>CM039470.1:4039629-4076851 GCA_022433065.1 Begonia loranthoides
CTCTCTCTATATTGGGGTATTACTCTCTCTCTCTCTCTCTCACTCTCTCTCTCTCTCTCTCTCTCTCTCTCTCTTTCTGGATTTTACAGGGCAGTTACACCTTCAAACGTGAGGGAAAATCCAAGGTTTTTCATTCAGCTTGCCATTTTTTTCATCCTCGTATATGTTGTGATTGTTTCTTCCTTGATCTTAACCGATGTTTGAACAGCACTTTAGTTTTGGCTTCATAGTTAAGTTCCTTTCTGATTGAACTTGAGAATATTAAGAGCAATACTTACATTTTTTTTTAATTCCAATAGTCTTGAGTTTGATATGATGCTGGATATGGAAATTGTCTAATTGGGTCAATTTCAAAATTGAATTAGAAATATCGGGTTTTTCGGTTGGGCAAAGAGTTCAATTTTCCTTCTTGTTCATCAATTGTGGATCCCGGCCGCATTGAATAATCTGCCTTGGCGGTGAATTGTGACTTAACTATTATTAGTTATCGGTCAGACTATTATGAACGATCGAACGGGAAAAAAAGTTAGTCAAATAAGGTTTTTTCTCTTCACAGAACATTGACACGGATCGAAATAAGGACATGTGACATTGTTTTGGTAAATTTATTGATAAAAATTGATCGAATGATCATTTAAAACGAATTTAAATCTAGGGAAAATGACAAATCAATCATCATCCTTTATTGTTGGTGACAAATCAATCATTATCGTTTTTTTTAACAAATTAACTTCTAAACTATGGAAAAATGTAAAATTCAATATCGTTGTCACGTTTGCCATTAAACATGATGATGTAGCGTTACGGCGGTTTGTCATAGTTTAGGGGTTAAATTGTTGAAATCGTGACGATTTTTCATAATTCAAGGGTTAAATTGTTAAAATCACGGCAGTTTGTCATAGTTTAAGGGTAAGTTGTTGAAACCGCAGCGGTGTGTCGTCAAGCTGTTGCGGTTTGTCATAGTTTAGGGGTTAAATTGTTGAAACCACCGTGGGTTGATAAGAAGGAAACTCTTTTCTTTCACGTATCGCGATGGTGAATCTTTGAATATCAATAACTCTCTCAATTTTCAACGGTTTTGGACATTTGAATACTCGTTTTTTATCTTCTTTTCGTGATGCACGAGTAGGAGAGATCAGTTTTGGCATTGGGTGCTTATCGGAGCAGATACGGGCTAGAAAAGGTGTGGAACTTCGTGGTTTTGAATTGTGTAAGAGAAATTGGAGGAATTAGAAGCGTTTTTAGGCCCCGAAAGTGGAACAGGTTGCCTTTGGCGCACCTAGTGTTTCCTAATTATTATTTTTATTAGTTTTAATTCATTTTAGTAGTCTATAAAAGCATATGTATGGTGCCTCATTAGAGGATTGAATTTTGAATAAAAGTGTGTGTTTTGTAAGTTTCCTCTCTTTTTCTTCTTTACGAAGAACTTGGTCTCTTCAAACTTCAATCTTGGGATCAAACTTTTGATAGCTTTAGTTCAACCAACTGATTTGGTTAGGGCCAACCTCCTCTTCTGATAACTCTGGTTCTAGTCGACAAGTTTGGCTAGGGTTAAGTTACTTTTTTATACTTTCTTGATTCGTACGACGATCCGTTGTCAAATTCCGCTTTTGTTGTTGGGTCTACGGTTCCTTAATACCCTAGATTCGCATCAGTTGGTATCAGAGCATTGGCTTGATGAATTTAAGTAGCTATCTTTATTTTCTTGTATCAATTTTTTCGTCACTTTCTTTTGTTCTTTTCGATTCTATATAAAAAAAAAATCTTTTTCTTTTCTATCATCTATCATAAAAATCTTTTTTGTTCTTTTGTTCATCCAAGATCTTCTAAAACCTAAGTCTTGATCATGTAAACTCTTAATAAATTCAGATTTAAATAATTTAGTTTGAAGAGCAATTACAACCCTTTTTTACATTGGTTTGGCAACGACAATATCCTTACCTTTTGTTGGATTGGATGCCCTTTGAAAACTTCTTGTTGTGATTCATCCAATTTGCTTGTCCCTCTTTTAGTTTGCCTTGATAGTTCTACAAAATAGGTGAGACAAACAATAGAAAAGAAGTTAGTTCAATAGAGGTAAAAGAAACATTTTTACAAAAAAGGAAATTCACCTCACTATTTTTCTCACACTTTTTAATCACACTAATTTCATCTTCCTTTTCTCCCTCGGATTTTACCTCCCCTCCCGCCCCTATTTTTTTTTTCTCTCTCTCTCTTCTCTTTTTCTCCAAATTATTTTCTTCCTCATTGCCTTTTTCACTCACTTTAATTTCAGTTATTCTCTCTATGGCTCTTTTGACTTCTTTTTCATCTTCGCCTTTTTCTTTATCGATTTCTCCAACTTCCAATTTTTTTTCAACTACTCCAACTTCAAACTTTCTTTTTGTGTACCTCGTTCAATTTGTTGCTCCACTTTCTTGTTCTCTTTCCTTTTATCATCACTAACATCTTGTCTTTCCTCCACTTTTCTCTCTTCAGCTAACTTATCTTCTTGGTTGAGATTGCTCTCTTGACTTACTTTATCCAAATCACCATCCACCTCTTTAGAACTCAATGGGTCCGTGGTGATTGGTTTCTTCTTCAAACAAGATTCGTAGAGCTTCTCAAAATCGAATAGTGATGTCTTAGGCTCCTTTTTCTAAAAATTGGATTCCCATGTAGATGAAGAATTTAAGGTCTCCCATTTTCTCAAGTTTACTCTTTTTTGCTTGAGATCTCTTTCAACCTTTATTGCCTTATGATAGTGTGAAAGTGCATACCTCTTTCTCATGATATCCTTCAAGCTCTCCCAAGTTCGAGTTTGTGGTTCCATATTTCCTTTGATTCCTTAATGTTTGTTTCCACCAAATGCTCGCGTAATCCATGAACTTTAAAGTGACCAACTTGATTTTCTCTCCTTCTGAGTAATTTTGACATTCAAAAGCAAGATGCACTTTTCGCTCCCATTCTAAATAAGCCTCCGGATTATTTTTTCCCTTGAATGGTAGAATATTCACTTTTATGTTGCTTAAACTATCATTCACACGAAAATCTCTTTCAAAACTTCTCTTTTGTCGGCCATGCGTTGGTGTTGGTGTTTCCAAACGGTCTATCCTTTGATTTAGGGCCTGAAATTGGTCTTCCATATCCCTCATAAACATTCGTAAGTCAATGTATGTATTTTCTCCTCTTCCCCTCATGTTGTTAGATCAATAAGTATAAAGAAAGTAGATGAGAAGAAGAGATTATAATAATTGCGATAAAAAGGAATATCACAAAAAGAAAGAAATAAAAATTAAATTGCAGAATTCGGTAATGTAAATGCAATAAGTAAATTGCGGAAAGGTAAACTGCGGAAAGTAAATTGTGGAAAAGTAAATGACACTAAAATTAAAGTCTTTTCTTGCTCACTCACGTGTTTTACTCGAGTAATGTTCACTCACACTCGTGTTTGCTCTCAAGTGGCTTTTATAATAATAGGTCCACACTCTTACCTTTTACCATTCGATCCCCCACTTTTAGGTCTTTACGTAACAACTCAATCAAAGAACAAAAGGAATGTCCAATCAAGCAAAAAACCAAAAAAAAAATAAAAACTTTCTCAAACTTTAAATTCAATTTTCCCAAAGTTTGATTAAAAATCAAGCTCCTCAAACTACTTATTGTGATTAAATAGCCTAAGAAGCAATATCTTGCATTTGGGATAAGGTATTGAAGAACTTTTCCAAAGAGGAAACTTTTTCCTAAAATTGTCTGAAAACTGACAGAAATAGCTTAAAGATTGGATATGTGACTTGTACTCTTTGAGATGTTTCCAACAAGGTAATTTTCGAGATAAGAAGCTTTCTTTCATTTTTTTTTGAAATTTTTGTAATTTTGGGATTTTCCCAAAAAAAGATAAACTTTTTTTTTTTAAGAATGATCGAAAAGATCAAAGGAAAGAAATTTGATAATGATAGATGATAGAAAAAAAAAAGATTTTGTTTTGTTATGGAATCAAAAAGAACAAAAGAAAGAGACGAAAAAATAGATAACAAGAAAATAAAGATAGTTACTTGAATTCGTTCGAGCCAGAGCTTTGATACCAACTAATGCGAACCTATGGTATTAAGGAACCCTAGACCCAACAACAAACGCGGAATTTGACGACAAATCATCGTACGAATCAAGAAAGTGTAGAAAGTAATTTGACCGTAGCCAAACCTGTCGACTAAAACCAGAATTATCAGAAGAGGAGCTTGACCCTACCAAACCGATTGGTTGAACCAAAGCTATCAAAGGTTTGATCTTTCAAGATTGAAACTTTAAGAGACCAAGTTCTTCGTAAAGAAGAAAAAGAGAGGAAACCTAAAAAACACACAGTTTTATTCAAAATTTAATCCTCTAATGAGGCACTATACATATGCTTTTATAGACTACTAAAATGAATTAAAACTAATAAAAATAATAATTAGGAAACCCTAGGTGCGGCTAGGGTTAGCTTCCATGCGCAAAGGGTTAAAAATTAGGTTAAATTTAGGGTTTAGAGATGGGTCCTGCACAAAGTGGGCTTGCTGGAAACTAGCAGATTTCAAAAAGCTGTTTGAATGACCAAATAATCTCTAAATCTTACGACCTTGGTGTCTATGGAAAGATTAAGATGTTTTCTTTAATTGGTATGAAGATTACGTGTCCATTTGAAATCTTGATCTAGCCCAAATCTTCATATTAAGTTTTATGCGCAGAAAACCCAAGCTCAGTCTTAAGCTTTATACTTTTTGTCCTTCTAGTTGGCACATTTCACATTCTTCCACTATTGCTTCTTCATCAAATATTTAATTAATATTTTTTTTTTTCCTTCTCCAAGAGTAGATGTATTTGGCAGCTAGTCCATGTTTATTGTAATACTCTGACTTTTTATATCGGAATTTAATAAGGACAAATTGAAAAGTAATTAGGGGTGTTCGAATTATTTGGACATTTATCAAGGTATTACCAATGACATATTCAATATATTATAATTTATGAAAAATTATTGGGATGATAATTATGGTTAAATAAAGTGGGATTAATTAAAATGTAAGATAATTGATGAAGAATTAAATGGGAAATTAAATAAATAGAAAGAAAGTATTTATAAATAAATGAAAGAATTAAATTAGGAGGGGTGGACTGAACCGGTCTAGTTTGAGGAGAAAAAGAAAATGGCCTCGAGCCATATGGAGAAGAAAGGAAGAACGACACAAAGAGAGAGAGAGAGAGGAGCGACGAGTGAAGGCGAGGGAGAGCTCGGGCTTGAAGGGCCGTTCGACGAACGGGGGAGCGTCGGATGGCTACGTTGTGCGGCAGCGACTGCGGGCTAGGGCTCAGTGTGCCGCGGCTTGCAGGGACGATTTGGAGCTGCGAATCATCGGTGGAGGTAAGTCTCGTTGATGGATTTAACTCTATTTCGTGTTCTTCTCCCTGGCATTTGGATGGATTTCAGCCAAATTTGGCCGTGAATTTGCTTCGATTGACGAGGGCAGGGACGAATTGGCAATGGCAAGGGCGGACCACGACCCATGTGTTCACGCTGGACCGAACCAGAGCTGGTTCTCTCCCACTGCTCCTCTAGCAATCTCTATGTAATTCTCCTGTGGGGCTTTCCACACGGCACGTGTGATTGTTCATCGGTGTACGCTTATTGTTGTGTTATGTAATATTTCAGTGGGTTGAGGAAATTAGGAGAATTATGAGTTGGGTTCTCTAGAGGGTGCTACAAAGCTGGAGGAAGAATGAGAAGTGGGGAGTTGGCAGAGAAGCGTGTAAATAGAAGAAGAAGAAGAAGAAGAAGGAGCTCACATGAAGCTACTGGATTGCTCTCGGGAGTGCTGGTAAGAAGAATTTCTTCACTTCTGCTTGTGGGTTTATCTTCCTTGGCTGATCATTGAAATATTGTTGGGAATTTAGCTACTATTGTTAAGTTTTATTGACTAATGATCCATATTTTGGCATTTTGATCTATCATGGGAGATTGACTCTCTGTTGTTGAGACTACTTGGCGAATGTCATGTTAATGTTAATAGATTGACTCCTTGTTTTGTTGGATGTTCTCTATTTCATTTGGATGGAACGTGCAGTATTCACTGTTTATACTCTTTTCATTCATTGTTATGGTAAATACAATAAATTGTTGGATATGTTATCCTATTCTACTAATAGGTGGCGTGAAAGATTGTTGGGAGTTCGTTGATACGATGAGGTTAGTAACTAGAAATTGAAAAATGGGTAATGTCCTGTATTCCGCTGATGACTGTGAGACTTGGATGATTAAGGGAATATGAAAGTTGCTTTGTAAATTATTCATTTGATAATTTCATGTTAAAGTAGAAGTTAAATGGTTTTTTACTCTGTTGTGGGAAATATGTTATTGTGCTGGAATACTATTCCGTTTTGTAAAGTACATTATCTGTATTATCCTGTCACCTTGATGGAATGAGCAACTATTGTGAGTTATTGCTATTATGTTGTGATAGTGGAAGTGTTAAGGTAATGAGCCGTAGAAGTAAGATTCATAATACGTGATTTTAATGATGACTTATTGAATGGTTTTGAAGGTACGAAGACGAATGACATAACCGCATTGAAGACACCAGGTAAGTTGATACTTATCGTGTTTTGGTCTTTAAACCCTATATCACAAAAGTTAAGATTGCATGTTGTGTGTTCTTTTAATGATATGTTTATTAGACATTTATATCATCATATTGGGTTGTATGTATTTACAAACATATTACATGACATAATTAATATATGAAAATAGGCGTGTGTGGGTTCGTGAAAATTGGTGACTTTCCATTGGTAGACTAGCTACATGGATTCTAGGGCTCACCCTTCTCCCGTTCTGAAATCCTCAATGTCTTCAACAAAGAAGTGGGTACCAACATGTGGAACACCCCTGATGGATATATCTCCTTATCGGAGTGTCTGGTTCTTCTGCATGACCCTAGGGTGTATTCCATTCTTGGCTTTCAGAAGAGATACGACTCTTTTCTGTAATGCATTGCATGATCATGCATCACATCTGCATTGCATTTCATTCTATCACTTACTGAGCGTTAGACTCATTAGTTAGGTCTTGTTGATATAGGTACGTACGAGCAACAGGAAAACAGGTCAAAGACAATTGATGAAGAATTTGCACGGGTGGATCTTGTGGTTGGTTGGGTTAAAGAGTGTAAGAAAGGGAAAAAAGTTTTGTAAAGAGTTTTGTATTTAAATCGTAAAGGGAAATAATGATATTTATTATATGTTTTAATTCTTAAAGTTTTTCGCTGCAATTTATAAAAGAGTTTTAAGTAAAGAAATTAACGATTGAGTTTTATAAAAGAAAAGTTTGAAATTTTACAACATTTTAAAAGGAAATAAAAATCGGGTTGTTATATTTGTACTCGGCCACTTGGATGGTTTCCATGTATGGATTTCTTTGGTCTCCAAGCTTGGACACTTAGACTTTCCTTCATCTTTTCTCTCTGTTCCGTGGGCTTTTGACATAGCAAACCAACTCCGAATTTAACGATCCAACCTATTTTACAAAGCTTATGAAGTCAGCTACAATTTTTATGAAGCATGTGTTTTGTAATAATATCGTTTTCAATGCCAAAATAGTCAAACCCTTGTCAAAGGTTAGAAAGTAGACAGTTTTAAAAAGTCTTTCTATTTCTCTTTCATTGTTCTTAAACTTCCACCTATGCTTGACCTTGAATGATTCAATGATATTCTTTGAGACTTGATTAATAATAGAATGGACTCGTAGTCCATCATTTGTCCTTACTTTAGTTTTTAGATCTCCAATGCCTCCTAATGAATCTTGGCCTTTGTAGTTTTCCCAGATTACATCAGAACTATAAGTTCAATGACAAGTTAACCATTAAACAATTTTCGCTAGCAAATAAAACATTCAACTATGAAAAATAATCTACGCATACATCGTCGTTAACAGCGAACTTACTTTGAAATTGAAAGAGTAGGAAGTTTCTCCTCGAAAATGTCTTCTCTCATGCACTTTGAATACTTTGTTTTGATATTTGGCTGTGTTTTTCATAATATAAACAAAATATTCCTACATATTTTTATTAAGAGAATCACCAATGATGACAAGTCTTTTTTCTCTAAACAATTCCAGCATTTTATTGTCATCTTTACTGAATTTAAAACAATAATTTGAGAAAAATAGTATAATTCGACGTTTCTCTTTTATGATCTACTATTTTCTTTTCTTACTCAGGATTACTCTTCTTCAAATATGTCGAATTACTTAGAAGAATTTATAATTTGATTGAAAAGACGTCCCTTTGAGGAAAGTAATATTTCCTTAATCATATTTTAATTATTCACTTTCTACAGCGGAAAAGACAACGTTCCACAGCAAAAAGAAAACATTATTTAACGGAAAATGTGACAATGATGTTTGCTTCGTTCATTTCTCATAGTTGATTGCTTTATTTATTAGCAAAAATGATTTAGCAGTTGATTTATTATTGACCTCATAGTTAAACGGTGGTTTTGTTAATTTATCTAATTAATAAATTAATTTATGAATAAATTCTTAAAAAATTGTTAATTGATTAATCTTGTACTAATAATAAATAGGGAAAAAGACAAACCAACCATCATCCTTTTTTGCTAACAATTTAACCACTACACTTTGAAAAATTTTTGTCACGAACATCAACGTTAACTTTATGAAAATAACAGTGCAAAAGAACAAATACCCATGCAAAAAACAGAAATGACTCGTGATTTTAAAATAAATTTTCAGTAGAAAAGAGGTAATATCCATGGAAAATAGATTTAGAAAATTTTGGATTTTGTAAAATAATGAATTTATAAGATTTTAGATTTTATAATTTATAAGATTTTGTAAAAGAATGCTAATGTTTTAGTTTTTGGATGATTTTAAATTATTTTACATAGTTTGTTTGAGTTTTCTACGAAGAACACAATGAATTTTTTTTATTTGCAGACTAATCACGACAGATTGACAACGAACCACGACGGCTTGACGACGAACAAGGCATGTTGAACTGCAACAGTTTTAAACGAGTCGCTGCGGCTTGACATTATCCCGTTTAATGGCAAACGTGATATCGATGTTAGCGGCTTTATTTTTTCATAGTTCATTGGTTAATTTGCTAGCGAAAAAATGATGATCTTTGGTTTGTCACTAACAGTAAAGTATATGGTTGATTTGTCATTTTTCCTAATAAATAATTAGTAAATAAATTATATAAAATGTATTAAAATATGAAGAGATATTACAGAGTTAATCTGCACGCTTCATTCTCTCTCGCTGTCGCTAACCCTAGTGCGATTTGCAATGTTCTTGAGCTGCAGAACACGTCTCAGGATCTGAAATCCTCTCTATTTTATCGGAATATTCTCATGGCCGGTGATTACTTGCTCTGAGGGATAACAGTTTTTCCTTTTCTGGTTCATCGATTATTCTGTGGTCTCCATCATCCGGTCGATGATTTCGTTTGCCTGTATTGGATTTAGTTGCGAGGATCTGACCAGATGGCGTTGATCTTTCTGATCTAAAATTAATTAATTTTCTGGGACTTGGCGCTGTGAAGTGTGTTCGTGAAGAATCTTTGTTTTCGTTTGCGTTACTTTGAGTTTCCGGTCCGGATTTGGGGCGAAGAAGATTACTACTTCATCGGTGATTGATGGATGTTCATTGGAATTGTGATAATTGACCAATTTTGACCTCAAGCTCGAACCTGTTTTTGAAGCTAGTGATTGCTGCTACCTGGATTGATTGACTACGTGGTTTATATCTTCATCGGTAGAAGACTTGGCATTCAAAGATTTTGAGAGCTTTCTCTCAGCTGCTGCGATCTGTTCGCCTCCGATTCAGAATCTGGAGAAAGCAATATAAAGAAAATTGTGTTCGGATTTTGTACTGTTATTTTGTTTTTACTTTTAATACACGGCCCTTTTTTTCTGGAGGCCTTTGATTCATAGGGTTTTTACCTTTTTCGTTGTTCTTCTTTGATTTACCTCAATTTATTGAAGGAGAAAAATATATTATGGCGGTGTATTATAAATTTAAGAGTGCAAGAGATTATGATTCAATTGCTTTGGACGGCCCTTTCATCTCTGTTGGTATTTTGAAAGAAAAAATTTTCGAATCCAAGCACTTGGGCAGGGGTACTGATTTCGACCTTGTGGTCACAAACGCCCAGACAAATGAAGGTTGGTCCTTGGCTGCAGTTTAGATTTAGCTAATCCTTCTGAACCATTTTCTACCATCTGGGTTGGGTCAGAGAGACTTTTTTGCAACTCTAAATAACTAAAAGATCAGTTTTTTTCCCTGTTAAAAATTTCATTATCAAGCTTGTGCTTCTGAGTGAAAAATGAGTTGTTAACATTGAACAGGGTGGGGGATCTCTTGAGATCCACTGTATTTCGGTTGATAGTCAATTGACTGGGGGAGACATATTAGTAATTTTATGATACGGTTTCAACTTTTAAGCATTTTATAGACTTCAAATTCTTTGTTTTGGAATTTCAGAATATCTTGATGAAGCAATGTTGATTCCAAAAAACACGTCAGTTTTGATTCGTCGTGTTCCTGGAAGGCCTCGAATGCCCATTGTTACACAACAAGAGTATATCTCAAACTTTTAATTACTTGACCACTTTGAGTTTTTTTGCTTTAGTTGTCTTAGTTATTGTTGAATTGGGAAATAGAGCTAGCAACAATGTTTCTGTAGTGTATTGAGTGATCTAGGAGTTCCTCTTTCTTCTAAGTAATCAACGTGGCAAAAGTGCTATGATATGCCATCGTGAGACTTTCAAAAAACATGTTTTTAGCAAGTCAAGTTGAGACAATATCTAAGTGTGTTGTTAAGTTAGATCATTTGTGGTTGTCAGGCCAAAATTGGAAGATAAGGTTGAGGACATAGAAGCAGAGAAGACTAGTGTTATGGTTCCAGATTCATCTCTCATGAGATATGTAAGCTGTTGTCTTGATGTAGTTTCCCTGTACCCTTTCTCCTTAGGGTCTTGTATGCTTTTTAATCTCCAATCATTTTAGTGATCATTCTGTGGATTGAATTGTTTCATTTTGTAGACTGAAGAGACAGAGTGGGATGGATTTGGTGATGATCTATATGCAATTCCTGAAGTGTTACCAGCTCAGTCTAGTAATCCTATTCTAGATGCTCCTCCTACCAATAAAGTGGATGAGGATAGTAAGATCAAGGCCTTAATAGATACTTCAGCGCTGGATTGGACACGGTGAGCTATATCGACACATATATTACATTTATAACCTTTCGTGATTGATTCTGATTCTCATTATTGTAATATGCAGTGGTTCGGAGGGCTTTGGCTCTGGTAGAGGTTTTGGAAGGGGTCCTGGCGGAAGAATGGGTGGACGAAGCTTTGGTAATTATTCCATCTTTACTACTTCAAGTATATGTATTGGCTGGCCAATAAAAAAAAAAGCACTATTCTCGATTGGAAATTCATTATATAATTATTTTGTTGTAATCAAGCAGGCTTCGAGAAAAGAACACCTCCACCAGGATATGTGTGTCACAGGTGCAAGGTGCCTGGTATGCTAAATTATTTTATCATTTTTATGCTTATCCTAATAAGAACTGTGTGATTGTTACCAATATGTGCTCAATCAACAATTTTTTCAAATTTAGGGCATTTTATTCAGCATTGCCCTACAAATGGCGATCCAAACTATGATGTAAAAAGGGTGAAGCCACCAACAGGGATTCCAAAGTCCATGCTGATGGCCACACCAGATGGCTCGTATGCATTGCCCAGTGGTGCAGTGGCTGTCTTGAAGCCCAATGAGTAAGATATCTTTTTCATTCTTGCTCTTTGCAATTTGCGGTTTGGTCAGCTTTAGAGACCTTCATAGCTGTTAACTGTTTGAAATTGAAATAGGGCTGCATTTGAGAAAGAAATTGAAGGGTTGCCATCAACTCGTTCTGTTGGTGATCTACCACCCGAACTTCACTGTCCATTGTGCAAGGAAGTGATGAAAGATGCAGTTTTAACAAGCAAATGTTGTTTCAAGAGTTTTTGTGACAAATGTAAGCTTACTATTTATGTTGCTCTAAGGACTGGAACTCGAAATTTTTAATTTTCTTGTTGATCTTGTGCATTTTTCTAGTATATGGAACATTCAAATAATCAATTTGTACTGTTTAGCATCTCTTTTCAAGTCATTCTTGTACAATTTCCCCATAGTTACCATAGTGACTTGTTTTAATTCATTTAACAGGCATCAGGAACCATATTATCTCAAAGTCTGCTTGTATTTGTGGGGCAACTAATATCCTTGCAGATGATCTTCTTCCAAATAAGACTCTCAGGGACACAATCAATCGGATATTGGAGTCTGGTAACAGTAGTGCTGAAAATGCTGGTAGTATCTTTCAGGTTCAAGGTTTGTATTTATATGACATGGCCTTTAATTTAGACAATTTCTTCTCTTAGATGATTCAAATACTTCTTTGAAAATATAGATATGGAGTCAGCTCGTTCGCATCCCAAGGCTCCTTCCCCTACTTTATCGGCTGCATCAAAGGGTGAACAAAAGCAATTTCTGGCAAACGAGGAAGCATCAAAGACAAAGGTGACTGGAGAAGAGGGAAAGACTCTTGTTGGCCAACAGGTGATGTTTCAGAAAGTTAGGAATCCAAAAGTTGTTGATGTATCTGAAGCCACGCATGAGTCAATAAGTGTCAAAGAAGCAGCTTCTCAAGGGAGTGCACCTCTGGCTGAGGAAGAAGTGCAACAGAGACTTGCTTCTGGGGAGGCAGGTAATGTTTCATTAAAAAACACTTAAGTTAGGGCTTCTCTTGTTTCCTGTTGCAGCTTCTTAGTTAGTAGTTTGGAATATTACATTTTGTAAAATTTATTTTGGAGTAAGGACCTGTGTGGATGTGTCCTCTCGAAAGATGTGTTACAATCGAAAAAAGAATTGCTAATTTGCGTAGAATGCTTGAAGCAAGGAAATACATTTGGTCTCCTCTTGGTCTTAATTGTTCCAATTATTGTATCAGGGTCTTCTTATCTTGTGTTCTTACATATGTTATTTCTAGGAAAGAAGAAGAAGAAGAAGAAGGTCCGCCCACCTACCGGTGGTATGTTTTTTTTTGCATAATCAAAATTCAAAGTTGTCAAATGATGTTTATAAACTTTGTTAAATATCCTTTGAACTTTGTAAACGTAGATGGTAAGGAACCCATTTTATTATCCTTCCATTCATTAATTTTGCTTGTTTGGGACGATATGCAGACTTGCTGTGGAGAACCCCTCAAGACCTTGCTTTTGAGAACTATACGATGCCTATGGGTCCCTCACCATATAATCCATACTGGACTGGAGTACAACCTGGTTTGGATGGATACATGGCCCAGTATACTGCACCAATGCCCTATATGGGATATGGCCTTGGTCCGCTAGACATGGGTGGCGGTGTTATGGCACCCGACCCATTTGCTGCTCAAGGTTACATGTACCCTCATCCCGCTGTTCTACCTCAAAGGTATCCACTTCTATTTGACTCTCTCTCTCTCTCTCTCTCTCTCTCTCTCTCTTTGTGTTCCCTTTAACTTTGCTGTCTTTTGCTCTGCTAGTATTTTTACACCGGTCTTTGATTGCTGATTTCTAGTAATCTTTTATCATAATGCCATTCAATTTGGTGCTGCAATTAGACAAATTTGCCCAAGTTAGATTACTTACGAGCGTATAATAATGGACAGGGATCTTGCTGACTTTGGAATGGGAATGAATGTTGCTCCTCCAATGACGGGCCGAGAAGAATTTGAGGCCCGGAAAGTTGATTTGAGAATGAAGCACGAGAATGAGAGAAGATTTGAAAGGTAACTAAATTCTTTGACTTGCTTCCTGAGGATGCAATGCATGGAGAAGCGAATCGGAATTCTAGAAGTCTAATGAACTTGAATGATAATATTCAGATGAACCTTGTTTAGATTAACATTACCAAAATAGTAAATTAATCAAAGATATAAATAATGTCTATCGAATTCAGTTTTGTGATTGAGACAGTTCTGTTGCTGTAAATTTATGGTTGGATCCTAACTATTGGATAAAAATCATAGCTATAGGTAAAGAAAAACAGCTTATGAATCCACCCTGCACCAAGGACAGTTTTCAGAACTGTTGGAGAGTATTCGTTAATCATGGCCTATTAATCTTTGCTGGGAGGATTGGAGCTTAATGATAGACCTTGTTTGTTTTTCTCTTATCTGTGTATTTTGGAGGTAAAACGATCTATAACCATATGGTTTATTTGTTTTATTGTATTGAATTGCAGCAGGGAGCATTTCAAGGATCGGGACTACGGAAGGGAAATGAGCGCTAGTGCCGATGTATCTTCGATGCAACTTAAACACGTATGTTGGTGTTTGTCAAATCGAAAAGAAAAACAAAGGATAAATTACAATAATGGCGTCTATAGTTGGAATCTTGTTTCATTTTATAGTTTTAAATCTGGTTCTTTCATTGACTTCTTCTGAGTTTGAAATTGCTTTCAAGTCTTTTTAGTTAATTTGGGGAAGAATTATATTGCGTTTGTGGGAAAAAATAAAATGATTATCTAAGAAGTAATTAGAAATCACGAGGAATGAAGTAAAGCAAAGACTATTGTTTAAAAAAAAAGTTATGAAAAACCCTCCATTCAGGTTCAAGTGATTATCCTTCCTGTGGATGAAACATTAGCTTCTCCTGAAAAATCTTGTCATTTTGACCAATTTTCTCTGTTTCTGCAGAAGTCTGTTTCTCAAACGTCAAGTGCAGACCCTCACCACCACAGCCGAGCCCGCTCCGAGAGGTCTCCAGACCCACCTCGCCCTCCCAAAAGAAAATCCGAGCACCGCCACTATGACCACCCCAATGACGATCAGCACCGCCGCCAACGGCCTGAATCCTCTGTCCAACCTCCCTCTGAAACAACGGTAAAATCGGCTCACACGACCAACGGGGCAGATCGGAAGCACAAAAGTGTTTTCTCTCGCATAAGCTATCCCGAAAATGAGATCCCTAAGAAGCAAAAGATTTCGTCTGTGGCAGAAGCACCTGCCGGAGGGAAGACATCATCCAACGGTTATTACGATGATTATAAGTCGAAGGGAGGATCAACAACAGTTGATAGTAGCAGGGGAAGGAGTAGTAGTGCTGCTGCCTATGCTTACGAAGAACCCGAGTCGAGTGAGGAGGATCGGCATTTCAAGAGGAAGCCGAAACGACATGAACCGTCCGATCGCAATCGGGATCGGGAGGAGAAGAGACAATCGAGAGGGTCTAGAGAACGCAGCAGCCACGACAAACATAATAGATAGTTGGGTTGAGACTCCATTGGTGAATGAGTGAAAATGTCATCCATTGTTGGGCGCCATAGATGATTGAACTGTTGGTATTGTAACATGTGCATTTTGCTCTCTTTTTTCTTCCTTTTTGTTTTGCTCCAACCTTTTTGGTTTCACTATATTTTCATAAATGAAGTGTTAAAAGCTTATGAATGTTACAATCTCTCTCTCAACGTAACAAAGGATTTCATGGTGACGAGATGCATGATTTATATAAGTTAATATTATATCATAGTAATTCTATTATGGAGTGAATGACAAGTGAGTATTATGTCGTAGTGTAAAATTAGAGTGTCAGTCACGGAGTACTATACTATATAAAAAATCAAAACTGACGGACACCCCATATAAGAATTCTACTCTTTCAAGATTAAAAGGATAGTTACCAGAGAAATATCATGGACTCTAGTTCTAGGTCTCTCTTTAATGTTGAAGTTGTCGTATATCCGAGAAGATCTACTACTCGGAGACCATCAAGCAACAAAAGACGAGCACATTGCGAGATAATAGGCATTCAAATCGTTGTCTTCCTGTATATAGATTAAATAAGAGGAAAATGACAAACCAACCATCATCCTTTACAATTAGTAACAAAACAATCATCTTCCTTTTTTTACTAATAACTTAACCATTGAATTATGAGAAAACGTTGCGGCAACCATCGCTGTTATGTCTACCGTTAATGACGACGAATCGCGGCGGCTTGACGATGAACTGCAGAGGCTTGATGACGATGTACCACGGAGGCTTGATGATGACGAACCGCAGAGGTTTGATGACAACGAATGGAGACATCCAAGGCAGCAACAACGGGCGACGTCCATCAAAATTCGTCGGCCAAGGACCGTCGAACGTCCAAGGTAGCAACAATGGGAGACGTCCGTCAAAATTCATTGGCCATGAATCGTCGAACAATAATTCAACAGACTGACCAAGGACATCAATTATCGGGGGACGTCTGTCGTACCCGTTGGAACGATGGTTCATGGTCGTTGGATCGAGAATAGACGTCCCTCAATCGGAATGGACGGCTAAGATGGAGTTTGTCATTTTCCAAATGGCAATGACGGACGTCCCTAGTATCACAACGGACATCCTTTGACTTAAGATTACGCCATTCAGGTTGCAATGGACGTTCGTCTTTGGCCAATGGACGTCCGTTGTATGTTTGTTGCACTTCTCTGAACTTTACATCAATTATCGGTGGACGTCCGTCCTGCCCGTTGGATCGAAAATGGACGTCCATCGATCGGAATGGACGGCTAGTATAGAGTTTGTCATTTTTCAAATGGCGATGACGTACGTCCCTAGTCTCACAACGGACGTCCTTTAACTTAAGACTACGTCGTTCAGGTTGAAACGGACGTCCGTCTTTGGCCGATAGACGTCCGTTGTATGTTCGCCGGACTTCTTTGAACGTTAAATCTTCCTATAATCGCGAAGGACGCCCCTCGAACATAAAACGAACGTCCCTATAATTTATTGAACTTAGTTCGCCGAGAATTTCGTATTTCGCGGTACTCGTCGGAGCCTACAGTGGATTCTTATATAGGCAGACCGACGCATGATGATCAGCGGCAGATCATCCTCAGACCGCGGCAATCTTTCATAGACCGCGACGGTGTTGCGAGTACGTTGTTCTGCCCATAACGATGTAGTCACAGGGACGAGCGTTCCGCCAAAGAATTGAGATACTGGACAACGACAACGGCGATGAAAACTGCTTTCGACGATGAGAAGATGATCGGAAAACTAAAAACGTGAAAATTGTTGACCGAACTATGTCGGAGCTTCTCGACATCATCTTCTCGGTTACCATCAATGTCTGTCGACGAAATCATAATCAGAATCAAAAGTTCACCAATAATGTCCCTGGGAAACGTGATTGCGAAGATGACTGCGAAGATAATGTTGATGGGAAGGGTGATTGTGAGGTCGTCGACAAACATTGATGGTAAACATAATAGCGATGGTTGCCGCAATATTTTTTTATAGTTCAATAATTAAATTGTTAGCAAAATAAAGATGATAATTATTTTATCACTAACAGTAAAGGATGATAGTTGGTTTATCATTTTTCCTCTGCATGTGAGAGAACACCTTTGAAAATACAATGCTTCTATCCACTTGATTCTTTTGAAAATTTAGGAGATAAACGACGTCGTCACATATCAGACTGTTTCTCCAATAAACGATGTCGTTAAATAAATGAGAAGTGCAGATGATGGACGGTTCAGATTTAAAACCTCTATCACTACAAATGCATAAGTTCTTCTCCTTCTGCAAACCCTAGTGCCGGACGTTCAAACTCCATTTTCAACCCAATGGGTATTCTCTCTCCTCCTCTCGCGAAAGTTTTTCAGATTTTTAATGCGACTTTGTACTGTGTTAGAAGAGTTACGGTGATGGATTTGAGTTTTTAATCGAAATATTAGAAGCTGAAATCTGTCACTTTTCTAGTGAAATATTGGCCTAATCTCCTCTCGCCATTTTCGCGTAACATGGTTCTTCTTCTTGAATTTGTTTTTTTGTGGTAAATAGGGGCTTATAAGTACGTGTCTGAGCTATGGAGGAAGAAGCAGTCCGATGTAATGAGGTTCTTGCAGAGGGTTAGGTGTTGGGAGTATCGTCAGCATCCTTCCATTGTTCGTGTGACCCGTCCGACGCGCCCTGACAAGGCTCGCCGACTTGGTTACAAAGCCAAGCAGGTTTTGATTTTACTTCTTTCATATCGTAGTATTTTCCCGCAAATTGTTCATAAACTTGAGATTAGTGAGAAAGAGGTTGGCTTTATCCATCGTTTTTCACTCGATTAACTTGATTGTTGTCATTCATTTCTTCTGTAATTTGGTTTGTTTGTTTATTCGTAAAAATTGGATAGCCTGGATAGGTTGCTTTTGCTGACGAGTTAGTATATTTTTTGCTGGTTGAAATGTGTTATGATTAGTGATTATGCTTCCTAGTGATATTCATGTATTTTCTCTGTAAAATGTGTTAGATTTCCTCCAGTTATTGATTAGTTGCTCACGGACAATGTCTTTCATTCCTTTGCAAAGATTCGAGCAATTACGTACATTTGTTTGTTGGAGAATGATAAGTTTTGTCATTTTTTAATTTAAATGAAACCATGGCGATGTAGGCCTTATTGTCAATAGATTCAATCTCAATATAGTGATACTCTTTTGAAGATAAATCTCATGGATTTATGAGATAATGTTAATTTTTTTAAATCCCAATTAGGATTATTGCTCAAAGTATTTTAAGAATTATCCTTTTAATGTGATTCTCTCCAATTCGAGTGATTACTTTTCACTAAGTTCTTAGGATCTTTGTTAGGGAGTCTTTTTTCATCTTATCACTTTGCACATTCTTTTCTTAATATATTTTGTTTCTTGCCAAAAAAATAAAATCTTGTGATATCTCAATATCATGTTTTTAGGTTTATCTTATTGAGGGTACATTTTGTTGTGATGACTTATGCAACCATTTCAGGGTTATGTGATTTATCGTGTTCGTGTGAGACGTGGAGGACGGAAGAGACCAGTTCCCAAGGGTATTGTTTATGGGAAGCCCACAAACCAGGGTGTTACTCAACTTAAGTTTCAACGTAGCAAGAGATCTGTTGCAGAGGAGCGAGCTGGTCGTAAGTTAGGCGGCCTTCGTGTTCTCAACTCTTACTGGATAAACGAGGTTTGTATTTTATTTTTTTATATCAATTATTTCCCTTAATAAACTTCGCGGAACCTCTTGGGTGTTTATTTCTTTGATTATGTTATAAATAATTTCTTTTTAACCACAAAAAGTGTTGAATCTTTCGATGCGGCTACAAAATATGCTGTGTACAAAGATATTTTCTGACTTTCGTTTGAATTGCTATAAGAATATCATTGCTGGGAAATTCAAAATGGATGAATGACTTAGATGACTGATTAAATCAAACAAGACTAGAGAGAAACAGTGGAATTCAATAAAGATTTGTATTGATATTACTTGGTAAATCAAGAAAGAAGACAAATTGTAGGCTCATGAGGAGCCTAACGCCCTCCCAAAATCTTCCCAAGAATGATCTTCCTAACTATTTTCTGATTTGGTCATAATTTCACATTCCAATTTCATAGAATTGCTTTGCAACCCTCCCAGCAGAAGTCTGTGTGCTTTTTACTAACTGTTTAAATCGCTTTTTTTATAGGACTCGACCTACAAATACTTTGAAGTGATTCTTGTCGATGTGGCGCATAAGGCCATTCAGAATGATGCAAGAATCAACTGGCTCTGCAATCCGGTCCACAAGCATAGGGAGCTCCGAGGGCTGACTTCTGCCGGCAAGAAATATAGAGGATTGAGGGGGAAGGGTCACAACCACCACAAGGCAAGGCCTTCCCGCCGGGCAACCTGGAAGAGAAACAACACCCTCTCTCTCCGACGCTACCGCTGATTTTCCGCATTTTGCATTACCTGCCTTTGTTGTCTGTCCGATGAACCTGTCTGTTGGCTGAGGTGATGTTAGTTTTTGGAAAATTATTAAGATGAGCTACTTGAATTACTTTGCGACTGAAGACTTTGAATTTCGATAAGTTTTAATCCAAATGCACTACCGATTTATGTTTATTGGATCTAATTATTTGGTTATTATAATGTGTTCTTGTCAGTGTTGTTTTATGATCCCTCTCAATTATTAAAATGGACTCCAATGTTTTGACTCAGTTCCCAATGGTTAGAAATCTGGACTGGTTTACCATGACATTATAATAAATGTCTATATTTTTAGAACTGTCTAAAACATTTATCTACAAATATTCACTAATACATGCTAACTGCAAGGTTTGTAAGCTTTGGTGGGTGTTGCATGAGATTTGAATCTTGGGTATTTTTATTTGAGAGGAAAGCCCCATCAAGAACAATTAATGAATACCAATTCCTCACCAGTTGGAAAAAATCAAACTAAAAGTATAGTATTTTAAAATTATAAGCAAACTTAGCAATAAGTTAAATAGTTAATGTAAGTAACTATTTAACAATCAGTTGAAAAAAGGAAGAAAGAGTTATAATTTAAATGTACAACAAAGAAGAAATGCCATATAGTATATGCTCAAGAACTCCTTACCTTCAACTTCACTTTCAGTGAACTTTGCCTAATGTTGGCTGCCAAATGTGTTTTTGGGGTAATCTCCTGCCTGTGATTGCAAACTTCATAAAAGTAAGAAAAGTTCCTGATAGACTCCATATAAAAAAAAAGACGCAAAATTATATAAAAAAACTCAAATACTTCCAAAGGCTTAGTGCTATTGGCAAGAATTTCGATTTTCCTAATGGTGCAGAACAAGTGAAAATCAAGGTAATCGACTGCAGCGTCTCTTTTTCTGGATTTAATAAGACTTGAACTGAAATAATCAGTCAGAGTGGAACATCCAAAAGTCTTATATAAACATCTAAAGTGAAAGCTATTTTAAACCAATCTAATAGCTTGTACTGACATAGATAATACTACATGATCGAAACACATTTAATTCTCATCCAGCTAGAAGAAAACTCCATTATTATATATCTCGAATCCGATAAACAACAACTTGCTCATTGGGTTAGGATTTACACGATCCGACCAATGGCCAACTGTGTTAATTGCTGCATGTAACTTGGACATACCCAACCATTTTTCCCAGGATAAAACAGTGCAACATAGCCTAAAACCATAACTCTTTCTTGCAGCTTGAACATTCCATATTTTAAATACTAAGATCAAGTTTCATCAATGCTCTAAAAAGGAATATATCCACACTTCCAAACAATCTTTATAGGCACTGATAAAGTAAGAAATAATCAACCCAAAATGTTATCTTCATAAAAAAATGATCAGAATAAAAAAAAAATACTAATTCCAAATCCATTACATTATGCAAACTAATAAAACTAAAATAATAAAGGGAAAAAACTATCTGAATTTTTATAACAAACCGTACAAACCACATAATAGATATGGGGTTTCATTCATTTACATTTGTAGTCTGTTAAGTTTCAATCCCCAAATTCTCTTCTAAGCATATGGGTACTCGATGAATAAACAAGCAATTCCAAAGCTCTGACTTGTCAGATTGTATAAATCAAAACTTTGCCCTGAAATATCAAGAAAGTCTCCACATTATATATTTACCAGCTATATAGTATCAAAAACTAAGCTCTAATTCTGTCTAGAGAAAGCAATAAAATTATTGTGAAAATGTAGAGCAAAAATTTCCGATACACAATTATACTGACAAGAATTAAACTCTAATTTTTTTCTACTTAACGATGCGCAATTCATTGCAAACATAGAAAATTACACATAGAGAAGTGATCACGCCAGTGCTCTTATTGTCAAAACCTGTCTCTATCGTGTAATTAGTCTCCAAATATTCATGGAATGTGTCCAAACCAACTCTTATCGATAAGAAGTGTTTATGGAGGGAGCTCGGTGGTCGTGTTAGAAATGTATTAAATCCAGTTCCACAACATTTGTCAGATTACAATACGCCACTGAAAAAATATTATTCCATACAAAATTCAATGAATGTTACATCTTATCGATGAGATATCAACTAAATCACAAAGTTTCATCAATATAAGGAACTCTTCCAAATACAATTAAAATAAAATTACGAAAAAATCTTAAAGAAGCACACCTACGTCTGTTTGGGATAAGACGAAGAGGAAGGCACGCGTTTGTTCCGGAGCATCATGTATCCAACCGGCAATACGACTCCGATCATCATGATGAGAGCGCCGATTATGTATCTGAGTGGACTAGGTGATTCCACTTCCACTACAGTAGGTAACTGCATCGCATACAATCAAAACAAAAGAAATCCACATCGAAAGAATTCATACTAAAGGATCAATGAAAATGGATCTCGATTCAGAGAGGCAAATTTTAGCTCGGAGAAATACTTACAGGCATTTTCAGGGAGCGACTTTGAAAAATTAGAGAGTGGTTTTGACGACGAACTACTGCTAACTGTGAAGTAATCGGAAGTGCCAAGGCCGGACTTAGCTTAAAATAGAGCCAATCGGACCGAACTATTTGGTTTGGTTTGGTTCCTTTTCCACATAAAGAAAACCAAATGTTTAGTAGATCGTAAAAGGTGGTTCGATTTATATTTTTATTCTCCGATGTGAAAATCGAACGTACCAAATCAAATCGACTTGCATTGTTTTAGCAAAAATGAATCTTAGTTGTACCTAACAGAAGTCGGAGATATGCTTAACTCAACTTTCAAAATTTGGACTATTTTGAATGAAAACGAAAACCTAGGAGCCGAGGATTGGAACGAACAGGGATAACGCGACGCTTCTGAGAAGTGAGAACACTCTGAAGTGAGAAGTCTAAAATAGAACTGAACAGCGAGCACTGAGTAACCCTAAAACTAAAAGTAAAGGATATATGTTCAGCGGTACGGTTTCGCCGGTTTTGAGAAAACAAAATCGAGAACCGAACCGCTAATAACCGGTTTTTACCAATTTCATTTGAGAATCAATTTTTTTTCATAAAACTGAACCGGTCCGACCCAAATTGACCGGTTCTAGTTCAGTCTGACGGTTTGGGTTCGGTTTACACACCCCTATTGCTGCTAACTGTGAAGTGATCGGAAGTGCCAAGGCCGGACGTAGCTTAAAATAGAGCCAATCGGACCGAACTATTTGGTTTGGTTTGGTTCCTTTTCCACGTAAAGAAAACCAAATGTTTAGTAGATCATAAAAGGTGGTTCGATTTATATTTTTATTCTCTGATGTGAAAATCGAAAATACCAAATCAAATCGACTTGCATTGTTTTAGCAAAAATGAATCTTAGTTGTACCTAAAAGAAGTCGGAGATATGCTTAACTCAACTTTCAAAATTTGGACTATTTACGATTTGTCATAATTTGACAGAAAACATTTAATCGAGAATGACGTGAATGATCTGAGAACCAAAAAAACTCACTTTTGTAATTCATCGAAGAACAAAGCCATGTGATAAAAAAAAAAAAAGACAATAAATTTGAATTTATATAAATTCCAATTGATTATTTTTATATAATTTTTGAATTTTAGTACGTTCGATAATGCAGAAGAACAAAACCGAACAAAAGGAAGATTACTTGATTTATCGATGTAGATTATTTATTTATAATTAATTGTGATTAATTTATTAAAAGGAAGCAATGAATCAAAAAGATAATATAAGAATACATTGCTAGCTACCCTAAATTGATTTCTATGAGCGTTTACAATAAATTTTAAATTTCATTTCAAAATTATTATTAAAACGGTGCGTCGCATCTAAACGGCGTCGTAATTACCTTTCGAAGTTTGACCTGGTTGAAGGCTTGTCTCTGACCGTGCCTGGAGTCTGGAGGTTGCAGATGAGACAGAGGACAGGACGATCATGCGGCGAGCCTCTACGAGTCTCCTTCAAGCTACTGGATTTGCAAACAGGTCCTCCAATGCCTTGAAAGTTCCAGGCTGTAATCTTCGAGCTTGCTCCACTCTCGCCCACGGAATCCATGTCTTCCATTGTCCTGTAGGTTTTTAAAATAAAATTTTTTTATGCTCTTTCCTCGTTCATTTCCATTACTGCAATCGCTATTACTTCTTGGTCGGGCCTACAGGTTTGGGATTCTGAGATGGGAATTGGATTGGTTTTTGTGATAGGATGCAGTTGGAATTGTTGCCAAGCTATCGGAGTGTATCGCTTCTAAAGGTGGTAACATTCTTGGGGCTGATGTCTTCGTCCCCGAAAATAGGAATGTATTCTACTCCAGAAGGTTTGTTTTTCTATAGTCTCTCTTTGTTTCCACCTTGGTATTTTCCTATATATTTCTTAATGTTGCCCTTTACCTTTAATTGGACTGATTTTAGAGGTACAAAAAAAAGCATTAATCTTTTTTTTTTTTCTTTTTGAAAATAATTGCATCGAAAAAGAGAGATTTGAAAGAGGATAAGAAATTCACAGAAGAACAGTGCTAAAAAAAGCATAGTCTTTGAGCTATTTCCTTCCCGTTAGAAAGGACGAGTAATACAAGCATTTTCTTAACAACTTTGGATAGTAGACCAATTCCCCAGTGAAAAACTTAATTTTGTTCGATCAGCTATATCTTGTTGGTGGAGTTTGGGTATCACAATTTGTTCGAGAAAAAAGAATAGTGGCTTTGCTTATTTGATTTTTGTAATTTCATGGTAATCATAAATTCAAGAATAATGTTAAGCTTTTCTCTTTCTTTTTATTAAGAAACAAAAACTCATAATTAGCCAGTGCAATAAGTTGAGTAATTTTCGACATGATATTAATCCAACCCTCATCCACATGCAGTGAGTTCATATTTGATCCTGGTAAATGGTCTCGGATGCAAATGGATGAAGACTTTCAAAAGATATCCAAAATGTTCTGTGCTATAAGATCAATTGTACGGGTGCCAAGTCAAGACCCGAAGTATAAAATTGCCATCCTTTCTTCAAAACAAGTACACGGTGCTAAATCTCTTCTATGAAATAGTTTGTAAGCATGCATATTTAAGATAAGATTATCTTCCTGCAGGACCACTGTTTGGTAGATCTGTTACATCAATGGCAAGATGGAAGGCTTCCAGTGGAGATAACTTGCGTAATCAGGTAAAATTCTTGATCCTCTGCTCATTAGATTCTATTGACTTTCATTCTCAAAAATGTTGACTTGCCATTTTCATTTCAGTAACCATGACAGGGTTCCAAACACCCATGTGATTCGCTTTCTTGAAAGACATGGAATTCCATATCATTATTTGTGCACCACCAAGATTAATAAAAGAGAAGGGGAACTCTTGGAGTTGGTTAGGGATACTGATTTTTTAGTACTTGCCAGGTATATGCAGGTATATAGGCCAATTCTTTATTAAAATAATCTTTAATGTTTGTTTTTACTTGTTGGAGAGACAATGGTGTAGGTTGAGAAGGTAGAGACTTCTAGAGAGGAGAGAGAAGAATGTGCAAAAATAGATAGATAAACCGAAATAGAGAAAGAGAAATTTGGAGAAACAAGAAAGGAAACTAATGATAATAATATGCTTTCAATGTCAATCAGTGTTTTATTCTGTCTATTTTACATGATTCTTTATTGAACCAAAAAAGATTAAATTCTTCGAACATAGTAAAATTCAACGTGGATGTCAGAATTTAATAAATTATACATTAAAATTTCATTTAGTCCTAAAACTTTGATGGAAAATTACATGAAATGTGTCATAATCTCCGAGTTGTGCCCTTTTTGTTTGTTTTTAGAAAGAAAGTATCGAAACCTCATTTTACATGATTCATTTTCTCAGTATATCTTAGCCTAACAATAATTATTATTTTTTTCCTTCAGATACTATCTGGTAATTTCTTAAATAGTTACGGGAAGGATATAATTAATATTCATCACGGCCTTTTGCCTTCCTTCAAGGGTGGACACCCATCAAAACAGGTTTCAAGATTTCCATCTCACTTTCTTGAAATTATTATACTTGATCTCTAACTGCATACATGTTCTCAATTACAATGTAGGCTTTTGATGCTGGCGTGAAACTAATAGGCGCAACAAGTCATTTTGTAACGGAAGAACTTGATGCAGGACCCATCATTGAACAAATGGTGATTATTTACATCACTATCTGCTTTTTAAGTTTGCATGAAGTCTTACTTAAACTATCCGTAATTTTTTTATGAGTATTTAGATTGAGTTCCCTTCCCTTGACCCAAATCCTACAGCATCTTCTGGAATCGGTTTCTCTCCTTCTATTCGAATGTTGGTTGCTGGACTGGTTGTTCTCGCTTTCTCCAACTATGCTTGTGATTAATATTTTATCCTAGTTTTTAACTTGGCAATTTTTGATTATCTGTATAGAATAAAAAACTAGGCACTTTTGAACTTTAGGGTCCGGAAGATTCTTGCAAAGTGAATCATTAGGTTCTGTTTATTTTAGGCGCGTTTCCATTTGACATTATAAGTTTTGAGCTTCTTTGGTTCATGGTCTTTCAAGTAGTTCCAAGGATTACTTAATCTTCAATTTAAGCTGATTTGAATTGTTGGAAAACATGGACTATAAGTCCACTGCAGTGAAGTCAAATCCTTGAGGATATTGTAATTCTCTCTACAAATTTGTTCTTTGGATATGAATGTGGATCAACATGAGCAGAAAAAAGATGCTAAAATTTTACTAATTTCGTTTCATGCGTATGGAATTTTGCAGGTCGAGAGAGTTTCCCACAGAGACAACATAGAAACTTTTGTGCAGAAATCAGAGAATCTGGAGAAACAATGCCTTTCCAAGGCTATAAAATCATACTGTGAATTGAGAGTCTTACCATACCAGCAAAACAAAACCGTTGTGTTTTGATTTTGTGGTCTCCACGCGTCGTAGGAATTTTCTACCCGAGACGGTCAATTGACCCGTAGATTTTGATGCATGGGTCGTACAAAATGGTTTATCACTGATGGCTCGGGGTGTCTTGGGTTGTTTGGAATGGAGCCTTCTCTACTTTCCAAGATGGTGTTTCTTTGTATTTTAGATTCGACACCTACCAATGGGTTAACTTAATTTTTTCGATGAGTGAAAATTTTGATAATCTTTTTGTTCATCGATGCGATAATATTATTGTTATGCAACTTTTTATGTGATTTTGCTGCATCTATCTTTATTTAAGGAATTTATATAGGTTGTACCATCATTGTAATGTTTTAAAGACTAGAAAAATGAAGGTTGTCTCTTCAGAGTCCACCTTAGCAGTGGAACATGTAATGCCTCAAATTCAACTTTCCTAAAATTTTAAAATTTTTCTCAAATTGTTTGAAATTTAGGTCAATTTAGTTTAGTCAAAACTCTAATTTCAAATTTAAGAATTTTTTAAAATCCTCATAGTACTTAATTAAGCGGAAGAAAATTTTAACATTTATTAGGAAAATTAAAATTTAAAAATTTCTATAAACATAATATTGAAGATCAAAATATGATTCAATATTTTGATTAATGAAAGTACTAATTTAAATAAAATCTTTGACAATATTCTAAAAATTTCAAACAATATTTGCTCATTTAAAACGATATTTAAACATTTAAACTCATTCATTTTACCCAACTATATCATCATCTATATGTTTATTTGCCTCTAAAATATTCTCGATCAGCCCAAATTCTTCTTCTATTAAAAACTCACCCACATCACAAAAATAAGTAGTGAGATAAACTCAGTAAGTAAAAAAAAATATATGCATCATTAAATAAATTTCATGCGTTATCGAATTTCCATGCTTAAAGTTACATACTGGTTGGAATTCATTTTCCAGCCTTACCAAGCTTCAAGCTTTCATTAGCTATCGTAAGGTTTCATGTGTTCAAACTTTCATTAACCATCTCATAGTTATGCGTTTAGGCTTTCAGAGAACCAACGATTTCTATCCTCATAAGTTCTCATTGGTCATCTCATATCATGCGTTTAGGCTCTCATTAGCCATTACAACATGTTTTCCGTCAATTCCATCAGATTCACGCACATACAAGATGTCCTATCAATTTTATCTTTATTTATTCGTAGTTCAATATCTAATCATGCTTGTACAACTTAAAATATCAAGATCAAAATAATAAAGTTAAAAGATAACAAAATAATAATATATTTTGTGATGTAGGGCCAATGGCTAAAACGTTGAAAAATCAATATATTTACTTACCTGGATTTCCAAGAGAGTAAAAGATTTGGGTATTTCCAGGTATTCTAATAAACTAGCCTACCGAAAGAATTTATCCATTAATTTCCTTCAAATATTTATATTAACCCTTTAAAGAAATTTGGGCATAAATTCGTTACCGTTAAATCCCCAAACGAATCGAATATGAATTCGGGTCGGTTTGGTTCGATAAGCTGAACCAGTTAGTTTGGGTTGGGCTGGACTAGTTCGGTTTGGTCCGATTCGTCTGGTCTGGTCCGATTTGTTTGTGTTAGCATAAGTGTGTTAGGCGTATTTATATTTTGATGATGAGCAATTTAAGTAAAGTGTAAAAGTTGTTTATTCGTTGAATTTATAAATATCATATTTAGTGTTTAAATTGGAAATACCCTTGATCAAGGGTATTGGGAATGTTTAATATATTTCTCTAAGTCTATGCAGGAGAATGGAAGGTTTGTATGACTTAGAGGAAATGTTTTGTGCAACTACAAAGTGGCATGTGCAAGTGCGGACTGATGGCGGACGGCACTGACGCGTCTGCACGAAGAGGATTCAGCGTCCTCAGTTCAATCTGAGGACGCCATTCAGCGTCACCAAGAGAACAGTGTAGAAGTGGACGAGGCGGACGGCTGGGGACGAGATATATTGGCGTTCGCTTTGAATCTGTCCATTTCGATGTCATGCGGACGGAAGGATTGGCGTCCGCTTTGAATCTGTCCAATTCTGTGGGAAACGCGGACAATAGACGCTGACGATGTAGACGATGAGTTGGCGTCCGCAAATGCACAAAAATCAGCAACGACTATTTTCCAACGTTCGACTGCGGACGATCCTAAAGCAGTTTAGGACGTCCGCACTGGGAAAATTATAAATACCTAGACTGCGAAGAAAAATACACACCAAGCAATACAAAGCGAAGCTCTGCCAAATTTTTGACTCAATCATTGTGCACGAATTTGAGTGGTAAACACATTCTCCAAAGTATTTGAGTGAGATCAATTGATTGTTGTGAGGATTGTTGTAATTGTGAGAGCTTGAGAATTTTCGTGAGAAAATTGTATTCGAGTGAAAAGGGTAACGCCCTACAAATCAGTTTGTTGTAACGGTACGATTGACACCCGTGCAAGATCAATCATCTGTAACCGGACGAGGTTTGTGGAATATACCTTTAAGGGAGAACCTTGGAGCGCTGACGTAGGCGTACTTGGCCGAACCGCGTTAACAACTCGGTGTCGAATTTTCTAACCTCTTCTTAGCTTATTGTTAGCATTGTGTTAATTGAATTTCTTTCTTTTGATATACTCGATATTGGTTAAAAAAGTTAATAAACCTAATTCACCTTCCCTCCCCTCCCCTCTTAGGTTAATTTCGATCCTACAATTGGTATTAGAGCAGGTTAGGACTATCTTGTTGTGTGTGAATTAGTTGAATTTATATGTTTGATAGTATGACATATAACTCAAATAGTGTGAACATGGAAGGTCAAGCCACAAATATACCACCCTTCTTTAATGGTAATAATTATTCTCATTGGAAATCTAGGATGATGATTTTCATTCAAGCTATTGATTTTAAGATGTGGAGAATAGTGATAAATGGTCCTTTTATTCCATCTAAAGAAGTAAATGGGGTGAAAGTACCAAAGAAATTAAATGAAATCGATGAAGTGGAAGGTCGAAAAGTGAGTTTAAATGCTAGGGCTTTTAATCAATTATATTGTGCTCTTAGTGCAAGTGAATTTAATAAAATTCAAAGTTGTAAAAGTGCTCATGAAATTTGGAAACGACTTGAAGTAACATATGAGGGAACTAATCAAGTTAAGAAAGATAAATTAACTATCGTTGCACATGATTATGAGAAGTTTAAAATGGATAAAAGTGAAACTATTACTCAAATGTTTACACGGTTTACTAACCTTACTAATAGTTTGAAAGCGCTTGGTAAGGATTGTACAGATGAAGAAATGTGCAGTAAAATTCTCCAAATTCTTTCAAGAGGATGGACATCAAAAGTGACAGCAGTTCTTGAGTCTAAGGATCTCTCTACCATGTTGCTGGAAGAGCTCATCGGATCCCTAATGACGCATGAAATTATATTGAGGGCAAATGAGAAAGAAAAAGAATTGGAGAAGGAGAATCCTAAGAAAAAGACAATAGCTCTCAAAGCGTCCTCAAGCAAAGAAGAAGAAGACTCGGATGAAACTGAAGTTGATAAGGACGATGATGAAGAACTAGCCCTAATCAATCAGAAAATCAAGATTCTTCAGAGGAGAAAACTACAAGGAAAGAACAAATATAAAGGAGAGAGACCTCATCACAAAAAGACACTAACTTGCTATGGTTGTGGAAAAACGGGGCACGTGAAAGTCGACTGCTACCTTGAGAAGAAAAAGAGTCAAAAAAGAAAGCTTTCAAAGCAACGTGGGATGATAATAGTGATGAGGAGCCCTCATCCGAGACGGAAGAAGTGGCCAACATGTGTTTCATGGGCAATGATAAAGAGGTAAGTAGTTCTCTTTATAATGATGTTGATGATGATAGCACCAATATGAATGATAATGAAGTTGGTGATGAATTTGATGAATTACTTGAAGAATTCAATACGTTAACTCTTAAATATAAGGAGTTGAAGAAAGAAAATAAAACAATTATGAAAAAGCATGCATGTAATGTGAAAGTTGTTGAAGATGAAAATGCCTGTTTGAAATTGAAAAATATTGAATTGAATGAGTATGTTAAATTAATTGAAAATGAAAATAGCATGCTAAAGGAGAAAAATATTGAATTGAATAAGATAGTGCTTAATTTTACAAATAGGAGCAAGAATTTGAATATGCTTCTAGGAAAACAAAAGATAACTTTTGATAAAACCGGTTTGGGATACCAATCTTTTCAAAAGAAAAAGAGCTATAGAAATTTCTTTGTCAAACCTACTACTTGTTATACTTGCAATGCTATAGGTTATAAATCTCTTGCTTGTCCATCTAGAAACATGATTAATAAAAGGTTTGTCAAATATGTGTGGGTTCCGAGAGGAATCAAATTTAACCCTAAAGGACCCAAAAAGATTTGGGTATCAAAGAAATCATCTTGATTTATTTTTTTGTAGGTTAAAGCTCCTCCTGCTAAGGATTAATGGTACTTGGACAGCGGATGTTCAAGACATATGACGAGAGAGTTTTCAAGATTTTCCTCCATCAAGGACAAGAAAAGATATATGATATTTGGAGGTAATCAAAAAGGAAAAATAATAGGTATTGGCAATATAGGTAATGCTTCTAACCCAATTATTGAAGATGTTTTGCTTGTTAAGTATTAGTCAATTATGTGATAAAGGATATAAAGTTATTTTTGAATCTAAATCATGCATGATCATTGACGATTCAAATGGGAAAGTTTTATTTTCTGGTTATAGGCATGAAAATATTTATGCTATTGATTTGTCTAGTATCTCTAGTGATATTGAAAAATGTTTCAAATTAAGTGATTCTTTAAGTTCATGGACTTGGCATAGGAGATTAGAACATGTAGGCATGGATACCTTAGCTAGGATTTTGAAAAACAATCTAGTTAGGGGTCTTCCAAAAATTGCGTTTGAAAAAGATAGAGTTTGTGAAGCTTGCCAAAAAGGAAAGCAAACAAAAAGCTTTCTCTTCCAAACAATATATCTCTACATCTAAGCCTCTTCAACTACTTCACATGGACCTTTTCGGTTCCTCTAAGGTTTCAAGCATGGGTGGTAAACATTATGTCTTTGTTATTGTGGATGACTTCTCACGATTTACATGGGTTTTCTTCTAAAAACTAAGGATGAAACCTTTGAAATATTTTCCAGATTTAGGAAGAAAGTTCAAAATGAGAAAGAGCTTACCATTATCACAATTAAGAGTGATCATGGTGGCGAATTCGAAAACGATCATTTCAATACCCTTTGTCAAGAACATGGTATTGAACACAATTTCTCCTCTCCTAGAACTCCTCAACAAAATAGAGTTGTCGAGAGGAAAAACCGATTCCTCCAAGAGCTTGCTAGAACCATGCTCAATGAGAACAATCTTCCCAAATATTTTTGGGCGGAAGTCGTTGCCACGACATGTCATGTTCTCAATTGCGTCTCTATCCGTCCTACTCTAGATAAGACTCCTTATGAACTTTGGAGTTGTAGGACTCCTAATGTTAGTTACTTCAAAGTTTTTGGGTGTAAATGTTTTATTCTTAATACTAAGGACAATCTAGGTAAGTTCGATTCCAAGACGGATGTGGGAATCTTTCTTGGATACTCCTCAACTAGTAAAGCCTATAGGGTCTTCAACAAAAAGACATTAGTGGTGGAAGAATCCATGCATGTCACTTTTGACGAATCCATTCCTATTCATAGTGTTGAGAGGCCAATTCATGATTTAGAAGGTTATTTAGAAAACCTTTCACTAGGTGATAAAGGGAAGGAGATTCTAGAAAGACCTCTTCAAGAATCTCAAGATCAATCTTTAGAAGGAACGTCAAGAGGAGAAAACCATGATGACTTACCAAGGGATTGGAGGTATGCCAAAAGTCATCCTATGGTAGATATTCTAGGTGATCCTAACTTAGGTGTGAGAACTAGAGCTTCCCTTAGAAATGAATGTGCTAATTTAGCATTTATTTCTCAAGTTGAACCCAAAAATTTTGATGAGGCCGAAACCGATGAGAATTGGATATTTGCCATGCAAGAAACAAACCAATTTGAGAGGAACAATGTATGGGAACTTGTTCCTAGGCCTAAAGATTATTCAATTATTGGAACAAAATGGGTTTTCAAAAATAAGCTAGATGAAAGTGGGGTAGTTGTTAGAAACAAAGCTAGACTTGTTGCAAAAGGTTATAAGCAAGAAGAATGAATTGATTTTGAAGAAACCTTTGCACCGGTTGCTAGGTTAGAATCGGTTAGAATGCTTTTGGCTTTTGCTTGTTATAAGGATTTCACTCTTTATCAAATAGATGTAAAGAGTGCTTTCCTAAATGGTTATATCGAAGAAGAAGTCTATGTTGAGCAACCTTTAGGATTTGAAGTCTATGATAAGCTAGATCATGTTATAAACTTCATAAAGCTCTCTATGGACTTAAGCAAGCATCAAGAGCTTGGTATGAGAGATTAAGTAAATTCTTGAAGGAAAGAGACTTCAAAATAGGAAAAGTAGATTCCACTCTTTTTGTCAAGCACAATGATAAAGATATTATAATTGTGCAAATCTATGTAGATGATATCATTTTTGGTTACACCAATGGCACACTTTGTGATGAATTTGTAAATTTAATGCAAAGTGAGTTTGAAATGAGTATGATGGGCGAATTGAAGTATTTTCTTGGTTTGCAAGTTAGGCAATCTCAAGATGGAATCTTTCTAAACCAAGAAAAGTATGTCAATGAGCTAATCAAACGCTTTGGCTTGGACTCCTCTAAATCTTCTAGAACTCCCATGAGCACTACCACAAAATTAGATAAAGATGAAAATGGCAAAGATGTGGACATAAAGAAATTTTATCTATGGAATTCAAACTTGCCAACATTTTCACCAAACCTTTGGAGGAGAAGACGTTTTGTGGAATTCAAATTCGACTCGATTTGATCTTTGTAGATAATTCATCTTCAACTTCTTCTACATAATCAATTTTATCTATCTAGCGAGTTGGGAGAATTTCCTAAATGATAGCTTCAATTTTGTTCATTCCATTTTTTTTGGGTTTCCCGGATTCCATAGTGCGGACACCAAAAATGGCATCCTCATCGTCCGTATGTTCAATTTTTTTAAAACTGCTTCAATTCTGCTGTGTTGCGGACGAGTCCGGACGCAATAAATTCCGTCCGCTGTGTCCGCAATCGCGTTTTAAAATAGATTGAGGATTTTTCGAAACCCTAACTTCGCGTCCTCACTCCGAGCTCCATCTTCTCCAGCGACTCCAGCGACCTTCACCTCCGATTTTCGGCCATTCTCCCCCATTTTCAGCTGGTCTTCAAGTCTCCCTTCGATATATCACTATTTTCCCTAATTTCTCTAGAGCATTTCCTAGGGTTGTCTAAGTTTTCATTCCGTCTGTTTTCATGGCAAACCATCAATCTAGAAAACGTGGTTCTCTTCAACTTTCCTATAGTGCTAGCAATCCTCGAGTTTATAGAACCCGTTTATTTCTGAATGATGTGTGTAAGAAACGGTATGAGGACAAATTCAAGAATCGTTCCTTAATTTCGTCTCGAAAAATTAATTTTGCTCGTTTATCTAGTTTAGACTTAGAGGATATGTATACTCGTATGGGTTTGCATAAATTATTCTCTCTGGATGGTCCATACGTTGAAAAGGTTATTCGCATATTTTATGCCAATGCGAAGTACACTGAACGTCCGTTGGTTGTCAAGAATTTTCTTTATGGGCGGGAAATTGAAATCACCCCTCATCTCCTTAATGTCTATCTCGAATGTCAACATGGGTTAATATCTGAAGAGTATTATAATGCTCATGTTCCTCCCTCTTTCCACAAAACGGAAATTGGGGATTCACTTCTTTGACAAATTCTTAGAAACCCTGTTAATGATTATTATCTCTGACCCAAAACTAAACATCTTAATGTTCGGGCCCGTGTCATCCAATACACACTTCAATATAATATTCTTCCTCATGGTGGCCATCGTGATCATATCAGTTATATGGACTTATACATCCTTCAACATATGTACTCCGACACTCCCTTCAATCTCGGTTACATAATTGCTTCTCAAATAGTCGACGCATTGGATAGCTCAACTCTCTCACTCCCTTTCAATTTACTTCTCACAAATCTTTTCAAGGATTTAGAGGTTTCGATTCCCACACTTCCTAAACCTTGTGAACTTCGTCGTTCTGACATCTATTCTCCACAAACTCTTGGTCGTATGGGAATTATACGAGCTCCGAATGGTGAATGGATTGTCCGACCAGATAATGTACCTGTTCCTCCTCATTCTCCTGACTCCCCTCCTCCACGGTTCTCGGAGCCTATGCTTTCCTTACCATCCTCCGAGCCCCAGTCCTTCTTTTGCTCACGAGGCTGGACCCTCTTCTTTTCCAGGAGAGAGTTCTTCATTCTCACATGGACCCTATGCTACCTCTTCCGACGTGGCTCGCTTGCAAGCCACACTCGATCAGCAATCGAAGTATCTTGTTCAGATCATGTCAACTATGACTTCACTTTCTAGTCGATTCGACGTTGTAGAGAGGCGTATGGATGATTTTGCACGTGGGATTTGGCATACCGGGATTTCCTCTCCATCGGTGCCTCATGGTGTACCATCGTCATCCGCTCAACCTCCTAACGCTATGGATGATGATGATCTTCCCGACGCCTAGTTTTTGTTCACAACTTTATGTACTTTCTTTTTCGGATTAGGAGAGTGAACAACAACCTGTGTATTTTTATGTACTTTCTATTTTGTACATGATGGATATTCTGGCTGGTTTGGATTCTTTAAATGCGTTTACAGGTTGACTTTGGCATTATGGGGAGTCTATAAACAAACAAAACTATGCAAATTTTTTTTTAAAAACTTGTTTATATTTTGTTGATTGCTTACTTATTTGTTTGTCATTTAACTTGAACTCATCCTTGAGTGTGTTTCAATTGGTATATATCTTGTTTTAACTTGGATGTTTCATTATTGCTCTAAGGGGGAGAACAAATATTTTAAATGTGTGGTATATCCCCTTTAAGTGGTTGTTGTGATTAACATAGGGGGAGAGATAATTGAATTGAGTTTGATATTACACATTAGTATCTCTCTTAGAATCCTCTCTTTGAACTTACAATTGATATAATAATTGGCAAAAATGATTTGATTTTAACTATGGATTTACAATTGGTATAATTCATTGAAAAACTTGTTTAGCTTCAACTTGTGTTGGTGGTTAGTTTCAATTGTTATCTTATCTTAACCACATGAACGCTTATATTGAATGCTTCTTGCCCTCTTTAGTTTAATTTGTGGATTGACTCAGAAATTCTTTTTCGGTAGAAGTAATTGTTAATTTTGTTGGAATTGTTTCTTGGATTCTAATGCTACTTCCCTCAATTTGCTCATATCCATAATGTTCATAGAGGGAGAATTTCTTAGACGAATATTTTGATGAGTTTATTTTGATACACTTTTTGGGCTCACTTCCCCTTTCTTTTCTTTTTGCTTATGACAAAAAGGGGGAGAATATAAGTTTGGGAGAGTTTTTGAAAAGTTAAGTAGCATGTTGCATAGTCTAAATTGGTTGATAAATTGCCTAACTTAATTGGATAAATCTAATATGCAATAATTGATGCACATGCTTAGGTTTTGGATATAAACAACTTAATATGTTTTATCATCATCAAAAAGGGGGAGATTGTTAGCCTAAGTGTGTTCGTCGTATTTATATTTTGATGATGAACAATTTAAGTAAAGTGTAAAAGTTGTTTATTCGTTGAATTTATAAATATCATATTTAGTGTTTAAATTGGCAATACCCTTGATCAAGGGTATTGGGAATGTTTAATATGTTTCTCTAAGTCTATGCAGGAGAATGGAAGGTTCGTATGACTTAGAGGAAACGTTTTGTGCAACTACAAAGTGGCTTGTGCAAGTGCGGACGCATGCGGACTGATGGTGGACGGCACTGACGCGTCCGCACGAAGAGGATTCAGCGTCCTCAGTTCAATCTGAGGACGCCATTCAGCGTCACCAAGAGAACAGTGTAGAAGCGGACGAGGCGGACGGCTGGGGACGAGATATATTGGAGTCCGCTTTGAATCTATCCATTTCGATGACATGCGGACGGTGTCATACGGACGCTGCGGATAGAAGGATTGGCATCCGCTTTGAATCTGTCCAATTCTGTGGGAAACGCATACGATAGACGCGGACGATGAGTTGGCGTCCGCAAATACACAAAAATCAGCAACGACTATTTTCCAACGTTCGACTGCGGACGATCCTAAAGGAGTTTAGGACGTCCGCACTGGGAAAATTATAAATACCTAGACTGCGAAGAAGAATATACACCAAGCAATTCAAAGCGAAGCTCTGCCGAATTTTTGACTCAATTATTGTGCATGAATTTGAGTGGTAAACACATCCTCCAAAGTATTTGAGTGAGATCAATTGATTGTTGTGAGGATTGTTGTAATTGTGAGAGCTTGAG
>CM039470.1:4077138-4234966 GCA_022433065.1 Begonia loranthoides
TATTGTGATTGGATAATTAAATTGTTGTGATAAATTAGCTCAAGGTTAGAAAAATTATAATCACACGAAAAAGTTAATAAACCTAATTCACCCCCTCCCCTCCCCTCCCCTCTTAGGTTAATTTCGATCCTACAATTTGGTCTGGTTTGGTTTGTTTTGTCTAGTCTACTTTACTTAAAAAAACCCGGTTCCTTCTTTTCCTTTGCATACCGCTTCTCCTTCGCCCCTCTCTTCTTCTTCTTCACGATTTCTTCTTCTCCAGCAGCATTGCCTCACGGGTGTTGTTTCTTCCCGAGGGAGATGGAGCTCCGAGCTTCGTCAACGAAGTGGTTCACCAGCAGGAGAGTTTCGCTCGCATGAAGGGAGAGTTTCGGCCGAGAAACGGAGATCAATTTCAATAGAGTACTTCAGCTAGGGTTTGGCCGAGAAGAAATTCGAACGTTGAGAGAGAGAGAGAGAGGTGAGTTTTTCTCCTTCAAATCATCTCTATTTATAGAGTAGGAAATCGATAGAAGCACCAACATGTAGTTGGTTTTTGTTGAAATTTTGTTTTTGAATTGAATTGTTGTCTAGAGAAGAGAAATCAAAATTTGATTTATCAATTGGATAATAATCTGGAACTTTGAACCCTAGTATGTTATAGATCAAATCGAGTTCGGGTCTACCTGGTACAGGAAAATCAAGCCTAAGTCCATTCCGAACATGGTCCAATGGACCTTGGCTTGGACTTTTGTCCTTGCTGGACTATTTCTGATGCACCACCGAGAGGTAAAGATGGAAACCCCTTGAAATATGCAGTTATTATGGAAAAAAACTGACTCGAAATGGTAGAACACTTAACTTGATCAATACACGTCAATTAATGTGCAATTTGGACCAAACCTTACTCTATAAGTAAAAGTAAAGCCCTCCAAAAATCGTAGGGAAAATCATTCGGGAGAAGAAGTTATGGATGAAGGGGTACAAGCTGATCCGAGCACCTAATAAAAAAAGAATAGACCTGAAATTGCAAAATGCGTAACTCTGTCAATTTGCGTCCTCTTAACGTGAAATTTGAACCACACCTTACTACGTAAGTTTAAATGAGGCTCGCCAAAAAGTGCAGGCAAACATATTTGGGAGAAGAAATTATGGTCAAAAGGGTACAAGCTGGTCTAAATAGACACTTTGTCTGTGCCTATTAACTTCAATGACTTCCTTTGATGGAAACACTATAACTTGATTCTTTTACAAATTTCTATGTCTTTGTTGGGGATGCCCACCTCTATAAAAGGAGGTGGAGAAATATATAGTAATAAGAGATATCACCTTAAACTTATAAACGGGATGTTATAAATTTCTACACAAAACTCGATTGGATGAAACCACAAAAAGAGAGTTGGTTGAATGGAGGAAACTCCACACTTTGAAAAACTAGGGTTCTATTTTGAATTCAACTACTCATAGCAGCCTTAAGAGAGAACTTAAATACTCCATAAAAAATTAAGGTTTAGAGTCACCACATAAAAGTTACGAAATTACCTTCACGAAGACACATACTCGACTACACATGTCCTAACTGAGTGACACCAACAATTGACTATTAAACTTAACATAAAATAAACTATAAATATGTTCTTAAATCTTGCATGCAACAATGATCTAATGGATCATTCTTCAAGACTTGTCTTCAATTGAATTGAGCTTCAATTCCGAGTAAGTGAGATTTAACTTTTTTAACGGACAACAAATCTCTTTGTTCGTGGATCCTTTGACATAGCAAATTAACTCCAAACCCCATTTTAGAAAGCTTGAGAAGTCAACTACAATCTTCATGAAGCACACGTTTTAATATAAAACATTGAAGACAACAAAATAATCTAAATACTGCTCGGGGGTTAGATTGTCGACAGCTTTGGATTGTCCAACACTTCATCTATAGTTGTACTTCATTTTCATTTTATATTTGATCTTGAATAACTCTAACATATATTTGGATGCTTGATGAATGTAATTAATCTTTTTTCCTCTTTGAACACTTACAAACACTCAAAATATCATTAAAAAATCTCCGTGCTCGAATGTAGATACAGGGAATTTGTTGCACATCAAACTTGAACAAAAAAGATAGTCCAAGGTCTAACTTGTCAACATTAAATCACTGAGCTAACTTGTCGACCTTGTACATCAAGCCAACCTTTAATAATTTTTTTGAACTTCTAAACTAAGATAGCAACTTATGATGTTGGAGTCATCACCATAACTAAAGGTTGCAAGATATAACTTTTGTCGGGGTAATGCCATAAGTTTAGGTTGCAACTCAAAAATCTCGAGTCAAACACTAGTTGTTCAATAAGTGGTTTACGGGTCAATTTACAATTTAGCCTATAAGACGATCTAATGTATAGGGTTATTCTCATATATGAATCTATTGGGCCAGGCCACCGAACTCTATCGCATGAGGAAACTTTCAACCTTCAAAGAAAGTTAGAAGGGTGTAAAATTAATTTGCTTATTTAAAGAAAATAAAATAATAAAATAACAACAATAAATATTAAAAAAAAACTTCCATCAAAGCAAATAACATAAAAAAAAGAGCAATAAATATTCTAAGTTGTCCTCAATAAGTAGGGATCATTAAAATATCAAACCATTCAATGTAAAGACGGTTTTCAATGCTTGTTATTCAGTTACAGAAACTACCCCATAATCTTTTTATAACGTCCCTCTACAATATTGTCGGCTTTGGGCCAAAGTCCATACTGTTTTGTTATTGGGATTAGCCCAAAACGCGTTGTATTAGATAAAGAGGGGACCCTTACTTATAAATCATTCAGTTTTTACTTTCTCAAACGATGTGAGATTATGCATCCATACTGATATGGACTGTATCCACATTTGGCCATTTCCTGGACTTTACAGGACAGATTGCCACACTTTCGCTTTGGCATTTCTCTAAAATTGCAGTCATATTAAAATATTGGTTTATTAATCATTAATCATTAGAGACTTCCAAGAACATTAATTCTCTATAAATCGAAAATTAAAGGCTTGTTATTCAACAATATAACATGACTTAGTCTCTCATGTCATTATGAATTGGAATTTATATATATGATTTCGATATAATAAGGATAGAATAATTAAAGTCAGTTGCCTAAGACTCAAACCTGGAACTCGATGGATGGGATCGATAATTAACTTATTAAAATAAAAAAATTCCTCCAGAAATCGTGCTTGCTTTTTTTTCATTGCACACGGTTTTATAATTTTAAAATATAAAAATTATTTAGATTTGATTGAAGAATAATAATAATAATATTTTCTATAAATGAATAAAGAAAGAAAAAATCATAGAAAAATGAAGATCGCATTTTTTTTGAAGTTCAACCGTTGATTTAGAATCAGGTTTCAATCAACGATGATTAAGGTGTCTCTGAAATATCCGAATGAACTGAACCATATATACTGAAGTCCACCAACGTTAGCTCGCCACGTGGAATACTTTTATTCCATTTACTCAATTTTGTCTTAAATTTACGAAAAAACCCCTTCTTTGGAAGTTCAGATCACTATCGACACTTTCTCTCTCAATCTTTTTCTCTCACTAAAAAGAAAGGCGTGCAAGAAAGAGAAAGTTCACCTTCTCGAGATGTCGTAAAATCAGTCAGAAATATTCTCTCCGTTTTCGTTTCTCTCGTCTTGCCTCGCCGTCGATTCGCCGGAACCCTAATTCAGTCTAGCGTCAGTACTAACATATCGGTAATGGAAACTTGTCGAGATCTTAATTGGCTGGTTTACGTAGTGTTAGTTAGGGTTTTTCTAACCATTTCCAGTATGGTGATACTACTTCTATTGCTGCTTGTAATTGTTCTACGTCTTTACGTGGTTTTTACTTACGTGAGGTTTTGTTGAAGCAGTAGATGACTGCGAGAGTGGGGAGCAGCTAAGATAAACTGCCTGGATTTCGTCAACGGATGGAGGGAGGTAGCGTCTCTAGACTTACTTCTTCTGGTAGTTTTCATTTCTGTTTCATATGTTTTTTTATACACAGTTAGGGCAAATTGTTTCCTTTTCTGCCTTGAAATGGCGCGTTGTTAATGGAAAAAAAAACGGTGCTCATTACATACTTAACAATCAATAGTAATAATAGTAATGCCTCTTCATTCATCTTTGGCCTCTTGGAGGATGAAGAAAACTTTGGTTTTTTTTTTTTGTTTTTGTTTTTGAGGTTCTGATAGGTTCTTCTTATACTTAATTCCAAACACTATGTAGAGACATGTTGCGTGTATGCATCTGGGAGAATTGCTTATACTTCCCTTATATATTCTAAATCTTTGTAATAGAATCTCCGTTTCTTATAAAAAAGCAGCATGTAGAGGCTGTGGGTTAACAATTCTCACTTAATTAGTTCCTAAATGTCTTATCATTATAAAAAAATAATTTTTTTTCATTATGCATTCATTTCGCTTTACTTGTACTCAATTTTGAAAACCTATGTCTCTTTAGAAGATGTAAATGTCAAATGAATGCTCCAAGTGCAACAGATGCCTTTCTGCAGCATTAAAACATGTTATAAATTAATTCATTTTTGATGTTCTGTGGTAGTGTTGGTCTCTAATTGTCAGCAATGAAGGGAATTATTCTATATATATTCAACCAAAAGTGTCCGCCTCTATGTAGTTCATGTGCTTTCTTATTGGTTAGAAGTGCATTTTAGTAGTTGATGTCCCTTCTCAACTGGTTGAGTGTAAATGATAGAAATGCAGTTTTCACTGTTACTTGCACCATTTTTACTGTGGGTCTAGGGAGATTTATGATTCAATCATGGATTAAGATATCTGTTTGTATGATTTTAAGGTAATATGATTTTTTGCCTCATGTGGTAAAGGAAAGTGAAGTTAAAAGCTAATCTACATATTACTCCTGGTTTCCCTACTTTATTTTCTCTGTTTATAGCAGATACAAACACATGGATTATGATGACAATGATTTCCAAAGCCAGAATCTTCAGTTAGCTGGTGAAGGGAGCTCTACATTTCCACCGGTATTACGGCAATATGCTCTTCCGAAGTTTGATTTTGATGACAACATACAGGGGCACGTGAGATTTGATAGTTTGGTTGAAACTGAGGTGTTTCTTGGCATTGAGAGTAACGAAGATAATCAGTGGATTGAGGATTTCTCTCGTGGAAGTAGTGGGGTAGAGTTCAGTACTAGTGCAGCAGAAAATTGCTGCATATTAAGGCGTAAGAATGTTTGGTCGGAGGCCACTTCATCAGAATCTGTTGAGATGTTACTGAAATCTGTTGGACAAGAAGATATTAATCCGTTACAAGCTAGAACTGAGGAATCAAATGACTGTGATAAGGTCAAGCAAATGGAGCCAACTATAAAACATGATAATAAGAGCTTTTCTGAAATGGAGAACGTTATGAATTTAGAGCCCACATCAATGCCAGATGAGAGCCATGAAGAGTTTTTGGGGGTAATGGAGCCTACTATTCGACATTGTAAGAGTCATTTTTCAGAAATGGAGAGTGTTATGAATTTGGAGCAACCATCACTTCCAGATGAAATTCATGAGGATTTTTCTGCTTTGAAAAAGGATACGAGGGGTGAAATGCCCATGAGTGTAGATGCTTTAGAAAATCTTAGTGGAAGCCTGATTCATATTGATTCAAATATGAGGTGTAAAGATAGTGGCTCACCTAAGGTGGAAGGTTGTCAAATTACTGATTGGAATAGTAATCTGATGGTCCTAAATAAAGTTGATTCATTGGTCAAAATATCTTTGCAAGAAAATGAATGGGAAAATTCTTGTGCTTCTGGGAATCCTATTGATGGCATAGCTTCCTCTACCCTGAATCTCACTGCTCAAAGTTTTGAATTGAATGACGAACAGTTGAATCATCAGATAAGAATTGAGAGTTCATATGAATCACAAACAGGAAGTGCTAAACAGAAGGAGGATGAGAACGGGTCAAAAAAAGAAGTTCATAGTGATGATCAGAATACTGTCATATCTGCTTCGTTAGTGATAGCTGTGGAAGAAAAAGTTGATTCTGGGATCACCAATGATGAGGATGATTCCAATGTGATATCAAAGGTGAGTTATGAGTCAAATGCGGGTAAAGAACCCAATGAAATTGTACATTCTGAGATTTCTGCTGAGTCTGGTAGATTTGATGATAAGGTGATGTGGAAAAGCGGAGAATGGGGTGATCAGTCTGAAGCAAGTGTAGTTCCTGTGTTATCTAAAGGCGAGACTACATTTGATAGTCATATAGTTGAAGCTCAAGTGAGGCACATCGGTATTGAAATGTGTGCTAGCCAAGAGTCTAAGTCGGACTCTGTAGTCAGTGTGATGTGTACAAATACTGTTGTTGATGATAGGGGTGGTCTCCAATTGAATAGTGATATGCTGGTCACTAAGGCAAGCACATCTTTATCTACTAGGCAGAACAAAGAAGTGTCCAAGGGTGAGGAATGCAGTAGTAGTCCAGTGGGAGAGAGTTCCAGTTTACCTCCTATATGTTCTGCTGGATTGAGTGAAGAGACACATGCCAAGGCTCCTTTGAGAGGTGAACATGATGCTTCTGGAGTAGCTGTAGAGAATTTGAATGCTGAAGTTGTCAAAGCAGTCATTTTGGCTGACTCTACTCAAATATGTGAGGATACTACACACCATGGGAAGGATAATGTGTGTGGTCTAGACGTTTCAGCTGGTGAAAAGGAGACTACGAGGTTGTCATATGAGTCTATTAGTAGTGATTACCAGGTAGACGAAGGAGCTCATTCTTCAGCTTTTGGGGAACATAGAAAAGATAATAATTTGGTAGTTAGCAGCATACAATGTAATGAAACTGACAGCAAAGACCCAGGTCTGTCATAATCCTATATTTTTCAATAGAAGTAAAATATGGCATGAGATGTGTTTGGTAGTAGACTTGCATATCTTTAGTGTCTTTTTAACTTTCACTTTTCTATTTGCAGCACTAATTATTGATTTGGATAGTGTGGTAATGAGTGACTCACTATACAATACCCACGTAAGTATTGGAGATGGCGTGATTGTGGACAAACATATTAATCACAATAAAGATCAAGTGTGGAATTCTGAAGTGGAGCATGGCCATATGGATCTAAAGGAAGAAAATATGATGGAAGTGTCTGCAAAAGAAAGTATATCTACTCTTCTTGGTTCTTCCCAACTTGAGGGTGCATCTTGTCCTATTTCTTATGCTGCAGATGATACATCAATCATAATTGGTGAAAAGACGTCGAGTGATAAAACTAATCATTCTGTGCCTCAGAAAGAGAAATGTGACAGAGAAGCCGAAAGTGAATCCGAAGCGGCAGCTTCTAATGAAGTTAGCAAGAACTGCACGAAGGAGATGAATGTTGTCCCAATATCCCGTGAGTTAATGGCAAAAATAGGTGATAGTGTTGATGTTATGCCAGGTAGAATTTAAATATAATCTCTTATATTGTCTTCAAGTTAACATGGTTGAGTTCTTTATAGGAGATTTAAATATTTTATTTTCTTAATGGGAATTCGTTATGATTTTTTGTTTAAGTGTTTCTTGCATACTTTCGTTTTTATATTTGGTGGGAGAACCTGTGATGTGAATTCTTTTACGGATGACGAACTGCTGTAATAATCCTTATCTTATTTTGTAATATATAAATGATAACTAATTACAATATCTTTAGTTTGTTTTTGTTTTCTTTGTGATTAACAGTTTTGAAATTTCATATGACATTAACGTCTATCATTTTTTATTTTTCCAGTGTCATTATCATTATTTAGTAACCACGTGATTTAATATTCTGTGGACTTTAGTTTTTTTTTATGTGTATTGAATAACCCTACAAAATGACTTTTTTTTAAAGTTGTTTATGAACGTTGTAAGTTATTTTTAGTAGTTTGATAGTAGTGCTTATTCATATGTAAGTATTCCACATTCTCTGGCCTTGATGAAGTTATTTTGCTAAGTGGTTTCTGACTGGTTTTAATGAATCAAGTGTCTTCTTTCACAGTTTTGAAGCAAATTTCAACCAATGATCAACAAATGTCAACCAATGATCAAATGCTTAGACAATCTATGGTTTCACCATTGCAAGAAATCAAGGAATCTAATGGTAAAAGCTTGAAAGATCAAGAGCTCAATCAAACTGTCTCTGCATCTGAAGCAAAGAATCAAGGGCAAGCTGTTACACCAGTCACAGATGCTAATAGTGAGCAAACTTTTTTCTTGACTCTTCTGAAATTACTGTTGGGAGAAAATGTTTATATGAGTCTCTTCATGACCTCAAATTAGATCGATTTCTGATCAATTGCAGAGGCAAGAATTTAAAATTGTGGGGACAATTTATCAAATTTATCGACGTTGAATGTTTTTAAAAGTACTTACAGTTAAAGTTGGAAAATAATACAGTACTTGCAATATATGTATTTTACGTAAATGATTTTGGGTTTCATAAAGAAGAAAAATTTTAAAATTTTGTTTTTTGATATTACATATGTTGCTAATTACGTTCTCGCCTCGCTATGCTATTTTTGGCGTAAGAATCAACAAACTGGATAGCCGCCACAACCCTTTGGGTAGATCGTTAGGCATATAGTTTTTAAAAAATGTAGCATGCCTATGTATCTGATTTATAATGGGAAAAACAGAGTTTTGACTTGAAATTTCTCGTAAAATTATATTATCTTGGGAAGATAATAAATATCTAGTTAGTTTCAAAGAAGAGGCTGAAGTATTTTCTTCCATCATTCTGGCATCAAAGTGCTAGTCAGGAATCTTAAAGTCATCTGTAGTTGTAAAGATTATGTTGATGTTTGATACATGCTGTCCTTTCTCGATGAGAGGCCAATGTTTATTTTTCAATCCATTGCAGGTGATTGTGGAACAGATAAAGATTTCTCTTCTTCTGCTGCTTTTGGTCAGTCAATTGTGCAGGAAAGTGTAGGTTGTACAATTTCTGGTAAACCTACATCACCTAGTGGTCCCGAAATCCTTTCTGGTTTTGAATATGAAAACAAATTTTCAAAGGGCCTGTCTATGCCAATTCTTCTGGTGTCTGAATCCTCTGACGTGAATACAGTGAACAAATGGTCTACTTCCCAGAACCCAGAAAAATCAACAGCCTCTGAAAATGCAAGAAGCCTTCCTTTAGAGCCTACTCCTTTGGAAGATTTTACCAAAACAGAATCTAGCATGGATCAACAATCCTTTCCAGCTATGTCAGCTGCCAAAATCTCTCCTGTAGTTTTCTAACCATTACCTATTTAGCTATCTAAATATTCACAGTTGATTTTTACCCTCATTTTTATCTCTTATTAATATTTTATAATGATTTTAGTTTATTTTCTTGAAGATCGTAGATGGATCTCTATCAACTCCAGCATTTGGTCTTGCTGACCCACAAGATGCTACTCATGGAAGTCCTCAAGCATCTGATAGAGAGGTTAAGCATGGTCCTCGAAAAGGTTCGACAGAGCGGAGAACTAGGCGATCATCTGCAAAGGGAACAAAGAAAGAATCTACTAAGAAGGTAAACCTGCCTAAAACGGTTAAATCCTTGAAACAAACAGAAAGAGGGGACAAATCTAGCAACTTACCTTCCAGTCCTGGTGTTTTCCATCCTGTGCATTCTAATGAGGCTGATCATCACAGACATCTGGAATCTAGTAATGTGAAGCCATTCGTTTTTATTACGGCTTCAACTTCTAGTCTTCCAGATTTGAATAGTTCTGCTTCTCCCTCTGCAATGTTTCAACAGCCATTCACAGACTTACAACAAGTGGAATTGCGTGCTCAGATTTTTGTTTACGGAGCTTTGATGTGAGTTTTTTTTTATGCTAGTTGTACTGCCCTCTGAACAATTAGTAAAAGTAAAACTAGATTGACATTGCAGTATCATTGTTGATCAATGCATGCATTCTCCATCTTTTTTTTGTATGAAAGGAGATTTCTACGATGTTAGCTTTTATCAGTCATCTGCAAGATTCTTGTCGTTGTTTGTAATTTTATCAGATTATCTTAGAATGTACATGGAGAGTATGGTTAATTCTCCCGAAGAGTAAAAACCACGTGATGAACAAGCTTTTAAGTTTCAGCTCGAAGATCTTTTCAAAATATTGATTTTCCATTTTGTTATTGTAAACCTACTACTTTGATATAATTTTGTGATTCATTTGCTCCTGCAGCCAAGGTATAGCACCAGATGAGACACATATGTTGGCTGCATTTGGGGGACCTGGTGAGTTTCATCATTTAATTCATGGTAATATTAATTAGTGACGACAAAATATGCTTAGTTATGGGTTCTTGTTATATAGATAGCGGAAGGAGCTTGTGGGAAAATGCTTGGCGGATGTGTACAGAGAGGCTACATGGTCAGAAGTCTTACCCAACTAGTTCAGAAACATCTCTGCTGTCACATTCAGGTAACTATTTAGTAAATGAGTCTAGTTTCCCGTTTTCAGTTGTAACGTTGGTTGGAAATTTCATTTCCAGGGGCTAAAGGTATAGATCAAGCAATTAAGCAAAGTACACCACAAAGTAAAGTATTCTCTTCACCGATTGGCCGAGTTAGCAATAAGAGCACTGCAGCAGTTGTGAATTCAATGATTCCGCCTTCATCACCTCTTTGGAATATTTCCACCCCTTCTGAGGCTTTGCAATCTGTTGTTCCAAGAGGCTCAATCATGGAATATCAACAGTCGCTTAGTCCATTATATCCTTATCAAACATCACCTATGCGAAACTTTATTGGAGTTACTACCCCATGGTTATCTCAGGCCCCATTTCGTAGTCCCTGGGTCACAACACCACAAACATCTGCACCTGAGGTCACTGCCCGCCTCTCAGCTTTACCAATTACTGAAACAGTTCATTTGACACCATTAAAAGAACCATTCATACCACAATCTTCTGGCTTAAAACTTCCTGGCCCCATGGTACACAGTAGCATTTCTCCTACTGTGTTTCCTGTCCTTTCTCCCCTACTTGATACAAAAAGAACATCTGTTATACAACAAAGTTCCAGTGATCCAAAGCCTAGAAAAAGAAAGAAGATTTCTGTTCTTGAGGATCCAAGCCATATTGGTGTGCATTCTTCACCTCAAGTGGAGCGCATATCATTTCCAACCATGGTACATAGTCAATCTACATCTGTTTCCATCTCAACTTCCTCCGAATTTAGCTCTAAGGATGCTTCAGAGAAATCAATTTTGCCTGTATTTTCATTGCCTTCCTCTGCTGAGCTCAAAAAAGGTCAGGATGTAGAACAGAATGGTCTTTTATCAGAGGAGACCCTTGGCAAGATTAAGGAGGCTAGGCAACAGGCGGAAGATGCTAGTGCGTTTGCTTCTAAAGCTGTTCAACATGGCCAGGAATTATGGAGTCAGTTGGACAGGCAGAATAATTCTGGATTGGAATCTGATGTCCAAGCTAAACTATCATCCGCAGCCATTGCAATAGCAGCTGCTGCGGCTGTGGCAAATGCTGCTGCTGCAGCTGCCAAGGTTGCATCAAATGCTGCTCTGCAAGCAAAATTGATGGCTGATGAGGCATTGGCTTGTATGGGTTATGAAACTTTAGGTCATAGTCGTGATTTTGCTGCTAGTGGTGTTGTGAATAGTGTTGGAAAGGGGGATTATTATGCCTCCAAATTCAGGAGTGAAGGTGGGACAAACAGTAGTTCTATAATTTTTGCTGCCAAAGAGGCTGCTAGAAAGAGGGTTGAAGCTACAACGGCAGCATCAAAGCAAGCTGAAAACATGGATGCTATTGTGAAAGCTGCTGAGCTCGCTGCAGAAGCAGTGTCACAAGCTGGAAAAATTGTTGCTATGGGGGAGCCTCTTCCTTTGAGTGAATTGGTAAAAGTTGGTCCCGATGGTTGTTTGAAAGTACCTCAACTATCCAAACCTCAACAATCCAATGAGCTGGTTATTAGATCAGATGAAAAGCAGTTAAAAGTAGATAGCTTTCAAGATTATACAAATTTATCAGCTAAACCCTCAAAAGAGGGACCCTGTGTGACAAATGAAAGTCAGGCAACAATGGGTGAAAGGTCACCTATTCAAGGAGTGATTTCCCAGGATTTAATTGAGGACCAACGGAAATTAGTTGATTGCATGGCTGATCCTGTAATTCTCAGTGAAAATGATCTTCGAGGAAAGGGCTATAAAGTATCTGATCTTGCCAAAACTATTGGTGTTGTTCCTGAATCTGAATTTGAACCCAGATCAACTCAGACTACATTTGAGAAAGTAACGAGTGTGAAGGACAATACGATCAAAGAGGGTTCTTTTGTAGAGGTTTGTGTCTGGAAGACCTTCGAAATTTTCAACTGCTTGTGAATTTAGCCTATATGTAGTAGTGTGCACAAGTTCTCTTTCGTTCTCTACTGCAGATTGCATTGTTTAATCTTGCAGTTTAAATTATCCTGTTTTAGTATTTTTCCATACTTCAATTTTCCATTTTTTATCCATCTTTTATCTTACTAACATTCTGATTCTGTACTAGATTTTGAAAGATGGAAATGGGTTAAAAGCAGCCTGGTTCACAGCTAGTGTGTTGACTTTGAAGGATGGGAAAGCTTATGTATGTTACGATGAGCTTCGGCAAGAGGAAGGTAAGCAGCCTGCGATAGCAGTTCACCACTGTTTTTATATAAATGAAATTTTTTTGTTTTAAAGTAACAATCTTGTTAATTGACCATGCAAATTATGGGTTTTCCGCAATCATGTTTTAGATTTTGATTGCATTTTACTTTGTAATGGCTACTAGAATGTGTTTTAGCGTCTGAATATTGTATCTCATCACTATTCCCTGCTGTTTGGCTTGCTTATTTCTACAGGCTTGGAGCCACTTAAGGAATGGGTGCCTCTTGAAAGTCAAGAAGATCAGGCCCCTAAAATACGAATTTCCCATCCTATATCTGCCAAACAATATGAAGGAACAAGAAAGAGACGCAGAGCAGTTTTGACTGCCCGTGCCTGGTCAGTTGGAGATAGGGTTGATGCTTGGGTACAGGACAGGTATGGAAGTATTATCTTGCACAGGATTTTAAAACTTTCCTTTTATGCTTCTAGTCACGTGCTTTGTAAGAAAAGAGATTTCTATGGAGGTAGACACCCACAAGCTCCATTCGGATGCAAATGGAGTATTATGAGTTTAAATTTACTAATTTGATATATAGATGCATAGATTTATTTGCGCTATGAATTCTTTTATATGGTCCACAGGTTTTGCTGAGTCCATTAGGAAATTCTATGAATTTTTGTGTAGTCCGCACGATTTGTTTTATTGTTTGAGGGGTTTTATTAACAGGTTTTATGAATGAGAAGAAAGTTTGTGCGATGATTTCTTCATGGTTTTTAACAGTGACATTGATAGATCACTTTTTTTTTGCAAAACAATCCACTGTATAGTTTTCAAATGTGCATTATATATCATAAAATAAGCGTAATGCCATTGTATGTAGCATGCTAGAGATCAGAAATACATTATTGTAGAGTTCAGGTTGTATTTTTAATTCATTAACATCTAGTGGATTTTTTTGTTCATGGTGTTTTTAATATATTTTTGTTTCAAGGGGGTGTATAAACCTATCTCACTTGTGAGAGTGAAAAACACATCGTTTATAAGTAGTGATCTTCTTTCTACTTAGTACAATGCGTTTTGGGTTAACAAAAAAAAATTCGTGAGGGATTCGATTCAAAACAGATAAGATTGTATTGAGAGGATTAAGAACGTTACAAAATGATGTTAGAGCTAAAGTCCAACTGGAAGGGTGGCTGACGGGAATGTCGGGCCCCCTAAGGGAGGAGTTTGTGGCAGTCTGTCTTGTGAAGGCAAGGATGACCTAGGTGTGGCTCTGACTCATATAAGTGAGAGTGCATAATCTCACATCACTTGGGAAAGTAGAAAACTCATTGTTTGTAAGTAGAATTTTCCTTCTTGCCTAATTCAATGCGTTTTCGGATAACTCTAAAGACAAAACCGTACAGAATTCGTTCCAAAGGGAACAATATGATAGGTTGGGAGGGTTATAAAAGGAAATCGTTTATTATATAAACGAGGTAGTTGAGGGGAGGGGGGATATGAGAATAGTGAAGCGTGTTGAGGTGTGGTAGAATTGTAGTCTGCTACAGTCATAAGTGAATTGTTTCTAGAAATAAAAGAAGATTCTCATCAATTTGGTATCAGAGCGGTTTCTTTCCTGGAGAACAGTTCCGGCCGAGAGAAATGATGATGACGCATTCGGAAGCTCAAAAGGAGAATGCAGCGGAACGGCAGAAGGAAGACGCTAGTTGGAAAGAATCGATGGATCGGAATATGGCACGGTTGCAAGAACAAATGGCAAATATTCTTGCCAGAATGGACGAACAACATGTATCGGCTGAATCGGTTGAAGCTCCGAGGCACGCATCGGCAAAACACAATGGCAGAGAGAGCGATCGAAGGTAGTTTCAAAGCCAAGAATTCTTTCTGCGAATATTGGAGCTACCCATTTTCAACGGAATGGATCCAGAAGGGTGGGTATTCAGAGCAGAACGTTACTTTAGCATCAACAGACTTACGGAGGAGGAAAAAATTGAGTCGGTGCAGGTGTGTTTCGAAGGATCAGCTCTCTCTTGGTATCAATGGCAAAGCAGTAAACGGCCATTTTTAAGTTGGTTAGTTTTGAAGCAATAGCTTATGGAGAGATTTACCCATTCCAGAATGGGATATGGATGCAAAAGGCTATTATCTCTGAAACAGGAAGGAACACTGGAGGAGTATCGCACAGAATTTGAATCTCTTGCTTCAAATTTGTTTGGTATTTCGGATAAAGATTTGTTCAATGCTTTCTATAATGACTTAAAGAATGAAATCAAAAGGGAGGTACGATTAATGAGACCGATGAGATTGTCTGAATTGATGCACTCCTCTCAGCTAATAGAAGACCAAAATGTGCTGCTTAAGCCTAGAGGGCAGAGAAGAAATATGATGGTGGAAAGACTGAACTCAGAAAGAAGACTGTTTTCTGGTTTGGGTTTGCAAGAAACGAGAGTTGTGGATGTTTGCGAAACCTGGGTTATAGAGGAATCTGTAACTTTTCAAAAAGCAGACCTTCATCGGGACTACGATGAACAAGAACTAAAGAAAAATGATTTCCTGGCCACGACGAAGAAGCTTGAAGAATGGAAAACAGTTTCCAACCAGTTGCAGAAAGCGGCAGAAGAAGAAGAATCAGCCGGGGAACGAGAAGGAGAATCGGCGGCCGAGGAATTTTTTTGCAAGTAATCAGTCGCGCACGATATCGCGACTGCAAGAGAGGAGGTGCCGGTAACGGAGACAGTGGAGGAGCCGACAACCGTGGAAATGGAGGAGCCGATGTCAGTGGTAATGGATGACGATCTTGCTGAGGAAACGGAAATTGCAAAGATGGAAAAAGGAAACTTTTTGTTTCCAGAGGCCTTAATGCAACAGCTCTGCATGAAGAGCCTTGTTGGGCCAAGCCCAGCAAGGGTCCACTTATATAAAACATGGAGCTTAAAGAAATGTGGCATTTTAATCCAGATTATTGGGTTAAGAAGTTTAATGGAGGATGAAGAGAACTTTTGAACTTAATTTTAGCCTACTTCCTCTTGAGAGTCTTGAGGGTCTCTTGATCGAGAAAAAGTTTTATGATTTCATATTCATTAGGGAAGTAAATTGTGAAGACATAGATATAAAGTGTATTTTTCATTTTTTTCCACCTTGAGGACAAGGTGATTTTTTAGGGCGGGAATAATGATAGGTTAGGAGGATTATAAAAGGAAATCGTCTATTAGATAAAGGGGGTAGTTGAGGGGAGGGGGGATAGGAGAATAGTGAAGTGTGTGGAGGTGTGGTAGACACGTAGTCTGCTACAGTTGTAAGTGGATTGTTTCAAGAAATAAAAGAAGATTCTCATGGATAGGAGAATAGTGAAGTGTGTGGAGGTGTGGTAGACATGTAATCTGTTACAGTTGAAGTGAATTGTTTCAAGAAATAAAAGAAGATTCTCATCACAATATTGTATTGAGAGGATTTGTGACGTTGCATATAATTACTTTATGTCATATCAAGGGGATTAATAACGATGCAGTTTTTTTGCATCGCTAAGTATTAATCTTCATTCTTGAATGCACTATCCAAATGATGTATTGGTACAGTTGACCTACTACTAGGATTAGGATTTGATCATTGACTTGTTAAACTCATCTTTTTTTTTTTCCCTCTAAACGTCCATTTTATTCTTTTGCGAATAAGAGATGGACTGACATAAGGCGATGTAAAATTTGACAGTGGTTTGCATGATACACCAGTATTTACCTATTCCTGATAGAAAATTTAGATCATTTTCCTTCTCTCATTTGAAGAGTAATCTGAGTTTGCCTGTTTCAAGGAATATTTTGTCACTTTCATATATTTGCTTTCAGTTGGTGGGAAGGAGTTGTCACCGAGAACCAAAAAGATGGAACTACAATAACAGTACACTTGCCTGGTACGTTCGTTTTTCTTTTTAGTTGCATTAACCCTCCATATTTTTAATTTAGTTTTGTTTGCTGGAAATGGATTTTTATTTTTTTGATAGCCAAGGGAGAAACGATAGCTGTTAAAATTTGGCATCTTCGGCCATCCCTTATCTGGAAGGATGGGAAGTGGGTTGAATGGTCCATAGATCGTGGAAGTGAAAATTGCCTTGAGGTGCTAGTCTACCACGTGATTTGTCATGATTTTTTTGAATGTTTTATTAATGATGGTATCGAAATTTTGAGTTCCATTTCTTGACAGAGTGATATGCCTCGGGAGAAGCGTCTGAAGTTGGGCAGCCCTTTGGTAAAAGCAAAAGAGAAGGACAATATTCCAAAACTTTCTAATGTATTGGGGCCAGGGATTGAAGATTCAAGATTACTTGTTTTATCTGCAAATGAAAGAGCATTTAATGTTGGTAAGACCACCCAAAATGAAAACAAATCTTATCCTCTGAGAACAATCCGGACAGGCTTGCAGGAGGGATCAAGAGTGATTTTTGGTGTTCCTAAGCCTGGAAAGAAGAGAAAATTTATGGAAGTGAGCAAACATTATGTTGCAAATCACAATAAGGGTACAGGATCCAGTGATTCAGCTGATTTTGTAAAATATTTGATGCCTCAAGGATCTAGACTCAGGAGATCGAAAAATCCTACTAAACCTGAAATAATGGGAAGACGAACGAGTGAGATGAAGCCCAAGGGTAATAACAAGTCTGGAAAACCTTCTGGTATATCAGGTAGAACTTTGCCACAGAGAGCGAACTATTTGACGAATGCTGAATCCATTTCGATGGATGGTGCTGATTCTGAAACCAATGCTGAGAATACTGTGGGGAAACATAATGCAATGGGAATTGGTTCCTCCGATGGACCATCTGAGGTGGGTTCAATGGTATTTTCTTCCACGGGTCCTTCGGGGGAGGCTCCTAAGCATGAACGAGCAAATGAAGGTAAATTTGCACCAGGTGGTGGAAGGAAGTTAGCTAAGATTGATGAAGATAAAGATTTCCATAGTAATCCTATCAAACCCACGTCAGACATTGAGCCTCGCAGATCAGTTCGGAGAATTCAGCCTACATCAAGAGTACGTGATAAACTATTCTGTGTCTTCAATTATATGTATTTTGGGTGCAAGTAATAGTATTATTGCAATCAATTCTGTCCATTATTTACAATGTCAAACAATCTCTTTTTACTTTCTAGAGAATAAATGTCCTCCGCGTCAAAACAATGCCACATCTGTGAGTGTTTTATGGAAGCTTAATAACCATTTACTTTTTAACGTTTTCTTACCTCAGCTGTTAGAGGGGTTGCAAAGCTCATTGACCATTACGAAGAATCCTTCTTCAGCTCATGAAAAGGGTAGAAAAAGACCCATGAGACCTGCTTCGAAAGGTTAGATTGTGAAGTTTATGATTGATTAACTTGGCTTTTTTCCTATCTGATTATAATGCTCGATTTGCAGCGAATAACATTTGAGAGAAGCTGATTCTGGGTTGGATGAGGTAGCGAGGATATATCGTTGTAATTGCTGATTTTGAGTCTGGCATATTTAATGTGTATATTTTATAATAGACAGCAAAACTAGGAATGGAAATTCTTGCTTCCTTCAGTTTTTCTAGTAGTGTCATAAAAATGTAGTCTTTAGATGTGCATACCATTAACATTCATCAAGTTCTGTAGGTGTGATAGGTTGTATATGGAAATTGTCCGTGTAGGTTTGCTTGAAGTTAGTTGCAATCAATGTTTCCAGATTATTAACATCTCTCTCTCTCTCTCTCTCTTCATCGCATGACACGTTGGCACATTGCACATTCTTTGTGATTAATTTTCTGGTGAAAATATTATTGTCATGGCCTTTACCGATTGTTTGTGTTCATCATGGGTGCGGAACTAATGTATGTGTGGGTTCATTTGGGATCTTCACTTTGCCCAATGCTCATACTACCTTCTAGTTTAGATATTTTTTGAATAAATTTTGGGAAATTTAAGGTTTGAATTAATATTTCTATTTCCTTGCACTTCGGAACGATTTATTATGCCTTTTTTGGTAGTCAATTTGAATTCGATTTTGAATACATATTTTAATTGAACAAATTTAATTGTGCTTAAGAAATCTAGTGCTAGGTTAAAATGACAATTTTAAGCTAAAAATTTGAGACATTTTATTAAAATATATACTGCTTTATTAACAAATTGTATTCTATCTACATGTAAAATGTTTGGGAAATTTAAACTTTGGAGAATATTTTTTAACAATTAAAATCTTGAATTATCGAAAATTTTTGTTGGTGATCACGCAGTCATGATTCTTGTTCAGGACTGTCGAGTTTAAAGCATTGGTTTCGTCTTTGGCAATGACCGTCGAATAGAGACGAAGGACGTCAAGTTCCGTTCGTCCTGGCAGTTTGAAGAAGATGGACGATGGCGGGTGTGGGCGGACGATAGATCGTTGACCGGTGGATTGCGGAATGTACGGCCAGGATTGCATGGTCAGACGGACGGCGAATGGATGGATGCATATCCCTGGCCGTTGAATCGAGCGAGGGATGTCCCTCATCTGGATCGACGGCTAGGATTGAATCTGACATCTTTCAAAGGGGACGGACGAACATCCTTCCCTAGCCGTTAGATTGAGCGAGGGACGTTCATCCTTTGTATTGACAGCCAGAATGGCATCCGGCGTCGTCTAGAGGGGACAGACAGACGTCCATCCCTGGCCGTTGGATCAAGTGACGGACGTCTCTCGTTTGGATCGACGACCAGGATTGACTTCGAATTAACTGTCATGTGCAAGGCACACGCGATTTTAAAACGAGCGAATTCCCTCAATTAAGATGGACGTCCCTCGCCATGCGACAGATGTTCGTCAGCCAATACTACGTCGTTCTACCCTCAATAGATGCCTCTCGCCTTTAGACGACGTCGTTTAGGCCATGACGAACGTCCGTCTTAATACGAGGTACGTTCGTTTCCCTCGGATTTCATACAAATCTGCCTTTAGACGACGTCGTTTAGGCCATGACGGACGTCCGTCTCAATACGAGGGACATCTAAGCATATGAAGACGACGTCGTTTAGGCCATGCCATAACAATTAACAACATATGAAAGCATAACAATCTAAGCACCTGCGTATCGGCGATAATGGTAAAACCCATGAATGTGTCGTGTGAGCGTTCTGCTCTACTACTATCACTTGCCACGCCAGTGGTTGAACTTCCACCTTGACAAGAGCGGACATTGTGGCCCACACTGTGACAATAGCTGCATGTCATGGGGACATGTCTCTTGCAGAGTACCGTGAGGCTACGGGGCTCGTCCGCATCCCGCACTCTTCGTTTTCAAGGCCTACCTGGGAGTCTCTTAACTAGCGGTGGCAGAATTGGAGGCTGATTTGTTTCAAGCCACATGTGGTGGCCACTGACATATAGGGCAAAGTGGGAGTACATCCTCATAAATGTGTCCCAATGATACCATACATGCACATAATCCTGAGCTGAAGTTCTCATAAAATTGATGCACAGGATGACATGCACACATGAGATTCCAGTCAGCTCCCACCGATAACAGTTACAGGTGCGCGTGTCCAGATCGACTACATATCGTTCATTACTGTCACTGACCTGAAACTGATTAGCTCCTATAGGTGTTGGACACCAATTCTGAGCTGCATGTTGCAAATTAGCAAGCTTCTTCGTGGTCTTAAGACACAATAGATCTTTTGCTTCAGCCATCTCGTTATGTTTCTTAACGATCCTAGTCATTATTCCCGTTCTAATCATCTCGAACATAGTGAAGATCGGTTTGTCCCAGGTTGGCAAGAGGCAAATATTGTAGCACTCGCTCAAATTATTGAGGCCCATGTCGCTTTTGGGATGGAATGAAAGCATGTTTCGACCAACACCTCTGGTTAATTTTTTGCAGATATGCATGTGCTGACTGATCGAGCGCAAGTAGTTTAGTCATCTCCTTTTGATATTGCGATGAGGTTGTGGCCCTAGCTGCCTTCGACATGATATCTTTGTACTGAATGCTTGGAAATTATTTTTTGAAATTGGCATACAAGTGTCTGAGGTAGAAACGATGCTTAGCTGCTGGTGCATATTGTTCGATAGCAGGCACCAACCCCTTCTGTTGGTAGAAAATAAATGTTCATCCACTGCCTATGTTATTGTCTATGTCCAAAAGCAAGCAGCACAAAAACTAGGTCCAAGAGTCTCTACATTCTGATTCAACAAGTGCCATAGCAACTTAATAAACTCCATCATTGGCGTCAATGCTGATAGCTGTAAGCAATTGGCCTGGGCACGACCCCTTTAGGTGACAGCCATCTAGGCAAATAATGGGTCTACCAAATTCTGTCAGACCTCTCTTGCACGCATCCAAACACATGTACATCCTTTTAAATATTGGACTTGGACGGGGCATCAGCTCAGGAATATCTACCACCAACAACAATGTGCAGCCAGGATTGGATCTTCGAATCTCTTCTGCGTAGGACCACAGTTGCTTGTACTGTTCATCACCATCCCCTTCATTCAGGTTCAGTGCTAAATTCCTGGCCCTTCTGGCAAGACTTGGGGTAATATTGACATTAAAGTCCTTCCTGACAGTCTCAATAATAGAAGGTAGGTCCCACGTGGGTTGACTTTCGAATCTATCCAAATATTGGGTTGCCACCCATTTGTAGGAAGCGTGTCGGCTTTCCATTTGTCGTGCACATGTGTGCACCTCATTGTATCTCTTAATTTGAAAGGTAAGCTCACCTTTCATCTTTGAAGCGTGAAGCCGCCAACGACATTCATCCTTGTACACAGCAGTCAACCGATGACGTTCTCTTTTGACAAACTTGATCCCATGCCCATTTTTCAAAGCATAATCAACCACTTCATCTCTAATATCCTTCAATGAACTATACTTCTTACCTAGACAGAGCTCAGAGGATGAACATTCTACTTAGGGATGCATACTCTCTGCCCAATCATCATCATCTGAGTCACATATTGAACGCAGCTTCGAGTCCAGAGAAGGCAAGGGAGAATACACCTCTATACCAGCTTCGTGATAGAACCACCAATTCTCATTGGTCTCTACTGCCGAAATAGGAATAGGATCCACCTCCATTCCATAGTCAATGGATTCTTCAAAAATAGATGAAGCAGCACCCCTTGGCCTCATGTGATGTACAACACTCTGTTCATTCGATTGTGTTGAGGGAGTTGGTTAGGGGAAGACAAAATTTCTCTCTCAAACATCTAGGGCAAGGGACGGACTTATTGTGTTTGATTCTGTTATAAGGCAGAAGAAACAGATTTATTATCTAGGGCAAGGGAATGAAATCCGAGACGAACGAACATCCCTCGTATTGAGATGGGCTTCCGTCATGGCTTAAACGATGCCGTCTATAGGCAGATTTGAATGAAATTCGAGAGGAACGGACGTCCCTCGTATTAAGACGGATGTCCGTCATGGCCTAAACGACACCGTCTAAAGGCGAGAGATGTCCATTGCTTGTAGAACGACATAGTATTGGCCTACGGATGACTGTTGCATGGGGAGGGACGTCCATCTTAATTGAGGGAATTCACGCGTTTTAAAATCGCGTGTTCCTTGCACGTGACAGTTAATTCAGAGTCAATCCTGGCCGTCGATCCAGACGAGGGACGTCCGTCGCTCGAACCAATGGCCAGGGATGGATGTCTGTCCGTCTCCTCTGGATGACGCCAAATGCAATCCTGGCCATCGATCCAGAGGATGGACGTCCCTCAATCGATCCAACGGCCAGGGAAGGACGTCCATCCGTCCCCTCTAGAAGACGCCAGATTCAATCCTGACTGTTGATCTAGACGAGGGAAGTCCCTCGCTCGATCCAACGGCCAGGGATATGCATCTGTCCATACGTCGTCCACCCGTCCATGCAATCCTGGTCTTACATTCCGCGATCCAACGACCAGCGATCCATCGTCCGCCCTCGCCCACCATTGTCCATCTTCTTCGAACTGCCAAGATGGATGAAACTTGACGTCTTTCGTCTCCGTTTGATGATCATTGACAGAGACGAAACTGAGGCGTTAAACTCAATGGTCCTTGACGGAAATTGTGACTGTGAAGTCGTCCGCGAGAATTTTTCATTGTTCAGGGTTGTATTTGTTAAAAAATATTCTCCAAAATTTGACTTGTCATTGATCGCGAACTATAGGGTCTGCAGTGTTAATTTCTTTAAATGTTTCTAAGTTTTTATGATTATATTTTTATTGTTGATTTGTGACTTATTTATTAGATTTAAATAAAATGGTATATTATAAGAAGGAGAATTAGTAGACTCCCAACTTTGAATTTTTTTTCCTGTTACATAATCGCAAATGTACCTATCTTTTTATTAGTTTGAAAATGATCAGAAATGAGATTTGATTTATTCTAAATGTAATAATAGAATAAATTTTAGGGAAAATGATAAATCTTGTAGTCAATGACAAGTCAACCACTGGTATATTTTTTAACAAGTTAACCACTGACGTATGGGTAAATGACAAATCCAACATCGTTGTCACGTTCGCCGTTGGAAATGAGACGAGGCACCACGGCGGTTCCTAGACAAAACGCTACGGCGCAGTGATTTTGAAGGCCAAATCGCGGCATTGTCCGGGACACCGCGGCAGCGTCCCGGGACACAGCAGCGACGTCCTGGGAAACCGTTGCGGCGTCCCGAGAAACCGCTGCGGCGTCCTAGGAAACCGCCGCGGTGTTCTGGGACACCGCCGCAGTTTGACTTGTTAAAAAGGTTTGATCGCAAATTTGAGGGCTTAAACGATTGATTTTGGGGCCGAGGAAAGAGAATGGCGGGGTAAACCCATGACAAGTTATAGATCTCTGAGAGAGTTTCGATTTGATACCTTCTGCAGCCAATTCTGACACCTATAGCCAAAGTTATGGTCGTTTGAAATTGAAGAGGTCAAAAATCTAATAAAAACATTGGATTCGAAAAACATATACATAAGGACTTTGAAGTAGCCATGAAACACTAAAAATCAAGAACCGCTACGGACTTTGAAGTAGCCATGCATGAAAAACAGAGTCCCTATGTATATGTTTTACGAATCCAATATTTTTATTAGATTTTTAACCTCTTCAACTTCAAAAGTCCATAACTTTGGCTATAGGTGTCAGAATCTGCTAAAAAAGGTATCAAATCAAAGCTCTCTCCGACATCTATCACTTTTCATGGGGTAAACCTTATGACCCCCTCTCTCAAGCCCCCAATCCATTGTTTAAACCTTCAAATTTGTGATCAAACATTTTTAACAGGTCACACTGCGGCGGTGTCCCGGGACGCAGCGGCAGTTTCCTAGGACGCCGCGTTGTTTCCCGGGATGCCGCGGCGGTTTCCCAGGATACCGCCGTGGCATCCAGAACAACGCCGCGATTTGCCCTTCAAAATCACTGCGCCGCGACGTTTTGTCTACAAACTGCCTCAGCGCCCTGTCTCATTTTCAACGGCGAATGTGACAGCGATGTTGGATTTTTCATTTACCCATATGTTGGTTAACTTGTTAAAAAATATACCATAGTGGTTAACTTGTCATTGATTACAAACCATGATGGTTGATTTGTCATTTTTCTTAAATTTTACAATTTTTTATTTACTCTCAAATTTTATACTTCATAATTATGCTATAATAATTAGTTAAAATAAAACATTAATTATACTAATTAATAATTAATACATCAAAAATTAATATTAGAATGTAAAATTATAAGATAAACCTATCATCATTGTTATTTTGATTATATACTTTGGTTTGTCTAAATATATAACATATTTTTTTTTGTCAAATTTAAAAAAAATATTGACACACAAGAACTTCAATGGAAAAAACTAAAAAAGTAAAATCATAAATTAAATCATGTAAGGAATAAAATCATATTTTAGCATCAAGTAAATAAAGACACCTATTATTAATATTTGAGAAGTTTACGAAACAAACTCTATAATTTGGGCTCAGCAACAAGACAAATTTTGAAGAATTTTTATGAACAACTAAAATCTCGAACTATGAAAAATGAACAACGCAAACCTTCAATCACGTTTTCCTTTTAGAAAACGTTACGGACGTCACCTAAACCTCCAATGGATGTCCTAGGATCAACCATGGACGTCCTTCAAAGATGAGGGACTTGCAAAGCTGATCCATGAGGGACGCACAACGTTTTCCGTCGATTATCGATTATCCGTGACAGAGCTTCAATTATCCGTCGGATACGCTACTACCAGAAATGAAACTATGGGGGGACTTGAAACTCGATTTCAATTGCAAAATAAAATTTATGGAAAAGCTAGAACGATTATTCTCCTAGCAATTTCTCTTATAGTTTACAGCTTAAGTTTAGGGACGTTCGTCATAAGCTGAGAGACTTCTGTTTTAAGCTAAGCGACGTTTGTTGTGGGCTTGGGGATGTCTGTTGTAAGTTGAGGAATAGTTATCTTAAGCGAGAGACATCTGTAGTTAGCTGAGGGACCTCCGTTTTAAGCTAGAGACGGCGTCGTCTTTTAATAATTCATCCTCAACATCTGTTTTAAGCTGAGAGACGTCTGTTAGGGACGTTCGTTGTGGCTTAGGGACATCCATTGTGGATTTAGAGATGTCCGTCATAAGTTAAGGGACATTCGTTTTAAGTGAGTGTAACATCCGAAAAATCCGTATACGTGTAATGTAAAGATTTTTATGTAATATAAGTTTTGTTAGAAGAAATATGTTTCGTAATAATGCATTGTACACTTGATATTGAAATAAATATATGTAGGAAGTCAAAGAAGATGAATTTTCAATTAAATAAGGAGCAGGACAAGGAAGAAGGGTTGTGGTCGATCACAAGGAGAAGTGATCGACCGGTCCCAAAGTGAAATTTATATAGATTGTAAGCATCTTGGGAGTAGTCGATCAGCTGAAGGAGGTGATCGATTAGTCCCAAAGCGAAATTTGTACAAATTGTAGATTGTTGGCATGCGGTCGATCGTCCACTAGAGGGAGGATCGACCGGTTTTTCTGGAGGGGGCAGATTTGCGGTCGATCGTTAAGGAATGACGGTTGATCACGGTCATGGCTTTGTAATTCGCGGTCGATCACGTGAAGGAAGGGTGATTGACCGGAATTCCATCCGTCGCCGAAAAAAGGGCTTGCTGTCGCCTGGAAAATACTTGCTGCCACAATTTTATTGGTGGGATTGGCTGTGACTAATAGGTGGAGGCTCTGTGGGGTGCCACCTCCTTGGTTTGTGCCTATAAACATTGGCCTTGGGAGCTTAGTAGACACACAAAAGCTTATGCTCTACTGACCTGCGTTGCTTGGTCTTCTGGAGAGGGAGAGTTGTTATGCTACTGGTGCGAATAGGAGATTCAGCAGAAGGGTTTAGAAAAAAGATAAGGGATAATGTGTGTGTTTTGCAAGAGGTGACCTACATCTCATCTCAGGATTTAGGAATTACGTTGGTTGTTTGCTGTTATAATGTTGAAGAAATTAACTTAGACTCTGTCATTGTGTTGATTACTGACTTGCTTTCTGCTGATATAATGTTGAAGAAATTGACTTGGACTCTGTCATTGTGTTGATTGCTGACTTACTCTCTGCTGTTATAATGTTGAAGAGATTAATTTAGTCTCCGTCATTTACTGCCTTGTTAAACAGTGTAGTGAAGAAAATGTGGAAATGGTAAGGGTTGTTCTCTGTCCTTTACTATTTGATGAATTGTTAAAGTTAAGGATGATGTTGAAGTGGTTTAGAATTGCTCTCAGTTGGTTACTCTCTGATGAATCTGTTGTTGCTCAATCTATCATATATGTGGTCACTAGCCACTGCCTTGACAAAGTTTTGTTAGTTGAAAAGTATCTCTATTCATATACTACATTAATAATTTGTTGAGAGATATTACTGTGTTAGTTTAATGTAGTTCATTGCCTTGGTTTTACCTGGTTTTGTTGAAAAAGGATGTTAATTTCCATGTTGTAGTTAGGGATTTAGATATAATGTTAAGGTCTAATAGCCTATGTTTTGTTACTGCTTATTAAACCTGCTCTTGGTTGTTACTAAACTATGAAATTAAAATCATGATAAAATGGTTGGTATGGTTGTCTGTTTCCCCAATATTGAGTATAATTTGATTGATGTGGTTTAATATTGTATTGATTAAAGTGCATTCATGACATGCATCATGAATAGCGATGTTATGATAAGATTGATATATACATGCATTGCTCGGTGGTACTTGACAAGCAAGCTCTGAGGGAAGAATCTCTTTCTTATTTCGACCTTTCTTTCCCATGACAACTAGGAACAGGCAAATCAAAAATTTCACTTCGAATTTCGGACCTCAACATCCTGCTGCTCATGGTGTTTCACGATCAGTATTGGAAATGAACGGAGAAGTGGTGGAAAATGAAATGGATCTAATAAACATAAATAGAACTTGGAGGTTGGGGAGATTAGTGACGGTGATACTTTAGAGAACTATGAAATGGCGGATCTCATCCCCTATCAGGATTGTGTGACAGTTCTGTCCAAGTTAGATCCCCATGATGTATTTTTTATCTTCCATTGGAAATCTCCAACGTCCTGAATTATTGTGGAACTATGATTATCGCACAAGAAGGATAGGTTCTTTTTTTACATGAAAGACGAGCATGGAGTGAGCACGAGCATACATTACTCATTTCATTTTATCTCTAACTGATCTTTGGGCTCACAGTTTTATCTTGTGTTGTAGGTGATGATCTTGATCCCAACAACGTACATGTGGAAGGAGCATGACACGATGAGTGCTTGCGTTACCCGGCTTGTTGACCTGAGGGTTATGGCTCAACAAAAGGAAAATGTGGTTGTTTTAAATAGTTAACGGTATTTACTTTAAACAGTTTTTAAAGTGGTGATTTAAATGGTTTTAAATGTGGTAAATATATTGTTAACTATGAATGTTTTGTTAATATTGTGAACTTATGTTTTGCAATCATTACTGACTTCTGCTTTTTCTTACTCTGTTTTTTCCTTTACATGTTTTAAGTAAATTTAAAAGAAAAATTTTTATATGGTTAAAGTAAAAAGATAAAAGGGTAAGTTGGGATGCTACAGCGAGCAACATCAGTTTTATGCTGAGGACAACGTCGTCTTTCAATAACCCATCATGAACATTCATTTCTAGTGACAGACATCCCCCAACTCTGAAGGACGTCCGATTCGTTCATCCAATGGCCAACAACCTTCGTCTATGACTTTGCTCCCATTTAAAATAGCGTGCGCCTTGCACGTGACCTTCTTCAACATAATGTCCACCAACACCTTTGGTCCATCCAGGTCATCCATCTTCATTGAGGGATATCCGTCCCTTCATCTAAAGGCCATGAAGTTTCGTCCGCCAATGCTTTCCTGTCACGACGTCCTTCTATAATACTTTTGGCAAAACAATCTCATCAACTCATAAAGAGGCTGAGAACCAAAAGAGTTCATTGAAACAAAGCCAAACAAGCTGAAGACAATGCAAAAAGAATGCAAAGGACAAACCATGTTCAATAAATAATGGTTGTAATGTGGTAAAAACAGCTCTTAATTTGTCTTCCGATGATTGTAGTCCCTCCATGGATTATGATGATGATATTGATTTTCTCTCTCTCAGTCAGATACTCTCCTGACAACAAAGGGGAAAAAGACCATTTGAAACAGACATTTATACTACTTTCGAGAAAATTTGAATTAACCTTGGATGTTCCTCATGGTCGAAGGACATTCATTGTGTTGGGCTCGGCCCATATTTTGTGGGTTGAGTATAAAAGAGAGTTTTGTGGTTAATGAAACCCTAGAGAGATAGAATGAGAGAGAAGAAAGAAAAAAAGAGATTTTCGGATTTTCAGAGGTAGTCATACGAGAATTGCGTTTTCACAAGAATCAACCGTTGGATCACCTTGAAATTGGAACTGTAGGTTCGCAACATCAAGGAGTATATTCTGAATGGTGAAGATCGTCGTTTGAACTCTTTAAGGCGGTCTGTCGGGGTAAAAATAGGACTGCAGTTCGATAACCTTAGATTTATCATCTCTTACGGTTTTGTTATCTTCCAAAATTAGTGTGTTCAATCTTGATGAATATTGTATGCTTCTAGTTTGTTGAACTAGAGAGAACTTTGGTATACCCATTATTTCTGTTATAGTGGAGGTTTAATTAAGTAGTCTACGGGTCCCGTGGTTTTTTACTCTCACATTTTTTGAGGGTTTTCCACGCTAAAAATTGGTGTTGCTGATCTCGTTATTTTTGTTGGTTTGCTTTGCCTATTTGATTGCACAAAGAGAGAAAAAAAGTATTTTTATTCCGCTGTGTATTTTGGTTTTTTTTCTCAACACATTGTTGATCCTTGGACGGGCCTCAACGTTAGTGTAGCTGCGACGTTTGCCTCTTCTTTTTTGACGCAAAAAAATTTGCGTCATTTATTTATTATAATTTGAGATTTAGCTGTACACCAAAATTTTTCAAAGATTCTTCAAAGTTTATCTTATTGTTATACCAACCATACATAGGTTTGTTTTTGTTAATTTTCCTTAGGGAAATTAACACTGCAGACCCTATAGTTCGTGATCAATAACGAGTTAAACCCTGAAGAATTTTTTCTAACAACTAAAACCTTAAACTATGAAAAATTCTCGCTGGCGACCTTGCAGTCACTTTTTCCGTCCAAATCTGTCGACTTTAACACCTCCGTTTCCTTGACTCCACGAACTGTCGAACGGAGCCAAAGATCGTCGAGAGACGTCCATTTTAAGCGACGAGTCCAAATCTATCATAAAATTTTTGTTTTTTCTTACTTGAAAAGTTTTCCTCTCACTGTTGAAGATTTAAGAATTTTAAAATTTTTAACTGTAAAACGACCATTTTTGAAGCAAGAGACGTCCTTTATATGCTGAGAGACGTCCGTTATAGGTTAAAAGGCATTTTTTACCTATAACGGACGTCCTTTATACGCTGAGGGACGTCCATTATATGTTAAAGGACACATTTTAACCTATAATGGACGTCCTTTATGGTGAGGGACGTCCATTATATATTTATTATTAATAAAAATAATTAAATTACTGTTTTATCTTTGTAAAAATTTGTCAATAATATTTTTATAAAGATAAAGTAATTTAATTATTTTTATTAATAATAAATATATAATGGACGTCCCTCAGCATAAAGGACATTCATTATAGGTTAAAATACGTCTTTTAACCTATAACGAACATCCCTCAACATATAAAAGACGTCTGTTATAGGTTAAAAACGTTTTTTAACTTATAACGGACGTCCCTCAACGTGTAAAGGACGTCCATCGTTTCAAAATTTGTCTTTTTATAGTGAAAAACTTCAAAATTCTTGAATATTTGAATTTTTTTTCAATTTCAATGTAAAGTTTGAAGTTTGACGCCGAAAAACAAGATTGACAGTGAGAAAAAACTTTTCAAGTAAGGAAAAACGAAAATTTTACGATGAATTTGAATTCCTCGCTTAAAACAGATGTCTCTCCTGGTCTATGGCGTCAACAAAACCGATGTGTTAAAATTGACAAATTTGGATAGAAAAAATAAAGGCAAAATTGCCAACAATATTTTTTTATAGTTCAAAATTTTAGTTATTAAAAAAAATTGTTGGGGGGTTTAACTCATCTTTGTTGATAGTGTTAATTTCTCGTTTCCTTAATATTTTCTCGTGTTATCTGGTTTGCTGAACCCCTAAACCTGTAGTTCGCGCGAACTTACTTCTTCCTCCTGCGTAAATGGCGTCCGCCTGCAGGAGATTTGCTAACGGATCGTCTCTTTCGTCTATTAGATCAGCTATCAAGTCCAGCTTCCGATCTCCTACGCTCTCCAAATCTCCCTCTTCTCCTTTCTCTCGAACTCCTAAATCAGATTCTCCTTCACTTCGTCGAATTTCTTTCACCAGGTTTTTTTTTTTTGTTCTTGCACATGTCTTCGTTGTTTACAAGATTTTGTCTATGGTTGTCAATATTCATGCGTTTTTTTTGGCTCGATTGATTGGCCAAAAGGTACCAGTCGGAGCTAGGATGTGTGGAGTCATTGCTGCCGTTGCACAGCGCAGTCTCGGCAGCGAGATTGACATCGTGCGTGAGCACAACATCGAGGAGTTGCCGCGCTCTTTCCCAGGGTACTCTTTGCTGCACCTCTCCCGGCCTCTAATATGAAAATTTCTGCTTTCTTTTTGAACTGTGAGTAGCTTTTTGCTTCTCCTGACGATAACCCACTTATTATGTTCTGTTTGTTTACTTTCCTTCGTGTACACAAAAATAAATTTTTTTTTTTTTCTGTTTGATTAACTAGTGGCGTTTGTTCCTTTTCATCTTACCATGAGAGAAGATAAAACGGCATAGTACTTTACATAGATTGTCAGGGAATATCAGTAATGGATTTGTCTTTGATTATACAGTGCCTTTGACCACGATAATGTATCATGGATCCATGATGTTCAGCTAGCTGGACGTTTCATGTAAACTTAATGTTTGTGCGACAACAATAAAGCTACACTGAAAATCTTTAATTTTGAGGAATTTGGAGATTCTATAAAATAAAGACTTTCAATTTGGTATTGTTCTAGTTGTTGGGTGGGGGTGGTTGTTTTAACAGTGGCGTCATCTGGTCCATTAGTCTTTTGTTGACTGAAACTCAGCTGAATAGGTTTCCCAACACTGTCTGACTGGAATATTTGGCACCTGGAGGCATATAAAATCAATCAATTAGCTTGGAAAAAAATTTATTGGACATTGCCTGTACTTGTCTATTATGCAGTGCATCATAACAAGTATGAAACTAAATCTCTCTTAGTGGGATTAGTTTTTTTGTTAATGCTTAAAACTCTGAGCTTTCTGCTCATTTTGGAGTCATACTACTATTTTATACCGGGCGTGCTTTCTTTATTAAAAATGGAGACTTGTTGGGACAATCATAAATAGGCAGTACTTTTTTCTTTGGGTACTCCTTAATGGGTTGAGCTTGCATGCAGCTTCATTGTTTAGTAGTTGCTTATCTCTAGATGTTTTGACACGCTGTAGTTTTAGGAAGTGCGTCAGTTTCCAATCTTTGGCTGCAATTGTCTTATGCTCTAATTTCTATTGTAGACATATCATATATATCCCCACTTATGTTCACACATAACATACATCGTAATGCTAACCTTAGGAATTACACCTCCGCTATGACCATTTCCAATTAGATAGACATAGTTGAACCCTAAAGGTGTTTTCACCGTGTTTACTAATACTCGGGACTACTTATCCTCTCCTTGTACTTCCTAATAATATTCGTTTCTTGTTGGAAAAAAAAAGAAGAAGAAATGTTAACTTTGAATGACACTAATATCTACTTAGTAGTTTTTGTCCTGATGGGAAAAACTTAAACTTTTCAGTGTTTATCACATTGTATGATATGCTTTTCTGTCACAGACATTGATTAACGTATTGTTGAAATAAAAAACTACCTGAGTGGATATCATAAGTTAGAGTTTTCATTGTAGAACTATCAACAGCTTAAAAATCTTAAGTTTCATCGCTAGATTGCAGGAGAAGACAAGTCATCAGAAAAAAAAATTTTACTCAAAATGATTGGCTTGATTTTTTCCCCTTTCTATAAATAGGTAATCCATGTTTTAGATTGAACTAGGGTAATGAGTAACATAATTGTTCCTTTTTCCTCAGATGGAATTGATGAAACGTGAGACATTTATGCTGTTTTGAAGGTGGGTTCTGTCGCCAATGCTTCATTGTTCTTGATAACATTAACCCAAAAAGCTACCAATGGAAAACAACTGTTCACGGTATTAGATTACCGTGTGTTAGCTGCATTTTTGTCCAAGATTAGATAACAAAGAACTTAAAAGTTTGTCTGCTGCACAGACATGATAGCACTCAATGTTTTCGTATGAAGCTGTTTTTATAACTGAGATAGGAGTTCCGCTTCCCTCTTGTTTCCAGTAACATCCCCTCAACCATTTCATTTTTACTCTGCTTTGAACATTTTTTCTTCTTGTTGCAGAGCTTGGCTTATCCGTTCCAAGGTGACGACAAGAAGACTAGATGTTTAGGAGTAGAATTTTTGTAGTTTACATTACAAATATTGCCATGATCATTGCTTAAATTTGTCAAAAAAAACAAAAGCTCTCTGAATTTTTATTCTTCCCATTTGAAGTCTTTCTAATGAAAATACTTTAGCTTCAATGTAAGTTTCACAAAAGAAAGAAATCTTGTATTGCCTCCATTTGTTCTCCTTGTAACAGCTGTGTTTTTGAAGCAAAAATGCATGACAGATACCCAGATTTCGATTTCCTGGGAAAACAACTGTTTGAAGAAGATGCAGCTTCTATTGAGAATGTTGTACAACAATGATGGAATGCAGCTTCTTTAGAAAGAGGACATGGTTGATTGTCATTTGGCAATTGCTGCCTTTTGTACCAGCCAACTTGTAAGCTTACATCCAGACCTCTTTGGAAGTTTTTAGCTTTTCATGATAAATTCCTCACCTCTTCATTTTTAAGTCCAATCCCACCAATCTCTAAGATTTTAGGACCTGACAAAATATGTCAATGCCGACACTGATGCTACCAATTTAACATCTCTACAACTCTGGCTACTGTACAATGCTTGGCCTTCGACCGTTGAATCGGCATTCAGCGTTCGCTTTTACCTTATAATACCTGACTAACCTTCCCTTACAGAACTCGGTTCTCGGAACTCCTCTTTGTCGATGCATTTTACCGATGCAACTTGAGTGTTTTTGTTTGAAAGAGCTTTTCCAAGAACCTATCTGTTGAGGTAGTTAGTCAATTAGTGTCAGAAGAGCGGAGCTCACTAGGCATGACGAGTTAAACAAAATGAGTCTAACAAGCCAGTGAAATAATAATTCAACCTGAGTTGGCTCGCAAGCGGACTCATGCCAAGCTGCGAAGCCCAATTTGGGATGGTCGACTAGCCGGCTAGGCCAAGCTCGGTTGACACCACTACAACACAGAAACTTGTTCTTCTCTGTTATCAACCCCTCTGTAAAGTCTGTAATGATTATCATTCATTCGAGCTGAACTCGAGTTATAGTTTTCTACCTCAATCCAACTCCTTCCCACTTCTTTTCTCACCCCTTTCTTCTTCATCAGCTCCCTAACAATCTTCACTTCTCTCCATTTTCCAAAGGATGCATAGAGGTTAGACAGCACAACATACACATAATCATCATGACCACCTCCCAATTCAATCACCTTTGCAGCTGCAATTTCAGCAACATTTAGATTTCTACAAACCCCACAAGCTCCCAGAAGAGCCCTCCAAACCGACCAACGAGAGCCGTATCCCAATTTCAATATCATCTTCCAACCCCTCCACACATCCCCATTCTGCCCGAAAACCCGAATCATTGAACAACAATGCTCGATCGAAGGCTTGATACCGTAATCTTCGATCATTGATTCAAAGTATGCCACCACAGTTTCCAATGGCATTTGATGGTGTGAACATGCGGATAGAAGATTAAGAAATGTGATCCCGTCTGGTTTCATACCACCCATTATTTTTAGCTTCTCAAAGTATTCGATTAACTGCTTATACTTTCCGTTTTGAGCAAAACCGGAAAACATTGCATTCCACGATATCAGATTCTTATTGGGCAGTGCCTGAAAAATTGACTCAGCATCGTAAACTTGCCCACATTTGGAGTACATATCGATCAGGGAACTTCCAACGACGATCGATGAGTCTAAACCACACTTTATCGTACAACAATGCATTGCCTTTCCCCATCTTTCAGCTGAGAGTCCTGCAATGCCACTCAAAATACTAGAATACGTGAACTGATCCATCTTTACGCCTTTCGAATGCATTTTAGCGAAGAAATCCAAAGCTTCCAATGCTCGATTCCTGTTTACATAACCTGTTATGATTGAGTTCCATGAAGATGAATTTGGGTTCGGCATGTTGTTCAAAATCTTAATTCCATCTTCGATGCTTCCAAATTGAGCAATGCCGTTTATGATTTCGTTATAAGAGATAGTATCTCGGCTCTGCATCTGTTGGAAAAAATGAAGTGCTTGTTCTAAGCTTCCATTGCGAGCACAAGCTGATACAACTGAATTCCAAGAGATGATATCCTTTTCTCTCATCTTACTAAATATCTTGATCGAATCTTCGAAGGATCCGCATTTTCCATACATATCAATCAAGCAATTGGAAATCACAATTCCATCTCCCAAACCAAGTTTCAGAACCTTGGAGTGAATTGACTGACCCAAATGCGGAAAATTCAATTGGCCACAAGCAGCCAAAGCAGTTGAGAAAGAAAACGAGTCTGCAAAAATTTCAGACCCATCAAGCTGAACGAACAAAAGAAGAGCTTTTCGAAGCTCCCCTGAATGTAAATAACCACAAATCAAAGAATTCCAAGTTACCACACTTGGTTCAGGTAAGTCATCGAACAGCTTGTGTGCATCATCCACTGAATCAATTCTTACGTAAAAGTTTATTAAGGCGGTAGAAATAAAGACATTGGAAACAAACCCAGATTGCAAAATATAGCTGTGAAGCTTCCGGCAAAGCAGTTCCGAGCCTACCCAGGAACAAGCTCGTACAAGATGAACCAGAGTGTACCCGTTTGGTTTATCGCCGGAGTTGAGAATCTGAAAGGCTTCCGCTGAGTTCGGCTCTGCATTGCAACCTCCTGGAGCGGTATCGAATAGCAGATTGGTCGGTGGTTGATGCTTAGCGGCGGAATCATGGACGTCGTTTTGCGGTTTGATGGTCCGAGCAAGTTTTGGAAGAGACGAAGTTTGCCTTTTTATCTGCAGATAGGTTGCTTGGCAGACGGACTTTTGCATATTTTGAAAAGCTATGAATTTTGGCTGCTGATTATTTTATATTAACTTTTAACCTTTACTAACCAAGAGTTTTATTTGGACATTTTTTTAATAAATAAAATAATGAGAAATTAACAAAAACAACTGCAGTACACTATAGCGTCAATGATAAATCAACCACAAAACAATTTTTGTTAATAAATAAAACACTCTATTATGAGTAAAAGAATTAAGTAAACATCGCAGTTGCGTTTTTTGTTAAAAAATATCTTTTTGTTACGCAACGTTATCTTTCTATTACAAAAAGTGAGTCATTGAAATAGGAATCATGAAAGATTACTTTTCTCAGAGGAAAGACGACTTTTCTCTGCATCTTTCCTCTGCAAATAAGGAACAAATCCATTATCTTCTTCGTGTAAAAACACAGACAAATTGTGATTTGTCTATGGACAGTTAAACAATTCTAAATCATTCGACATCTAAAACATTATATATTCTTTTACAAAATCTTCTAAATTATAAAACTAAAAAAAAAAAAAATTAACTTGTATAATATTTTATCAAATCTTACTCATGGGTATTAGTTCTTTTCCACTTAAATATCTGAAATTACGAGTTCTTATAGTTTTTCCATGGGTATTACCTCTTTTTCACTACGAGTTCTCTGAAATGATATGGTCGAGTCATTTCCCTTAAGTTAACGGCGATATTAGCGTTGTCCATTTTTCATAGTTCAGTGTTTAAGTTATTAACAAAAATTGTTCAGTGGTTAACTTATCATTGATCTCATAGTACAATGGTTGTTTTATTAATTTTCCTAAAATAATTAATTGGTGTCACGTTTTCTAAGACAAATCTTAATAAAATTGTGAAATTATATTTATTATGTTAGTCTTTTATCTCATAGTAGTTTAGTCTTTTACATATAACCTATTTATATCTTTTTGCTAGTGCTCGCATAATGTACATAAACGTTGTGCTATTTAATCTATTTCGGTCGAGCCTTGAAGAGTATGAACTTCTGGGTCGATCCAAATTCTCTTCTTTGGACGTTTTCGATTGGTCGGAAAATTCATGTTTATGGGCTTGATCAATTACTAGTTATAAATTTTAGAGTAATTATCAATTAATCACTAAAAGTTTGGGAGTCTTTTTAACTGTCTCTTTAAAGTTTAAATTTTTATATCAAACACCTTAAAGTTTGGCCCGTTATTATATAACACCCTCATGTTATGAAATCAATAAAAACTATTCGTGCATTTCGGGTGTAGCTTCTTCACTCCTTGCATTATGAAGTTATCCTTCATTCTTCACACTCTGTGAATGACCGAAGACGAACCCTTGTGAGGACGAACTCTGCAAATACGAACCCTTACTCTATGAAGACAAACCTCTTCTCTGCAAAGACGAACCCCTTCTCTAAGGTCTTTTTAACGATTTCATAACATAAGGGTGTTAGATGATAACGGAAAAAACTTTAAGGTGTCAGATACAAAAATTTAAACTTCAAGATAATAGTTAAAAAGACTCTCAAACTTTAGAGGGTAAATTAACAATTACTCTATATTTTATGAATTTCCCTAAATTTTAGTAAAACAATTATGGTACACATGTGATCTTTTCATTGTAATGATTTTAATTCTTTTTTTATTTAGCCTAAATGTTTCATCTTACATTATAATACAAGTGGATTGCACAATTATTTTAACACAATTGTTAACATAAAAAGATCATATTTACTAATGAATCTAACTTCAATGTTGAAATATAAAAATAAATAATTTAGGACACTTTATCCTAAAAAAATATTGTAATTTTATTTATTTTTTTTAAAGGATAAGATATAATTTAAATCATAATATTTAAAGTAATTTAAAAATTAGACCTTAAATTATTTATTGATCTTTCAAACTTCCAACTTTTAGTCATTAACAATTTAGACGTTGTTGTCAATTTAATCTTTAAAATTTTAAATTTTGTAAAAAATTTACAGAGTTCGTAATTGAATTAGAAACCACAATGGAGGGCTTAAACGTTTGATTTTGGGGCTGAGAAAGACGGTCATGGGGTTTAAAATTCTCCGGTGAACTAAAAAAAAAGTGATAGAGTAAAAAATATAAGGTCTAAATCCATATTTTAAATAATTGAGGGGTTAATTTGTAAATTTGATTATCAGTTGGTGAAAAAAGAAATTAGTGTATATTTTTGGTGGGGGGATGCTTGTTATCCACTCCTCTTGAGTTACCAATCGCTCTGAGCTTTATTTGGAGGAGGAGCCTAGCTTTGAAGCTTTCATCTTTGCTTTCGATCCGTCCTTCTTCCTTGAGCAATGGAGGCAGAGAAAGGCAGCTTCAACCTCTGCTGCAAAACTGCCATCAGTGGCAGAGCTTTGGGTGGCCAGGTGAAGAAGACCCACTTCCCCACCACCCACCTTTTTACATTTCCTTCTTCTTCTTTTTCTTCTTCCGGTGAAGACCAGAAGGAAGAAGAAGAAGAAGAAAATGGTTTGGTTTATGGATTGAGAGAGAATCCGAAGAAGAGTTTCAGAGTTGCAGATCCGAAGTTCCATTCCGCCATTGAAGCCGAGCTTCTCGTTCAAGATAGAGAGAGCGAGACCGAGTCGATAACCCCTACTCGGAAGCGATCCAACCGGAACCGGATGATAAAATCGAAGCAAACCATATCGGAGAAACCGAGTCCGGCGGAGTCAAAATCGGAGCAGATGAACTCGGTCTCAAATACTTCACCGGAAGAAGAGATTGTTCTCTGCCTTTTGATGCTCTCGAGAGACAAATGGGAAACAAATAATGAAGGAGAAGATCGAAACAAGTCCACTAAAACAAAGAAACTATATTGTTCGAACGAATCCATGATCGTTCGAACGAAAAACCTCTGCAAAAAGTGCAAAAAAGTATTCCGATCTTACAGAGCTCTGCGCGTTCACAAACAGATTTGCTTCCGACGCGAGAAGGAAAGCAAAAATGGCGGAAATGAGAAAACTTTCGAATGCCCATTCTGTGACAGGGTGTTTGGCTCTGGACAAGCGCTTGGAGGCCATAAGAGATCGCACCTCCTGCGCTCGACACCTGCAAAAAAAACTTCAAACGTCAAGCAAAGTTCTATGGACCTCAATCTTCCAGCCGCCATTGAAGAAGATGATGATTACAGCGTAGTTTCTGATCCATAACAGTTTTTCTTTTTCTTTTTTGCTTCAAAATTAGTGGATCTGTTTCAAAATATGATTTTGATTTCTTTTTTATTCCATTATGAAGTTTTGATCTTTGCGTTTGATATTTTTTTGGGTTGTTTGAGTTTGAAGCATAGAATCAATGAGTTTTTAAAACTAATGATAAAGATTTAGTGATTTGTTACAAGTGCGCACTACCTCGCCACTTCTATTATCCGTCTTAGGCTGCTCATTTGACCCTTACGATTTTGTTCTTGGTCGAGACCCCGTAATCCCAACAAAAAATACGTCTCTAGATAAGGATAGGTACCCACTTATTAACTAGTTTCACAACTCTTTCATTTTTGACGTGGGACTGTTTGGTCCCATTGCGATCCTCGTAGCCAAATCTAACCAGGACATGATACTATTGAAAATTAAATACGATGGTCATGAAGTGAAAAATAATTATTAGTTTTAATTTTGAAAATATACCAATAGCCAGAATAATTGACATATTTTGAATGTTGATACATGCACATACAATGTATGTGACATATTTTGAAGTTGATATACATAGAGACGAGTTCAACCCTTCAATATATCTTTTCGAGAAGTCAATGATATTAGTAATAAAATGTTAAGAAAAATGTTGTATAAAATTCAATTATGCAATGGATAATTTCCTTCTCTCCTATTTATTTGATTAAAAATATATTATTAAGCTATATAATAATATGCCATAAAATAAAGTAGAAAATAACGAGACACTACTGAATTTATCGTGGTTCGGTAATGTGCCTACATCTACCGGACCAAACATTACCGAACCAAAATCTAATCTGATCTTTCACTATAAAATAATGGGTACAAAATAATATTTTCTAGAATAAACAATAACAAGAATAATTAATCTTGAAAATTAATATTCTTGGCAAACAAGAGAAAAATATAACGATTTTACCAAATTGACTAGTGAGACAACCCGAGTGACTTTAATCGAAATTGGTAGAATTGTAGATCTCGTCGACATGAATAATGTTTTAAAATCTTAGATGAAACAGCGAAGAACGACCGTTCAATCTTGCACACAAAAATTCAAACAATATTTTATCAAAGAGAAAAGCTATATTCATTAATTTTTATTTTTATAATGCATTTTATTTTATTAATATAAATAATTTATTATTTTAACTTTTTATAATTTAATATAAGTTATAATCTCTCTTAGAAAACAAATATTTAACATTTTACACATGCAAGAAATTGAAGAAGAGAGCACAAAAATGCTGAAAAAATGGGCCCAATTTGACATTTAAGTCTTGAGGATGCAACCTTTAAACAAATATCTCTATTAATTAATAACCCAATGATTTAGTAGGCAAGAATACAATAATAATTAGCCAAGTAATCAACTATCTCATAATTTCATTTACCTAACTCATTAATCTAAATTTTGATGGAAATTTTCCTTTAATTAATCTTTGAGTACATGTGTCTCGATCGACTTCCCTAAGCGCATTTCAACCAGTCTCACGTGACATTGAAATTATAGATCGTATAATATTTTCAATCATAGTACATTTTATTTTTGCATGTTTAATATATAATTCATAAAAATATATTTTATTTTTTTAAATTAGCTCGTTATTAAAATTATTAAATAAAATAAATTATGTCCTTATTTTTGATAAATTGATATTGAATTACTTAAATATTAACAGTGTTGTAATATTAGGTAGAAATTGAGTTGTCACACTTGATCTAAGTTTATATTTATATATTTTAGGTCACTTTATATATTAGGATTTAGTGTGACCCAGATTCTAATTGGGCCAGACCGGTTTGGCTCACATTGGAGGTTTCCTAATTTTCTGCATGATTAGGGTTTCCAATTCCAGTATGACTAGAGTTTCCTTTATTGATATAAATATATGTTTGAACCGCAAAGCTCGTTGTACCGATTTTTATTAGTGATTTCTCTCCTCTACCAGTAGTTTTTTTCTGTCTTGGATTTTCCACGTAAATTCGGTGTCCACTATTTTCTCTTTCTCTTTTCCAAATCTTGTCGTTATTTCAACATTATATCTATTTGATTTTTGCTAACAAATCAAATACTCAACTATGAGAAATGAACAGAGCAAACTTCGTTATCTCGTTTTCCATTAAATTACGTTTTTTTCGCTCCTTAACGTTATCTTTCTGTTACAGAAAATGAGTATTTGGAATAAAATTAAGCAAAGATTAATTTTCTAAGAGGAAAGACGAAATTCCGCAGAAGAAATATTAGCGATTGGTGTAATTTGATGTCTTTGGGAAAGAGTAATCCCAAGGAAGAAAAAAAAAAACTTTGATTGATCACTGAGAATTGCTCATTTGCTTTGAATTATTAAACTTTAATTTTTACATCAAATTATTATTTTAAATTCAGATTAGATGACACTAGAATGCTGAAATGATTGAGAGAAAACAAATTTACCTATCGTCAGAGATTCTCTCAACATGAATATATGAAAATATTTTGTTTTATGACACTAAAACAAAAATAAATTAATTTTGTTAATATGCCCACGTGACACGACGGTAGAAAAATAAAAATAAAATAATTAAATAAAAGTCAAAAAATAATTCGTATATGAACAATTGAAGACAAAAATAAATAAAAAGAAACTATAAATACATATTAAAAGAAAATTTTGGTAATTATATAAACGGCCGAAGGTATTGGCGTGTGGGTGGGTGGAGCGAAATCAAGGGTTCCCTTCGGCTCTATCTATTCTCCTCTTCTCTCCTTTTCTTTCCCCTCTTTTTTCTGACGTCATTAAGGAATCTGCTTGCGGATCTGTAAGTTATTTTTGTTTTAGTGAAAGTGTCGGGTTTGTTTTTATTCGCTTTGTTGAATTGTGCTGGAAATTTGCGTTAGATTGGTTTATTTTGTTTAGTTTGTGATTATGAGGTTGGGGAGACGTGATAGACCCTAGATCTTACTCGTTTTGGGCTGTAAGTATTGGATAAAGGACTTGGTATGTGGGGTCAGTGAGGTGATATTGGATGGTCGTTTGATCGTCTTTATTTTGGAGCTCGGGGTTTTGTTGACATTTGTAACTTGAATTTTGAGGATTTTGAGGCAGGATTGGTGGGAATTTTTGTTGTGGTGTGGGGTTCGAAATTCAGTGAAGATCGAGGTGAATTGTTGGAGTTGGGTTTAGGCTTTAGTTGATGGCTTCGAATCCTCCATTTCAATTGGAGGATCAGACGGATGAAGATTTTTTTGATAAATTGGTAGATGATGACTTTATGGGGCCCACTGAATTGACTCCCAAGTTTGCTGATGGCAGTGACTCTGATGATGCGCAAGCATTTGCAAATTTAAGTATTAATGATACTGGTAATGCATTTGAAGATTCAGATGTCGATACTGGGTCTCAAGGTAAAGGGCAAAAGGAGCCTTTGGATGGTGATCCAGTTGTATTGAGTGCACATGCAAAAGAGAGGAACTCTTTAGTATCTTCTAGTTCTATCGGTTGTGATAATGCTGCTGAATACAGCAATGGAGTCATATCAGAATTTGCCCCAGACTCAATGGCAAGTAATGGATTGACATCCAGTATAGATGGTATAGTATCGGAGGTGAAGGTAGATAATACAGTTGATAAAAGCAATGATTCTGGCGGTTCTAAGGAGGTAGGTTGGAGTTCATTTTATGCAGATTCTGCCCAGAATGGGGGGCATGGATTCGGATCTGATTCAGATTTTTTTAATGATTTAGGTAATGACTTTGAGGCCTTTTCCGGGATTGCCGGAAACAACTTGGTTGGAGAAGCAAATATAGTATCTGGTAATGAAGAAAGTACCAACAAATCAGTTGTTTATCTGCAATATAAAGATGATCAAATTGTTGGGCCATACTCAGACCAAAGTACCACTGCACAAGATATGACTAACAGTCAGGATTGGGAAAATCTCTATCCAGGTTGGAGATATGACTCAGTTTCTGGGCAGTGTTATCAAGTTGAAGGTTTTGATGCTACAGCAAATGTCCTAGAGAATGTAGACACCAAATCGAGTGGTCAATGGGCTGCTGTGTCAGATGGGAACATGGAGGTTTCTCACATGCAGGAACCTTCTACTTTCAATCCAAAAATGGAGGTCTCTTATATGCAACAATCTCAGTCTATTGCAGGCACAGTAACTGAATCTACCACTCCAGGAGTTGCATCTAATTGGCATGATGCATCACAAGTTAATAATGGATACCCTGAACATATGTTTTTTGATCCCCAATACCCTGGTTGGTATTATGACACAATTGCACTAGAATGGCGATTGTTGGAATCATTTGATCAGTCAATTCATTCAAACTCACAAGCTTATGATCTGCATAATCAAAATGCATATATATTGCCTAGCAGTGATAATAGTTTAAATACTGATTATGTGAATACTGAAAGTTTTGGCTCGCAAGATGTTTATAATCAAGGTCAAGATAACACCTTGGCAGGGTCATATGAGAATAATAATGTGCAAAATTTGACAAATTGGCAAACTGAGGCACATCCAAGTGGGTCAATGGCAGCTTTCAGCGGAAACCACCAATCCATAAATTCCTATGGTTCTAATGTATCTGTAGGCATGGATCATCAGAAGTATTTTAGTTCTTTTGCGGCCGTTTCGTCACAAAATCAGCCAAGTCAAGGCCATGGTGAAATGAATGAGGCTTTTGGCTTGCCAAGCTTTATCCCTAGGGAAAATTTTAGTCATCAGCGTGATCCTGGACATATAATTCAAAATAAAGAGACATTTTTCTCAAATGACAGTTATGCTACTCAGAAGTCTATAGCTAACTTCCACCAGTCTTTTCAGAGTCTTCATAATTCTTCGTATGCACCAAGTGTGGGAATATCATCCGCTGGCCGACCTCCACATGCCCTTGTAACTTTTGGATTTGGTGGAAAGCTTATTGTTATGAAAGATAATAGTTCTTTTGGGAACTTATCAACTGGAAACCAGGTTGGGACTAGTTTCTCTTGCTATAATTTACTTTGATGCCCGATTTTGTTGGAGAAAAATGACATTTTTTAAAAATAATGTGATAATATTAATGATTTATACTTAAAATTTATTAATTACAGTTGATCAAGATTACTGTCTACTTTGTTGCCGGCAGTTTTGTTTTAGTATAGTCAGAAAGAAATGAAATAATGTTGTATCTCACTGGACCCCACAATTTTTTTGGCTCTATTGATACCTTCAACCTTACAAGGCATGGAGCTCAAACTAATTTTATATCTTAATCATGTCTTAAGAATCCTGTTGGAGGATCAATTTCGGTCATCAACTTGATGGACGTTGTTACTGCAAAAACTGATGCTTCAAGCTTTGGTCCTGGTTCCTGTAATTATTTCAGTGCACTCTGCCAACAGTCTTTTCCAGGTCCATTAGTTGGTAGTAGTGTAGGAAATAAGGAACTAAACAAATGGGTTGATGAAAGGATTTCAAAGTGCGAGTCCTCAGGAATGGATTATAAAAAAGGTGAAGCTGTAAGGCTGCTGCTCAATTTGCTGAAAATAGCTTGTCATCATTATGGAAAACTTCGATCTCCTTTTGGTACCGATGGGGCTTTAAGGGTAAATTGTGTTTTCTTGTTCTTTTGTGCTTGACATCAACTTTCATTCTCTTTAGTTTTTTGAAGTTTTCCTACTTTTGATAAGATACTGTTTTCTGTGTTTATTGTGATGTAGTTCACTTTGTATATGCCTCATATTGAGGAATGTTCTTCAAATTTGTAATTTTTGCATTTCATCATTGATAACAATGGTCCATAATATTGCATTGGTTCATGAAACCATTGTCCTCCTATAAGTAGAGATCTAGGGATCCAAAAAATGAAATCATGAAATAGTTTTCTGGTTTATTATTTTCTTAAAAAAATGGGTCTTGTAAAAGTTTTTAGAAGGAAGTATAAACGTGTTAGTTAGATATCGATATTCTTGTTGAGTGTCAATTTATCTTCATAAATTTCTGGTGATACTTTCTTGTGAAATTTGCTATAGCATCTGTAATTGCTACTAGTTTATGTGGACAATCCGACAAGTAGACATTGACAAGAATTAAATAATCAATTATGAATAGTACTAAAAGAACCGACACTGAATGCCCTGTAAATGTACATGCTCCCTTAACAATTATGTATTATGGTTCGCATTTGGTCGCATAACCTTACCGGAAAGGGATCCATTTTCATTGTGACTATACCTGGTGTTAATTATGTTTGCGTGTAAGACTCAAGTAAAATTCCAAGTTTTTAATATTAAAATGCCATTTTCCTTTAGAACGGTGGTAATTCTTTTTTTGGGTTTGGGAATGGCTTTGATGCTGACATATGTGACTTGCTTTTTGCGCTCTTTTCTTCAATAGGAAAATGACAGTCCGGAGTCAGCTGTTGCAAAGCTTTTTGCTTCTGCCAAGAGCAATGATATACGGTTCAATGGGTATGATAATGTCCACAACTGTTTGCAGAAACTGCCTTCTGAAGGACAAATAAAGGTGTGTACTAAATCGCAATGCCTCCATCACCCAAATTATAATTAAAAAAAAAAGATACAACTTTTCTGAATGTTGATTCTGTAGGCAACTGCCTCTGAGGTCCAGAATCTTCTGGTTTCTGGTAGAAAGAAAGAGGCACTACAATGTGCTCAAGAAGGCCAGTTGTGGGGTCCTGCTCTCGTTCTGGCTTCACAACTCGGCGATCAGGTGAGTTTCGTGTTTTAACATTCAGTTGCGGCTCTTCTCAGATGTCTATTGAAGTATATTTCCTGCTAACTGAAGCTCTTGCTTCTGATGTATTAATTTGTTTTTTCTATGTTTGTTCAATTGAAATTTTAAGATACTATATACACGCAGTTCTATGTTGATACTGTGAAACAAATGGCCCTTCGCGAGCTGGTAGCAGGAACACCGCTGCGGACTCTTTGTCTTCTTATTGCTGGACAACCTGCAGAAGTGTTTTCCACAGAATCCCCAACACAAAGTCTTCCAACTGCCGTTAATATGTACCAGAATCCTCAACAGGTGATACTTAGTTTTTGTATGTATGTGCCGACATATTATGAGGGATTTATATATGAAGTATCAACTTTGATTTGATATACAGTACTCTTATTGTTTATATTCGAAGCCCTCCTCCTATGTTTGGAGAAAAATCTTATTGAACACAGAGCCAGAAACAAAAAGTTCTTCAATTTTGGCACTCTTCTATTTTTGCATCTTTGCTTTGATTATGTACAAGAAATAGATTCACGAGAGCGGGGGAGAAAATTCTATAGAATACGACTCCAGAACAAAAAAAATTAGCACATTGAATCTATTAGTCTACTACTGCTGCCAACATGCACATATATTGTTAAAAAAAGATCTTTTTATCAATAAAACGAAAAGTTGTAAGAAATCTTATTTAAAAAAAAAAGTTTACTTTCTGTTAGATGCAGTATGCTTCGAATAGTATGCTTGATGATTGGGAGGAGAATTTGGCTGTGATAACAGCAAACAGAACAAAGGATGATGAGCTCGTCATCATACATCTTGGAGACTGTTTGTGGAAGGAGAGGAGTGAGGTATGGGACAGTATCATTATTTATGAATTCTTTTTTTGTTAGAAAAGATTTTCTTTTTCTGAAACTGGATTTCTATCTTATTTCATTTAGATTACTGCTGCTCATATATGCTACTTAGTTGCTGAGGCCAACTTTGAGTCTTATTCAGACAGTGCGAGACTGTGTTTAATTGGATCAGATCATTGGAAATCTCCTCGAACCTATGCTAGTCCAGAAGCTATTCAGGTTCTCTATAAATTCTTTCCTTTTTTTTGGACAGAATGTTTGTTTTATTGTGTATGTCAGTTTTAGTTGTTTTCACGAGGTCATGTCTCTCTCCTTCTCCATTATTTATTTCTCGAACTTCTGGAGGAATGCTTACTGAATTGAGCTTATATTTGGGCAGAGGACTGAGTTATATGAATACTCAAAAGTACTTGGAAACTCTCAGTTTATACTTCAATCATTTCAGCCATATAAGCTAATATATGCACACATGCTGGCTGAAGTGGGAAAAGTTTCAGACTCGTTGAAGTAAGTAAAACAATCCTTACCATTATTGCTCATTGAAATTCCGTTAACATGTTTTTAACTATTCTGGTTGACTTAGATATTGTCAAGCAGTATTAAGGGCTCTTAAAACTGGTCGATCTCCCGAAGTAGAAATGTGGAAACAATTAGTGTCCTCACTTGAGGAGAGAATCAGAGTGCACCAACAGGTATAATCAACCGTGATATATATAATAAACAATGATATGCAGAGGCCTTTACTATCTTCTTAAGTATTACACTTTTGCAGGGTGGTTATACTTCGAATTTGGCTCCAGGAAAATTTATAGGAAAACTACTCAACATTTTTGACAGCACAGCACAACGTGTTGTTGGCGGTCTACCGCCGACTGTGCATGCAAATTTACAGGGTAATGAAAAATATCACCAGCCCGCAGTTCATAGGGCTTCTGTTAGTATGTCAACAATGGATATCTCCTCTCTCATGCCTTCCGCCTCAGTGGAACCCTTAAATGAGAAGACAGCTGATGGACCCAGAATGACAATTCCTAATAGAAGTATTTCAGAGCCCGACTTTGGTAGAACTCCTAGACAGGTATCTCTTACTTTATTTTACCTTTTAATTATTTTAAGAGGGTGTTTGGGTGACGTGCACACAAAGTGCTTGTGCTTGTACAAAATATGGAAATAATGTTTGACAGGATCACGTTGATTCATCAAAGGACAAAATGTCATCCAATGTACAAGGCAAAGCATCAGACACAGGGAGGTCATCCCGTTTATCTCGATTTGGCTTTGGTTCTCAGCTGTTGCAAAAGACTGTTGGTCTGGTCATGAGACCTCGCCAGGGTCGACAGGTTATTTTACTGATCTCTCTTTTTTTTTTCATTAACTAGAAATCAAACTACAGTCATGGATCTCCTTACTAGTTTATCTGTTTCATTATCCTTGTAGGCTAAATTGGGGGACGAGAATAAATTTTACTACGATGAGAAACTGAAGAGATGGGTGGAGGAGGGCGCCGAACCCCCAGCAGAAGAGGCTGCCCTACCACCCCCTCCGACAACTGCAGCTTTTCAGAATGGCATTTCTGATTACAATTTGAAATCTGCATTGAAGGAGTCATCACCCATTGGAGAGAGTCCCGAAAAAATAAAAAGTTCCATTGAAAATACTCCCGGTATCCCTCCTATTGCACCCAGCTCAAATCAATTCTCAGCTCGAGGACGAATGGGTGTTCGATCAAGGTGACATAAAGAATGGGTGTTCGATCAATGCATTACTTATTAAGTAATATCTTGCTTTTTTGTCAATTTAGGATAAATACTCAGTAGAACTCCTTGTTCTTTGGCAGATACGTTGACACCTTTAATCAAGGGGGTGGATCCACCGCAAATAAGTTTCATTCACCTTCAGTCCCAGCAGCAAAACCTGCTGTTGCTGCTAATACAAAATTCTTTATTCCCAGTCCTGTGTCGTCTGGTGAACAGGCAATGGAGGCCATAGCAGAAAGCTCACAAGAGGAAACTTCAATCAGTGGTCATCCTCCTTCAACTTCAACAAGCACTATAAACAACTCGTTCCATTCTCCTCCGCCACAATCAACATCTACACCCATGCAAAGGTTTCCTAGCATGGGTAACATCCCGGGCCAGGGTGTGAAGACAAATAATAATAGCTCTTTTGCATCTCATTCTCGACGAGCTGCATCATGGAGTGGAAGCTTTAGTGATGCTCAATCACCTCCTAAAATGGTGGAAGCCAAACCTTTAGGACAGGCATTGGGCAACTCCCCATCTTCTTCTTACATGCAAACTGGGCCGCCTGCAATGCATATGCCAATGAATGGCAGGAGTCCCAGTTTTGGGGACGAGTTGCATGAGGTGGAACTTTAATAAAACCGAAAAATGTAAATATCAAGTTTTGTTCGGTAGTGCTCAATACGAGGGAGGCAATTACTTCTCTTGGATCTCTTAGAAAGACAGCCACACGCACCAAAAGAAGAGCTTGGTTATAAAATGAGAGGAGTTTCCCTACAGGTTATGTTCAAACCCAAGTGATTCCACAGAATTCTGTATTCTCATGCTTTAGACTTCCATTTGATTGTCTGCTATGTCATGGGGAGGCGTCAAGATGGTGCTTTTACAACACCTTAAAGCAAAGAAAAAATGGCTGGCCTGCAATATTGTACAGTTATTATTTGTTCTTTCTTTTTTGGAAACAAGAAAGTAGGTGAAAGTTGAACAGAGAAATCCCAAATTTCTTCTTACTCAATTTGGAAAATAATAAATCTGCGTGTTCTTCAATATTTTGGTTTGATGCTGCGAAATTGATTTGCAACTGCAAGATTAAAGCTTCAGCCTTGTGTCCTTGAAACCAGGTCATTTCCATGGATGGGTCCTTGGAGGATTTATAGAAATCCCAATTGCAAGTTTACATATTTATGATGCTTATATTTGGTTCATAAAAGCTTTACGATCACAGTTGTACACACACACATAGGATCTTCAGATTGCAAAGAATTGAAGACAATAGCATCATTCTGTAAGTGCCTCAAAAGGGAATGCAAAGAACAAACCATACATTTGGGATAAACATTATATCGACGCAAATCAACATACCACAAGTAACTTTCTTTAATGAGTTTTAAGCCATCCATTCCAAACCAGCTTCTAAATATTCAACATACCACAATAGCATCCACTATTTTGTACGCCTCACGAGACAACTCACTCGAACTTTGGGGAAGAGTAGACACCATTTGGTCTACTTCACTGGACAGTTTACTCAGCCCCACTCACAACAACCCATTACGTATTTTTTGTTTACATTTCAATATTTCTTAATGAAAATCTATGCACAAAATATTTCTCGTTCCTTTATTGAAAAATCTATTATATGATGCATGAATAATATAGCATAACAATAGACAAATCCTTAGGAGCAACAGTAAACTTATGATAACATTACCCATATATATTTCAACGTTGATCACTGCAAATCAAACAAACATCACCATAAAGTTCATGATATTATTTCTTAATCATTTAGTCCTAGTGTTTCGTGATGTAGACCCGGAAGCAACTCACATTCAACACCACTTACTTGAAGATCTTACTACTACTTGATCAACTTTTCTATTGCGTAGAACCACAAAAAACGCACAATTATTTATTAGTATCATATTCTAATAAGAATTTTTTTCAAATAGACTATATCAAACTTGTTCAGTATCAGTTCTTTGGTTTCTCTTTACTACGCAATTCTGTCTTTAAAATTCAAAGTTTTTACTATACTAATTCAGTTCATGAATTTCAGGGTCCAAAACATAGTTTTGAAATTGTAACCAGCTCATAAATCCACAACTGTATCAGGTGTTAATAACATGCTTAACATCCACAATTTCTGACTATTTCCCATATCATTTAAGCACAGTAGCCAATCCAAAACCATACTTTGAATTCCAATTTACCCATTAATAGCTGAAAACCTTATTTTTCATCCACCATAACAACCAACCTAAAAAAAACTCAAGAGCATTACAAGGAGAGCTCCACCTACCTTTGTGAGTAAACCGAGAGTCTTTCTTCTCTGTGCTTCTTGGCGAGGATGATGAGAGTCCCCTAATTAGTTCACCCCTTTGCATAGCGTGAAGGGAGAGATAAGGAAGGTGATGAGTCACCATCTTCAACTTCTTGCCCTCAACCTTCTCTGGCAACCATAATCTACCTAGGCTAAAAATCGTAGATATAATTATGACATTTCTTAACATCTTAATCCAATGTGATTGGTAGCCGTAATCCCCTGTTTAATCATTAATTAATCCTGATGGATGATTGACTAATGAAAGCTTATCGTAGATATTTATCCAGTCACGAACACCTATAAATCCGTTGTATTCGCTGTGAATATTCGCCACGAATATATGTCCCTTCAAACATAAATACTCTAATTACTTATCGCCACATCATCCCGTGAACGCATTCTTTTTCGCAGATACTTACGCTTCCACAATTTTACTGTACATCGGATGTCCTCCCATTAAAACGACAACATTTTTCCATCTTTTATCTACTGCAAACACATTCCCTTTCGCAAGAACCAGCAATACGCCAATCGACGACGTTTCTTTCACCTTACTTATCTATTGTAGATACATTCCTTTCTGCAGATACCTGTTATCCACAAAATTTTCTGTCAAATGACGATGTTTCTTTTATTTTTTGTGACAGCATTCTTTTCCACAGATACTTGTTATCCACGAATCCTTTAATCAAACAACGATGTTTCTTTTATCCACCATGGATGCGTTCTTTTCTGTAGATACCCGTTATCCATGAATCCTTTAGTGAAACAACGATGTTTCTTTTATCAGCGGCAGACATGTTCTTTTTCACAGATACTTGTTATTCGCAAATCCTTCAGTCATACAATGACATTTCTTGCTTTCTACTTATCCACCGCGGACACATTCCCTTCCACTGATTATCAAATCTTTAATCCAAACAACGACGTTTCTTTCTTGTTACTTACCTGCAGCGGATGCCTTCCCTTTCGTTGATACGTTCCTTATCCTAATACGATGTCATCTGACACCTTCCTTTCCGTAGACACATACACTTCCACAGCTTCTACCTTCTTCTTAATACAACGTCTTCCATTATGTGGACACCTTCCTTTCTACGGACCCCAACACATCCACGACTACGTTTCTTTTCACGAATGCGTTATCCTTATCCAATTATCCGCAAACTCTTTTTCTCATAACAAACATCCAAAGCATATGACGTTCATTCTTAGTACTGGATGCCCGTGACAATTCCAAACTTATAACTATGAGAAACTTTTTGTATAAAGTAATATATTTTTGAATAATTTGAAAATAGTTAAATTTTTGACTCGGTGAGAAGTTGGAATTTAATGAGAATTCTAAAAGATTTACGTTAAGTTATAGTTTGAAGTTGTCGCGGGCATCCAAGATTTAGAATGAACGTCTTGTGCTTTGAATGTTTGTTGTGTGAAAAAGAACGCATCCGCGGCATATAAAAGAAAAGTGGAAGTCAAAGTAAACACATTGACATTAAATATTTAGCCATAAGAGAACGTGTTAAAGATGTTACAATTATCATCGAACACATCAAAATTGAATTGATGATGGCCGATCCTTTAACTAAAGGCATGCCACCGTCGAAATTTAAAGATCATGTAGAAAAAATGGGATTTGATTCCTCTACATAATTTTTTCGTTGTAAGAACAAATATTGATGTAACTCTTCTTATGATATTCTTCATATTCATATGTATTGTGTACGCCTTTATTTTTTAGAAATATACTTAAGCATTGGACCTACAATAAACATAATGTTTATTCATTAAGTTTATGGGCAATAAAGAAAGGAATATAATGCATAATGATACATGGAAGATAATTCTCGAGTATATTATGAAGAAATATCGTCATGATTCATGTGTTGTATTTTCTTGTTATAGAAATAATGTAAAACTCATACCAAGTGGGAGAATGTTGATAGTTTCTAATTTAAAAATTGTCATGGTCTGGTTTTTTGTTCAATTTTAGCCTGGTTTATTGCCATTTTCCATCAAAGAAGCTACCAAATGCCCATGTCACTCATCTCTCAACTCTTGATGGAAGAAATTAATAAATAGAGAGGTATTGAATATTGGAGGTTCTCTAAGCTTGAACATCTCATAAAAATAATACACCATTGAATTGAAGTTTTTTAGAAGGTTTAAAAGAGACTATCCAAGAAGGAAAGCAGTCATCTCTAATTTTAACATCAATGGCAGGATGTAATTCAAAATTCTTCCACATTTAATCTAAATGATTTTATTATGTTGTTAAAGCATGTTTAGAGGATGAAGTTTCTTACAATTTTTTCATCTGTGAGGAACAAAACATGAGCAGGAAAACAAAAACTTGAAGATGAGAACTTGGACAAAAATCTAGGCCCATTGGACTATTCCTTATGCTATTGTCTCTTCAACGCTGAACTCATACTCAAGAGGGTCAAGGGATAACGTGATGGTGAAAACATCAATGGTTTATTATGAGTGGGCACTACCACGTTCTAGGATATTGTCCACTTTGGGCCCTCATAAGTCCTCACAGGTTTGTTCTCGGGTCAGGGTCCCATTGCCCCAGCCCAAAATGGGTCACATAGGCATGAATAGATATCCACTTATAAACTAAGTACAAATCTCACTCCCAAGCTGATGTGGAATTTGTCATGACACCCTCTAGGTTCATGAAAAATCATCCCCCTTTAGAGGCCCAACGCCCATACGTCGGCCATACGGGCTTGGACAACCTAGGCTCTGATACCATTGTTATGAGTGGGCACTACCACATTGCAAGATATTGTCATATTTGGGGTCCCATAAGCCCTGACAGGTTTGTTATCTGGCCAAGGTCCCATTCCCCCAGCCCAAAACACGTCACACAAGCATGGATAGATACCCACTTATAAACTAAGCACAAATCCCACCTCAAGCCGATGTGGGATCTGTCATGACACCCTCTAGGTTGATAGACTACTGATTCCATCTATCAACAATCAAGCATCTTAAAATATCATGGAGATTTTTAAGATTAAGCATAAGTGGAAGTTCAAGTTCAAATAGAAGATTTGGTGAATTTCACAAATCTGCCCACTTTCTTACTTTTGACAAGTATTTAATAGTTTTGACATTCAAGACAATGTTATATCCAAAAACATGCTTCATGAAGATTGTAGCTGACTTCATAATCTTTGTAGAATTGGTTGGTTTGTTAAAATTGGAGTTCGTTTGCTATGTCAAAATCCCCCTAAACAAAGGGAAAATATTGTTTGAAGCCCAATGGTGGACTACAAAGCCCAATCACAAAAGCTTTAGCCCAAATACTCATCAGCACTTACCTTCTTCTTATTTGGAAGGTTACTCAGTAGTGGACCAAGTGGAGGAGTCACCATCTCGTGGGGAGCAAGGAAAGCCAATGCATGTTTGTTATGAGCATGAAGAATAAGGAAAGTCAAGGCATGAGGAGATATGGAAACCATCCAAGTGGTCAAGCTCAAGAATCAATGACTGTCAAAAGTCATCATGACTTGGAGAAGAAGAAAGTAAGAATTAATAAAGCAATCTTTAAGTTAAGTTGTGTAGTAACTATTAAGTAAAGAATCAGTCAAGTGCGTATGGTAGCCGATTTAGTGTTATTGTTTCTTATTTAGTATTTACTATGATATAGTTTGTAATTGACTATTTATAGCCATCTTATGTAAGTGTTTAAGACAGTAAAGTTTGAATATTAAAAGCTATTGTTTTGTTGTTGAAATATAAGTGATTCCTTTTTCAACCTTAGTGAGTTGTATCCAAAGTTCTTTGTGTGTATAATATCACAAATTGATGTTATTTTGTAAGTTGAGTAGTCTCTTTTATTGGCATCCACGCTCTTACTTCTTGGAGAAAGAGTGTGTGAAGTGGTGTTCAACTTTCAAGAGGAGTTACATTGGTGGAGACATCCATACGAAAGTGCAAGTTGTGACTTCTTGCTATTTTCAGCCAATCTACTTCTTCTGTGCATATTTTCAAATCTGTGGTGATTTTCAATCTTATTTTGGAGGAGTTATTCATCATCTATTGAGGGAGTTGTAGTCCAAATTTCATGAGAAAAACTTCTATATTCAACAAGTTATGGCTTTATAAAGTCAGAACTTTCCTAAAGTGAGTTACAAAAATTGTACAAATTGTCCAAGAAGCTGAACGACCGCAACCTCTATTGAAGGACCACTTTCTGCCAGAAAACAGCGAAGTCGTGAATCTGTGATGTTTTTGAATGATCACTCTTCAGCTGAACGACCACACATGATAAGTTTCTCCTAATTTTATTTGTGTGCATCAAGTTTCAACTTAATTCTTATTTATTTTTGGATTAAGCTTTCGTAGTGCAGGTTCATGGCACAGTTCTCGGGGGGAGTCTAAGATTAGCTTCTGTTGCCGTGGGTTTCTCCCTTTGCCGGCGAGGAAGAGGAACTACAAAGCACCAGAGCTCCAGAGAAAGAGCTTCGGGGTGGAGTCCATTTCCTTTCGATTTGTGTCGCTGCTTCTCATTAGCCGAGATCAAATTGGCCACCAACAATTTCGACGATGTTTTTGTCATCAGAGTGGGAGGATTTGGCAATGGATACAAAGGATACAAATGATTTATTTCATTTCATTTATACTCTTCTATAGTGAGCAAGTGGGGTTTTATTGATGGGGAGGATGTCCAAGTTCTCATCTTCAAGATTTTGTTTTCCTTAATGATGTGTTTGTTGCTCATGGATAAGTTTCTGAAATTTTTTATGCCTTTGGAGGAAGAGAAATGAAGAGGGGAAAGAGGGAACCAACTTTCGACCCCTGTACTTTATTTTTAAAAAATAAAACCAAACCAATTAATTTTTATTTAACTAATACTCAATGTATACAAATGACAGGTAAATAAAAAAAATCGGAAATTAAAACTATAAACACTTTATTGAGCGAATTGAAAATACGAATATTAAATTATATGGGTGAAATCGATTCGGTTCGGTTCAGTTTTATAGAGAATTGGAACTAAACTGACTCGATTCGATTTTGAAAATAAAAAACCGTAATTGAACATAGTCCATTGGAAAACCGATCAAAAACCGAACCTCAGTTTTTGGTTTTCTTCGGTTCGGTTTTTAAAAAACCAAAAAATTTGGATTTTCTTAATATTTAGCTAAACAAAGTTTAATTTAGAGAAATTCAACGCAAATTTCAACAGATTTCAACATAAAACGACTTGATGAATCTTTGAGAAATTTTAGATTTTTTAGAAATTTTTCTTTCATCTGATTCACTTTTCTATTAAAGTACAAAAAATTGCAAGAACATTTGAGGAACGCGAAGGAAAGAGTATTTAGCTAAGTTAGAGCAACAACAAACATCCACCTCAACATTTGATTTCTTAAAAAAAACTGTGTTTTCTAAAAAACCAAACAGAATAGAGAAACTAAACTCAAAGAATTACAAAACAAAATATAAATGAGTTGGTTTAGGTTTATTTCGGTTCGGTTCAGTTTTACTCGATTTTTCTTCATTAAAACCAAGAACTGAACCAAAGATTTCAGTTATATTCGGTTTGGTTTTAAATTTGTTTTTTTTCCTTTTAAAACCGAACCAAACTGAGTAAAATCATTTGGTTCGGTTCGGTTATCTGGTTCGAACTGAACCGAACCAACTTTCACCCCTATTAAATTAAAATAGGTACTAAACTATATGGACCAAAAACATATTTTATTCTTAATATTTTATTATCGATAACATTTGATTTTTTTTATAGTTTCACCTTTCCTTGTAATATTTCTATAGTTTTTAAATAATTATTTGATTAATTTGTGTTATAAATTTAATAAAAAAAAACTATTTTATTTTATTTAGACAAACATATTAAAAAACCACTTATAGATTTTAGGTTTTATTCCTTACAATAATTATTAATTAATTACTCACAATAAAAAAAGGGAGAAGATAAAAGGGACGAATTACAGCCGTTGGATCATCTGCTGATACTCCAACCCTGAAGGCCTGAACCCCATCTCTGGTCATGTGGCTGGCAAATCATCACCGTTGACGCTCTCCGCTTTTCTCGGTTCCTCATTTCTCTCTCTCTTGCGATTCATTTTGATCGTTACACAGAAATTCTCTTGGAGAACAGAGATATTTGAGGAATCCATGGCTGACCACTCTGCTGATGATTTAGACGAACTTCTCGATAGTAAGACTCTCTCCCTCTCTCTCTCTCTCTTTTCCCCCTCTCTATCGGTGAAATCTTCTAAATTATCTCAAATTTTAATTAGGTGCTTTGGATGATTTTGAGAATCTAAATCCGAGTTCTTCTAAAAGGTTACCCTCTCTTTCTTTCTCTCTACCTCGTTTTCTTTGTATGTTTCTGAATTTTTTTAGCTTGATGTGTTCTTGCAGAGATGAAAGCGGTGAAGAGAACAAGAAGCGACATCCGCCAGCTTGTTTACCTTCCGAGGTTCAAGGATTGGGCATGGGTTTGCCTGATTTGAGAAGCAAAAAAAAGGGCAAGCAATTGAATTTGAAGGAGTTTCACGTCGTTGAGGCACTCGATAAGCTCAAAGAGCAGACTAGGGAGACTGTTAGGGGAGTCGAGTCTATGAAAGGTCCCAAACCCAGTGGAGATGATTTAGGGAACGAGGCTATGGAGGATTTGGTGAAGCAGTTTGAGGAGTTTGCTGGGTCTCAGGTACGTCTTTCAAAGGTTTTACAATTTAATAATTTAAAATTGTATGTAAATTTCATTTTTCTGATTCTGTTTCGGTGGTTTTTCTTATCTTGTTAATTATTGGTCGTTGAGTTTAAATTCAAGGTAATGGGTCTGCATTTGATAGTCATTTGAGTGGAATAGACGAGGATGATAAAATGTCCGTATCTTTGTTCGTATCTGGTTTCTCCTAATCTTTCCTAGGATAACATTGTTATGTTGTCAGATTAGCCAGAAGGATTTTATTTTTTTCATTTTTTATTTTTTCCTGACGTGTTATGTTTGTCTAGGTTGCTGATATTTAATGAGTCCTTTCGAAGTATTACCTACAAAAAAAGAGTGCATTTGAAGTATAAGATTGAGTGTTCTTTCAAATGCATAGTTTAGTGATGAAAAGATTATTTCTCTTGTTGAATTTTAGTGTGTGCGCCAAAACCATTAGGAGCATGATGAATTGCTCATACTATGTTGATGTAATGTATAGATGAAAATGCATATGATGAATTACTCATACTATGTTGATGCATAGATGGAAAATGAAGATATAGTCTGAATATTATAGGTTAAGTGTGAACCATTTGTTCAATTTTCTTGTGTAATCCAAGACTTCACTGCATTCTAATTCTGTTAGTAGACTTTCCACTCTCCATTCGTGATCTTTATATGTACGGCCCTCTCTTATGGCTACATATGTCCTTTCTTTCTCCTTGGTTTCAATTTTCATATGTTTTTTCTGTAACATCTTGAATTTGTCTAGAATGGTAAACTGAATGTAAACTACTTGTCTTTGAGTCGTAGTTTGAGTTTTAGAATTCAATGCATGATTGGCGCATGGAGAAAGTTTCTACTTCTCACATTTTGTTGGGTGGATAGTGATGTGAATGGGACAGGTATTGATCTAATTCCAATTAGCTCTCACTTGTAGGAGCCTTGTGCCAATTGCATGGCATTTATGGTTGCGCTTTGCCAATGAATCTTGTCCATTGTTATGTTTTTGTGTATGAAAGACATAGAATTGGCATGGGGTTAGCTTGAAATATGCTAGCCTATGCTGAGGATTTTCAAAAGTTCCATTATGGGATTGAGAGAATTGATTGGGGTTGGATATTAAGAATTTGCTTTTTTCGGTGACTCATTACCTTGTTTGGTGACTTTGATCGGGATTATTTTTTATGATGCTAAGCTAGGCACGCCCTCCCTTAAGCATTTTTTATTATCAGGCTTTATTTTGTTGTGTTGGTGGTGATATAGGTTTTTTGGTGTAAAAGATCTTATACGTAAGAAACGGAATATATTAAGAAAAAAATTGATGGACCCCTAGAAGATACAAAGATACGGGAGATGTAGATAACGAGGCACCTAACAACTTAATAAAAAATAATTTCCCTCAAATTGGAGAGAATTACATTAAAATAATAATTCTTAAGATACTTAGAGCTATTAGTTCATTTGATAATAAAAAAATTTACTTTCTCTCATAAATCAATTTACAGAGATTTATCTTAAAAAAGAATCTTTTTGTGATGAATCCAAATAGAGTATAGACCACCCCGTAGCTAGAATACCAAGTCTCTAATTGGTGCATAAGATAGTTTGGGTTAGTCATTAGTGAGTCTTTTGTTTTGCTCACCTTTTTGTTCCTTCTCGTGCATTCTCTTCTTTTCTTTTCAATACAATTTTTCATCTGAAAAAAAAAAGGGGTCATTATATTTGAGCATGTTTTGTTATCTACTTCTCCTTATCTTCTTCTTCTTCTACAGGACATGGAATCCATTGTCGAGACCATGATGCAACAACTTTTATCAAAGGACATTCTTCACGAGCCAATGAAGGAAATAGGTGAAAGATATCCAAAGTGGTTGGAAGATCATAAAGACAGTTTAAGCGAAGAAGAATATCAGCGATATTCTCATCAACATGAACTCATAAAAGATCTTAACCAAGTTTATGAAAACGAGCCCGAGAACTTCACCAGAATCATCGATCTAATGCAAAAAATGCAAGAATGTGGTCAACCACCGAATGATATCGTGCAAGAGCTTGCCCCCGATTTTGATCTTGCAAGTTTGGGTCAGTTGTGAGTATCCTCCTATCATATATATATCTCCTGTATATCCCTCATGTGGTGCTTCATTATATAACATAGATAAGAGTTGTATAATATATATAAGATACATATATATCAATATCATCACCTATATCTAGAAAGCCATATGTTTGGGAAGAACCTTGTTCAGTTTGGGAAGAGGTTTTGATTGATTAAATAGACGAATCTAATAGATGGCTACTCGGAACGTACAGAGCACGAAAATGAGATTTTCATTATGAACGTGTCAGACCATGAATTAATAATCCTACTATCATATGATATTGCTAGAATATGCAACTTTTTCTGCCAGTGGAATTAGTTTTAGAGTTGATTTTATGTATACTCATGAATGATGGTTTATTTTCTATGTTATAAACATAGAAAATATGTTCTGAAGTGGTTGAAAGCAACTTTTATGTACCTGTGGAGCTTTGAATTTATGTATATGTGATGAATGATGAAGATTATTTTCCGTGCAGATCGCCGGAGGCGCTCGAGTCGCAGGCAAACTGCTGTATAATGTGATGTAATATGTTCTGTTTGGCCAAAGAATTTGTAGGCTATGTTCAAAGGGATAATGTGATTTACTACATACCCTTTCACAGTTTTTAGCTGTTTTGTTCTTCATTTTATCGCCATTGACGATGGATTTTATACAGATTTGAGTTTCTTTTCCTTGATCTGAAGCTATTTTGTGATCTGTTTCTAGCATTCGTGCATGGAAAAAAATTAGCATTTTGTTCTCACTCTCTCCCTCTACTGCGCTTGCACATAGATTGCCAGAATGCATCAAAATTTGGTATTTTTGTGCAGGTAATGTCAATAATTTTACGTTGAAGTTAATGTAACGTCTCTCAGTATGATATTATTTGTTTTGCGTTAAAACTCGCACGATTTTATTATTTGGGTTAGTCCAAAACGTATTATACTAGCTAAGGAGGAGAACTATACTTATAAATCATGTATTTTACACTTTTTCAAACGATGTAAAATTGTACATTCTCACTTATATGAGTCGGTAGATACTTTTAATTGCAAGAAATTATATATTAAAAAATTAATTCAATAAACTGAAATTTATTAATTGTTTAATCTATTAATTTAGACAATAATATATGCATAACCAAGTCTCAAATGAAGTGCTTTAAAAAATAAAATAATAATAATAATAATAAATAACAAGAGTAGATAAATAACATCATCATTATAATACAAAAGCTAAAAAACTAAACTGAAAAGGTAGAAAAAAAACAAAGTTCTTCTCCTCTTTCCTAGGAACCTCCAAAAACATATGAAATGTCGAGAATTCCAGGAACAAAAATCAGAGCTTAAACATCTCAGTACAGCTTGTTGGATTCAGAGGGAGGAGTAGACTCACAGAGCTTGGGAAAGAAAGCTTCTCTTTCAATGGAGATACGAAGTGAGGCCATGACCTTCACCAGAGACACCCAAGCAAAAGGGGCTGCACAGAGTGCATACCCGAAAATCGACAAAGCTCGGACCACACCATTCGGGTACCATGGATAAGCCATCACCAGAAGGACCCCGAAAATTCCGATCCACAGCACTAGAACGGGGAGCATCGGGAGGAGGAAGATGTTGATCACGACCGAGCAGAGTGAGAACGATCCGAGCAAGTATAAGCTCCATCCGACGATCGGATGAACCGTCGTCGGAATCATGAAAAAGGGTAACGTATATGCAGCTAGAATTGTCCATAACGCGACTATTTTGAGGCTCATATGTAGCAATGCCATGCTTTTATCGGTTCGGCGATAACATAGCTTAGACAAGTTTGACCTGGCAAGACGTGTCATGGCTAAAATTCCGAAGTAAATTATCGATTGGATTACGACAACAAGCATCTCTGATTTATACCTGTCGACGAATTAGAGAGAGTAGAGAATTCAATACATAACTACGAAAGTCACATGAAAAAATGAAGCTTTGAACAAGAGACTAATCCTAATGGCAGTCTAACAAACCAAACATTATTAAGAATGACATCCTTAACTTGGTAGTTCTTTTGATGCGCCGTTAAAATTGACGATAAAGTCTAAATTATTGACATTGAAAGACGGAGATTCTATTTGGATAAAAAAAATTTAAGATTTAATTCGTAAATGACCTCAAAAGTTAATGTCTAAATTGAAATTTACTCAAAATTTATCCTAGTAATTTTTTCTTTGACTTTTTCTTACTCCTAACACATGTCATCATCACAATGGACAACCTCGTTAATGTTGTCTTGCATAATAATCTCTCCTAACAGATGATATAAAAAGAAAACGGTGAGAATTAAAAAAATTTGGATATAATTAACGTATAAAGCAATTATTTAGTCTTACCCGAGAGTCTGCCGGCGTTGCTCGTGCCATTGAATTCCTAAAGGCAGGACAGGCCACGACCACCAGTACCACGGCTTCAGCCACGGTGCTCCGGGAAAAGTAATCACGCTGTTGGGGCCACAGGGTACCCTCCAACGCAGTCTTAGATCTATATCAAGCAGATAAATAATCAGAAGGAGCAAAGCAGAGTTAATGCACTGGGCCAGGATTAATCACCAAATTTGTTTATCGGCTAAGACTAATCGAATTTACACCACTTACAATAGTATGTAGCATCCATTTGGTATCCCAAAGGAAGCCTGAAGTGGCCATCAAGTTGGGTGCCATTTGAAGGTGGATGAAACATCGGCCGATCCAGCAAGTCGGGGAAGTAGCTACCAATGAATCCTTGGTCAGCACCGTCCTGATTCTCTCTCCCAACATCTAGCTCATGAAGCATGTCTTTAAATACGGCAGTTGATGGCTGCAAATACCAGATTATTATGTATAACAGCAGAAAGACGGCCTTTTGAGAATAATTGTACAGCTTAATATATAAATAAGGCCGAACTTCCTTGATTATGATGATATACTTTTATAAATCATTCAAGAGCAAGAAGATGCAATGGGCATGAAACTTTTTCAAGTACCTGCAGAACAAAGAGACCAGTATGGAAAATGCAAGGATTTATAAAGACTGCACAGAACCGTCCACATTGGAATAATTCGTCAGTTTTTTGCAGGAAGAGGTTGTCGGAATCGAGCATCACCACCCGATCGTAATCCACTAAGCTCCACGCGTATAATTTGTTGAGTGTCAGCTTGAATCTTCTATCAAAATTAGCCTGATTCTTGTAAGGATTATTAACATTTTTCACCCTCACCACCCTTGCTCCGTCTTCCTCTTCTCTGCACCAAACAACAATAAACAGTCATTTGCTTTGCAGACTCTCTTATTCTTAAATATCTCTATTGTACTTGATCTTTCTATCTGGTTTTTTCTTTTCCTTTTCACACACAAATCAAACCAGACATCTAGTAAATTCACGAGGACGACAAAGAACAAATAGGAGTGGAAATTTTGAAGGGTCCATCTATTTTTTTATGCTAAATTAATATCCAGATCTCAAATCAACGTACTGGTCTTATGGTATATCTCGGTATAGAAGATGATACCAGAGGTCTGTATTTATATATAAACTCTTCCGACCTGACGTACAAATAAATCGACCTTTCGAATACAGAAGAAGTACGAAAAGCAAAAGCGCTTTGAAAAGAGCATATTCCATTTTAATATTAAGCAAGGCAAAATTTCTGTCTTTTAATATGTTCTTCCACCACAAACAAAGATAAAAAAATAGTCACCCTCATGAACAAGTCAAAGGCTAATTAAAAATCCATCCAAAAAATGATTCCTTATCGTTTGGAACTTCGAAGAACAACGAGGACCAAGTAAACGGGGTAACATTTCAATTTCAATTTTTCTTAAACGATTAATTTTGTTTTTCCTATTTTATCAAGGGGATTATGAAGATCAAGGGGAGAAGGTGAAGTGATTAGTCAAGTAGCAGAAGATGCTCTGTCCGACTAACATGGTGGCCTGCAATTAAGGACGCCACGAATATAGCCGAACTAGGTCCCACCACCATATCATAGTCTAGACCGTTTGATCAAATCGAGAAATATACCGATGATAGTTGAACGACCCCAAATTTAGTCCATTACAACCCCTTTTCAACAGTCAAAACTCCGGCACACGAATTCCGATGATTCTCAATCGAAGCCAACGGTCAGAGAAAAAACAAACGGAGAGGGAGAGGGACTTACAGAGCTTGAACCCAGTGGAGAGGGACATCGAGAGAAGCAATGACAACGAGATCGGCATCGACGTTGAGCTTGGCGAGAGATCTGATCATCACCCGAGCAGCTACGTAGAACTCGTAGTCTCTAGGCGTTCCCATGTACATCATCGTAGCGTATGCATTCCGATGTACTGCCCTTCCCTTCTCATACGCCGCCGTTTCACACACCAGAACAGCAAACGTCGAGATTAAAACACCCAAAACTCCATTGAAGCAGCTAATCTTCTTCTTCTTCCTCAACTCCCTCGCCGCCATATCCTTCTCCTCAAAACAACATTAGCCAATCTCCCCCTCTCTTAGCTTTTCTTACAACTGTTTCTCTTCCCTCTGCTACTCCGCCACTTCCTAGAGAGAGAGAAAGAGAGGTAGATAAAACGAGGAAATGGGTAAAGTCACTTTATAGACGGAGAGCTGAAAAAATGAACGCGCCTGTCGATACCACCAAACGAAGCCATTTTCATGGACCACAGAGATTTACAGCCGCTGATTTTGCATACTTTTGAGAGTTGACTACGTGGCAATGATCTGGGTCTGTGGTGTACTAAAGAAACTACTCCTCTCCGTATGTAATCTATTTGTGTTTCCTGGCAATAATTGGCGAATGAGAGACTCGGCGGGGGTTCCACTGTCTGAATACAGAATACGCTCCTTTTTTTTTCCTTTTAATTAAAAATTAGAGATAATAATTAATTATATTAAAATGTAATTTTGACTATTTATAAATTATAAATCTTAAAATATTTTGTTTAATAAATCTTCCTTCCACCTCTTAATTATCATGAATTTATATTTTATTGTCAATTTTTTTATTAAATTTTCCATTTATATATCATATTTTATATTTTATCATATGGTTTAAATCAATTTCTAACCTATTTAACAATTTTTAATTTGATTTCAAAATTATCAGAAAGAATATAAGTAGAAATCAAAATCAGTTAAAAAATACTGAATATTAGAAATTGAGTTAAAATAATTAATTAAATAGAAAACTTTGTATATATATATATATATAATTTAACGAATAAATTGACGATAATATTAAAATTACTAATAGTTGAAAAGTAAAAATTTAAATTAAGTTTTAAATTGCAATATACCCGTTAATTTAATACGAAGATAATTACTGCCAAAAAGATTTGTTAGTCTAATTTTGAAGGAATAAATTAATTTTGATCGACTTTATCAATTAATCGATACGTTGTATGACCACAAAAATAAAAATCAACGACATACACGTTAAAAAATATTCGTTTATTTTATATTATTTTATTTTTTTTAATCTTTACACGTTGCGGTATACTATATCTTAAGATAATACAACACTCTTAAAATAAATATAAATTAATTAAACAAGTTGATACCAATAACTCCATAGCAAATGGTCACAATTAATTATTCATAATTCCTCTAAGGTTAAAAAATAGGGAAAATGACAATTCAACCATCGTGGTTTACGGTCAATGACAAGTCAACCACTGTGGTATGTTTTCTAACAATTTAACCATCCACGTATGCTAAAAATGACAAATCCACCATTGATGTGAGAAAAAATAAATGAGGGTACGAAAATTTTGGCTTGGACGCCGCGGTGTCCAGGCCATTTTTTGCCTGGACACCGCAGTCTCCAAGCCATTTTTGCCTGGAGACCGCGGTCTCCAGGCCATTTTTTGCCTGGAGACCCTTTTGAACTTCAAACGACCATAACTTTTGCTACGAGTGTCAGAATTGGACGCATAAGGTATCAAATCGAAGCTCTTTCAGAGATCTACGACTTTCCATAGGGTTTATCCCATGATACCACTTTTTCGGCTCCATAATCAATCGTTTAAGCACTGAAGACTCCAGTCTCCAGGCAAAACGACCTGTTAAACTTCAAACGACCATAACTTTTGCTACGAGTGTCGGAATTGGACGCATAAGGTATCAAATCGAAGCTAATTCAGAGATATACGACTTGCCATAGGGTTTATCCCATGTTTCCACTTTTTCGGCTCCATAATCAATCGTTTAAGCACTGGACACCGCGGTCATTAGGCAAAACGACCTCTTGAATTTCAAACTACCATAACGTTTTCTACAAGTGTCGTAATTGGACGCATAAGGTATCAAATCGAAGCTATTTCAGAGATCTACAACTCTCTATAGCGTTTATCCCATGATTCCACTTTGTCGGCTCCATAATCAATCGTTTAAGCACTGAAATTTGGGATTCAAATTTGCGATAAAAACAATGTTTGGTAATCCAGTGCTTAAACGATTGATTGTGGAGCCGAAAAAGTGGAATCATGGGATAAACCCTATGGCAAGTCGTATATCTCTGAAATAGCTTCGATTTGATACCTTATGCGTCCAATTCCGACACTCGTAGCAAAAGTTATGGTCGTTTGAAGTTCAAGAGGTCGTTTTGCCTAGAGACCGCAGTCTTCAGTGCTTAAACGATTGATTATGGAGCCGAAAAAGTGGAATAATGGGATAAAACCTATGGTAAGTCGTAGATCTCTGAAAGAGCTTCGATTTGATACCTTATGTGTCCAATTCTGACACTCGTAGCAAAAGTTATGGTCGTTTGAAGTTCAAAAGGTCGTTTTGCCTGGAGACCAAAATGGCCTGGAGACTGCGATCTCCAGGCAAAAATGGCCTGGAGACCGCGGTCTCCAGCCAAAATGGCCTGAAGACCGCGGTCTCCAGCCAAAATGGCCTGGAGACCGCGGTCTCCAGACAAAAATGGCCCGGAGACCGTAGTCTCCAGCCAAAATGGCCTGGAGACCGCAGTCTTGCAAAAATGGCTTGGAGACTGCGGTGTCCAGGCAAAAAATGGCCTGAACACCGCGGCGTCCAAGCCAAAATTTTCGTACCCTCATTTATTTTTTCTCACATCGATGGTGGATTTGTCATTTTTAGCATACGTGGATGGTTAAATTGTTAGAAAACATACCACAGTGATTGACTTGTCATTGACCATAAACCACGATGGTTGAATTGTCATTTTCCCTAAAAAATAATATTAAGGATTAGGATGTCACATCTAGTTATTATTGTTAGGGTATATTTGGTGTGAGCGTAGAATAAATAGATTTTTAATTTTTATTTTTAGGTAAATAAATCTATAAATTTAGGGAGGTTAATCATAAAACCGACCTCATCTGAAAATAAACTTACACCTAAAAATTTATTTTACTAATTCTAATTTTTTCTCTGTAAACCTAATTCCTGTAAGAGTAAACCAAGAACTCTTATCTCTTCCTATCTCTACTGCCTCCTGTCTACGTCATTAGAAGAGATGAAGAGTTGCATATTTCAACCCTCAGCCATCATGATCAAGTGTCAACTATCGAGTGTTGTCATCGTCGTCGTCGCCTTTCCAGTATAGCCCTAACTCGCAGTTAACATCATTGCTTTGGAGAGTTGTAGTTCTCAGTGCAAACTTCACACGGATTATTCTCATTTCGTGCTTAATAGTTCGCATATATTCTTCGCACTTTGCAGTTCATACAGAAAATCAAACTCTCCAAAGCATCTTTCTTATTTCTGATTAACAAAGAAAAATCAAAACCGAACTGGAGAAAACCGAAAACTGAGGTACTGTTTTTTTATTGGTTTTTAGGTGGATTCGGTTCGGCTTCGATTTTCTTTTTCAAAATTGAACCAAGTCAGTTCGGTTTCAATTCAGTTTTAAATCGAACCGAACCGATTCCACCTCTATCATTAAATTCTCGTCGTTAAATGTTTAATCAAATAAATCATATTTTTATTACGTAATTTTCTCTGTTAAATGATTTCTAAAAAGAAACAGCTCTCATTATAATAATTTTGGTAATTTTAACGACTTTAGGCGTTGAGTTTCTAACTTATTTCTAACTACAAATCATTAAAATCACCAAAACATGAAAATTGTTTAACAAATAAGATTTCATAATAAAAACGTTATTACTTCAATTTTTTCAACCCTAGTTGGTGTCCATATTATTTGTTTATATTCTCTCTCTCTCTCTCTAAATATATATCGTTTAAAAATATTAAGAAATAAATAAATATTGCTAAGTAACAAAATTACAGTAAAAAAATATACAAGACTATTCATTTTTTTATTATAGAAAAACCAGAAAAAATATTGTTTGAGTAATTTTTAGAAAAAGATGAGTGAATTTAGAGGCATAAAAAACAAATTTAATAAATTAGAATAAGGTAAATGCATGTTTTCAATAGTAAATAATTGCAATTATTAATAACAGCATATTATTTGAAAATCATTAAATATTAGGGATAGAAAGAAATTCAAATTAAATGGTCTATACCACGTGCTAAAAGTTAGAAGAGCCAAAAATGTACAAATTTATGGTTGGAAGTTCTCACATGTCACATGATAATTAAATATGTTCCGTGCATGTCAATGTCATATTTATTGGTCTTTTTTTTACAATATATATATATATATATATATATTATATTAGTCCTTTAAATATTGGTCTTTTTTTACAATATCCAAAATGTCATTGTTCTAATCTCAATCACGTTAGAATAAACAATTTTGGTAATTCAAGAGAAATATTTTAGTTTTTAAATGGGTTGAATTTTCATGCAAAGTATTAAAAATAACTAAAATCTAATTTAAAATATTTTATAAAAAAATTAAAGATATATTAAAAATATTAAAAGAATATTTTATAATAACTTGAACCCAATTCAAGCATCGAATGATTTTTCAAATTATTGTAATTATAAACCATTATTTTGTTTTCATCCCACCAAACACAGCCATTTTCCATGAAACTATCCAGTAAATTAGCAAATCAACCACGATAATATGTGGTTAATAACAAGTCGATCACTGAATAATTTTTGCTCATAACTTAATTACTAAACTATAAAAAATAGACGACACAAACATTACTGTTACTTGTTGAAAGAAACAATACCGTGGAGGTAGTGTCAAATCATTAATCTCTGTAAATTCTAATTTTACCTCAATTTTATGTTAAAATTGTAATAATAGAAGTAATATTACCGTAAAGATGATTTTGGAAAGCTTTGGCATGATCTTTTTTTTTTTTCGAACACAATTATCACGTTTTCCATTTTCTGAACATCTTCTTATCATAGAAAACAATTTCCCCCTCTCGATTTCATTGTCCAGTTCTCATCACCATGTTCTCTTTCTTATTCCTGGTCCATTGTCGTCGTCTAGTGCTTTTCACAAATGTCTAACTTTTCACAGAGGAAAGTAATGTTTCTATCGCGGAAAGTAATATTTTCGCCGTGGAAAGTAATAGTTCTGCGAGGGAATGTCCTCATTCTGCAGTGGAAAAACAACGATCTGCAGGGCGAACGTTGTTGTTCTGCAGTGGAACGTCGTTATTTCCCAGTGGAGCTTTGTCTTTCCACTACGAAACGAGAGCGTTCTACGTGTGAAAAGTAATATTTAAAATTATTTAGTGGAAAGATAACATTTTTAATTGAAAACATAACTGTGACATTTGCTCAATCTATTTATCATAGTTTAGTATTTAAGTTGTTAGCAAAAATTATTTAGTGATTGACTTGTCATTGATATTATAGTACAGTGGTTGATTTATTAATTTCCGAACTGTCTAATATAAATACATTTTTTAAGGTAAAAACAAAATAATATTTTTAAAAAAATGGTTTTATATAAATAATAAAAATTAAAAAATAAAATCAAATAAAAGATGTTTATGGTTTTATATATATATATATTTATTTATTTATATTTATATATATATATTTATTTATATTTATATATATTGTTTCTCATTGCGGATAGGTAAATAGAGGTTTTAAATAATTTGTAAGGCATAAATAGGTTTGTTTTAACTAGGGGTAGACAAACCGAACTTGAACAGCTGCCCATATCAAAATCGGCTTTTAGTTCCATTTTGATTTGGTTCTCACTGTCACAACCTGCAAGGAACTCGTGACAGAACGAGGAACGACCCAACCCAAATAACCAGACTTTAATTTTATTAATTAGCAGCAGAAAACTTAAAATATTTATTCCAAATCAGGCCCAACGAAAATTTGACGTATGCCCATAAAGCATGTTGGAAATTAACAATAGATTTATATATATTTTTAAAATATTATTTTTTATTTTATTTTTAGAACCGAATAGTCTCAAAGTTTAATAACTGGACCGAATTGACTGTGTCCAACAATCTTAGTTTTAACAATAACAATCTTTTTGAGCTTGGGTTGAAAACAATAAGGCTAATATTATAAATATAAGTCCACAATTGGTTCCTATGCTTAATGTTGTTTAATCTTTATTCTTCTGAAGCCTACTCTTCTCCCAGTTTGAGTTTCTGAGTCAACACGATCGCCACGGTTAACAAAAAAATTATGAGTTTTGAACGATAAAAAAAAGAAGAAAATTCATGAAAAAAGATTAAATAAACTTTATGATGTTAAATTAGAAGAATACAAAGATATATTGTATTTTGACAACAACAAAAACAAAAGGGAGGTTAAATATGATATTGTTGTCACAAAATAATAAGCTTTAAACATATTAGGACTAAATATAGATCGACCTTTAAATAATTACAAGATGTTTCTTTTAGACTTTTACATTGTGATTGTCTATTTTAAATAAGACTGGTAAAATATGGTTTTAGTTTATGTAGTTTATGTGGCAATCCACCCTCTGAAGGCAATGACGATTCAAAATATTGTTGATTGTAAGGGTCCAACCCATATCAGTGGGGTGTACAATAACACATCGTTTGGGAGAGTGAAGAATGAATTATTTATAAATAGAGTTATCCTCGCTACCTAGTACAACGTGTTTTGGGTTAACCCCAAGAATAAAACTGTGCAAGACTTTGGCCCAAAGCGGACAATATTGTATTGGGAGCACTGAAGGATTTCACAATTAGTATTAGAGCCAATTTCCAATCGAAAGTGTGGCCAATTAGGACATTGTGATGCGTCCCAAGGTCCTGTCATCTGAGCCCGAGCCAAGGGCTCATTTATTTTCTAACCTTTTTATTTATTTTGTAAGTATTTTTTCTCTACCTAACTTGGAGGAGAATTTTTATCAATTTCACAAAGAGGAGTTCTTGCATTTTGACCAGTGTATGTCATGCTAAACATAGAAGAAATAGTGAGTTTTTCATTTCTGCCTAAAATCTGACCTCGGGGCATTCAAGGGCACTTTTGACATTCTTGAAGACTTCATATCAAATTTTGTCCTTCATACGATTTGTAGCAGACATCTAGAGCTTTCCAAAGATGTATTTTGCGTTATATTTGGGGATTGTTTACTATGTCAAACGCCCCATTCACAGAGACAAAAATCCAACCACGGAACTATTTTGTGTGTTTTATTGTTGAGCTCACTTTTGTCATTTAAAGTTTAGGGCATTTTTGTAATTTGTAATTTTCCATTAGAGAGATATTTTATCCTCTCTAATGAACCCTAATGTTTAGATTAGTTTTGATAAAATTTCGAAGCAACTGCTGTTTTAGATTTTCCAACACTCTTTGCCTCATGGTTTTGCCATCTTTGGAGGTAAAGTTTTATACTGCATTCTCCCAATACTTCATTGGAAGTATTAGTCAAGAGAGGAGGGTCAGAAAGTTGGAGGAAAACGAGTTGGAGAGGCTCTTTAAAAAGGGTCCACTAAAGTCGCTAATCTCAAGCAGTGGAGATTCCAGCAGACCACTCGCAGTTCGTTTCTTGTTATGTTCTTTGCTCCTGGTGATTCTTTCTATAATTTTGATATTTTGAAGCTTGCTGGATTGTGAAACTTTGGGCACTGATTTGGTTTAATTTGGATAAGAAGTCGATAATTTGATGCATGATTTTCTAGAGGTCGCCGAAACTGTTTTGCAGAATCTATTTTGAGGACAGTCCACTCTTTTGTACTTATCTTCCATATTATGACGAATTTAATCGTGATTTTTGAACTGAGATAAACCCTTTAATAGTTCTTGCTATTATGCAAATTTGAAGTCTATTGGTTATATGCAAGAAAAGTTCTATCGGTTTGAAGTCGTTGTTCTATTTTACAGACAACAGATTGTGTTGTTATTTCAATTGGTCTTTCTAATATTTGAAAGTCCATCACATTGGGGCCCAATGAAGGAAGATTGTGATAACCCGTCGTGCGAAGGTAATGACAACCAAAGACATTGTTGATTGTGAGGGCCCAACCCATACCAATGGGGGTGAACTAGTGGAATGAAGTTAGAATATAACCTGAAAATATGATGTTAAAGTGTTGTTGCAAGTGTTGAAAAAGAAAGAACGTTGGAGATTATAGGTGGACTACTCCTAGAGGAAACAGTCGACCGGACGGTCGACCTCAAAATGGTTAGAAAGGAAAACAAGTCGTCAAAACTGAATTTCTCCTGCTGGTGGTCTACCAGAAGGTCTAGCTATCCTTCTTTCTTTAAATTTCTGCAATTTCAATTATGGTAACTCCAACTTTAAAAGCTTGTAACTTCTTCGTTTTAGAAGTTTTTGAGCTAAAATTTTAACCACGCCTTCTTGAATAAGATAAGAAAAGAAACCTTTAAGAATCACATAAATTTCAGCCACGGATTAGGAAATATGCATGATACAAAATAAGTTGCCAGAAATAGAAAGTAATATGATGAATGCTCCCGTATGGATGATTTGTCGATGACGTGCTTTTGGACAGTTGGACACCACTTCACACCTTCTTCCTCCAAGGATGAAGAACGCGGATGCCAAAGAGAAAGACTACCTAACTTACAAATAACATGTTAGTTTTTAGGTTCCCTCGCATGGCGGAATTACCGATGTTCATAACAACGGTAACGTGCGTAACCTATGTATCATGAAAAATAATTTCAACATTAACATAAAATGGATCGTTGTTATAATATATTGATAATAATATATATTTAAAAAATCTCTATTTAGATATAATCTAAAAAATAAAGAATGTTACTTTTGTAGCTTACTTTGCACGGGTACAAAATCAACCTTCGATCTTCTCCGCCAATCCTCCTCACCTCGAATAAGCACGTGTGGGCGTGATGAACGAAACAAGATCACACTCAATTTATGATAGATCGTATTCTCAACACATGAGATGATCTATTTGGATTTAGAAAGCACTTCTCTAAAGCCAACACGGAAGACACAAATTTTGCTCTCAAAATGGATTCCTTAATCTCAAAGATTTCATCATCAACTACAACTTTTTCACCCAACCTTCATCTAATGGGGTTGAACCTCTATTTATAGTGGTATTGCTCCATAATGGTAATTATTGCATTTAGAGAAAAACATTACAAATTCCTCATTAAAGTTATAATTGATTTCATACATTTATAAAAATCTTATGGAAATCAAAAATTTTATCACCATAGCTCAACACTTGGCACATTTAAGTTATAACACATTTATAACAAAAATGTTACGGAAAACAAAAGGTCATGACATTAAATCAAATTTGACATTAATTCAAATTTGACAAAATCCATTTTAAAAACTATTTTTAAAAGTTACTTTATATTTGTTAATTAATTGAATAATCAATAATTCAATTATTTTATTTAACAAATATATTAACTTTGACAACTTTTGTCATTTTGTCTTAATTAATTGAATAATCTATAATTCAATTATTTCATCTAATGAAAAAATAATAATAAACTTATTATTGAGTGTATTAAATAATTACTTCATAATTAATTATTTAATTTTCTTTGTTCATTTTTCTATTATTCGAATAATGATAGAAGGTGACGAAGGGACCGATGAACCTATAGTTTGAAGTTCCAATAACATTTCGTTAATTAATATAAACTCTTTATATTAATTAACATAATTATTAACTCTAAAGTAATTCCACTAAATACTTAAAGTTGCACTCTCAAAACTATAGAGTATATTTACTTAAAGTAATGTCCATTGATATAGCCATTACATATGTATTAACCCTCCATTTAGATTCGCAATAGAGCTAGGTTTATAATCCATTAACCTCTCATATTGCGTCTTTATCCTTGACTACCATTAGTTCTTAATTGAATAATTAATTCATAATAATTATGAATTTGCGCACCAATTATTCGATCCTTGAACTAACAAACAAGGGAATCTATATAAATAGATTTCATGGTATTGATATTAATATTCTCAGCTATTCATTTTAATTTACTCCCAATATACAAGGTATACGAATCGTAACTCGTATAAAACTTTACCGAGTAAATCAAAGAATAAATCAAAATAAAATAGGAGTTTATTAAATACAACGAATTTAAATCATACATATATGACCATCATTATGATAAAATTAATTCTTCTATATTTAACAGAAATTATCATAACAATATAATTTTTATCTGGTCTAGTCCTATATAATCATATTATATAAAACATATTTATCTTATGTCACTACATATTTAGTCGGGATATGACTATGCATTCTTAATGAGATAAACTATGTTTATGACTATGAACTATTTGAAGATTACATACTTCAAATGTAAGTCATGGACATATTCTGGTTATTACTCATTATATTTTATCCCACATATATACAATATATATGTTAATATAAAGTTAGCATAAATAAACAATGATTTTTCTATGAATTTTATAAAATATAATCTAAAATGTTAATATAATATTAATCAATATAAATTTATTCATATATTATAAAATCGTTCTATTACATTTGCTTGTTGGGCATATTACTCCCAATATAATTTTAATCCCGTGATATAACGCTCATGAGGGATGAACTTTAGATATAACTTTGGAAGGGACAGACCAACTCATTGCCAAGCAGAGTGAAAAACCATCATCCTTGACTAAAAAATGCTCATACGGAGTTCAACCAACTCGGCATCAAGATCTGTAATTTCCTCAGTCCTCCTAGTATAATATTATCCACTTTGAGCTGAAGCTCGCACAATTTTATTATTGGAGTTAGCCCAAAACTCGTTGTACTAGATAAAGAGGTGAACTTTACTTATAAAATATGCATTTTTTCACTCTCCCAAGCGATGTGGGATTTTGCACCCTCACTGATATGGGTCGAACCTACACTGAGGTCATTTTTGCCTTCATATGGCGGGCTACCACAATCTTTCCCCTTGGGGGCCCAACGTCCTCTTCAGCAAGACTTTTGATTGAGATTTGGCTATAATATCATTTGTAACATCTTCAATCCTCTCAGTACAATATTGTCCACTTTGAGTCAAAGCCCACACAATTTTATTATTTGGTTTAGCCCAAAACTCATTGTACTAGGTAGGGGGAACTCTATTTTAGCGTAATAGCCATTAGGTTATTTGTTTTGAGGATGATTATTTAATTGGTTAATAAGTTGTTTATTATGAATTTGTTGAATCAAGTGAATACATTATTAATCTTAATTGGAAATACGCTTAATACGAGTATTAATGTTTACTAATGTATTTTCCTAAGTCCATATAGCTTATAGATTAATAATTGAAATTTAGAAGATTCAAAAAATGCAAAACATGGAGTATAAGTCAACTTTGGACCAGAAGGTGGTCGACCAGATAGACTACGAAGAGCCAGAATAGAGGAAGTGGTCAACCTGAGGCTCAGGTCCTGAGCTAAGGAAGAGGTCGACTGGAAATTAGAAAGTGAGCTTAGGATTTTACAACGGTTACAAAGCGGTCGACCGGATCTAAGGTGGTCGACCAAAAATCGAACAAATTCAAGCAAAGTCTGAGATGTGTAAAGAGGTCGACTGGAGCTGACAAAATCGTCGACCGATACAACAAAATGCGCAATGGTAACTATCCAACAGTCGAGAGGCGGTTGACTAGACAAGAGGATGGCTGACCGGTCATGCCGTTTCTATAAATTGAAGCACTTTGAATTGAAGTTTAACTAAGAGAGAGAATCGTATCGAAACACTACTGAAATCATTTATCGATTTCTCTCAATATCTGAGTGTTAGGTTTAACTCTCTCAATCATCAACTTAAGATTTCATATATTTTAGAGTTAGGTTTTCTAAATTATAATATTTGCATTTCCACTATTTGTACTTAAACGGTGATCAAAATGGTAACGCCCTGTAACAATCAACAAAGGCTAGATTGACGTCCGTTAAAATCAATCAAAGGATGACGCCCTGTGAATAATCAAGTGTAAGGTTTGATTGACACTCGTGAAGCCAATCATTACTAACTGTGGAGGTTAGTGGGTTAAGGATCTCCAAATAGAAAAACTTGGAACACAACGTAGGCGGGTTTATAGAATTACGTGAACAAACCAATGTCCTCTCTCTATCCCATATCTCTTAATATTTGCTATTGATTATTTATATTAAATTACTTTAAAATAGGATAATTAGTATCACACAAAAAAATTATTACCCGAGAGAAGTTGTGCCAAGAAGAAGAAGGCGACAAGACCAGAGTTTTTTAATTTGGAAGGTGTGACATCGACAACCTTATATCGCCGCTAGAGAAAGAGTAGTGGAGTGCTGCTAGAATTCGCCAAAGATTGGGTTGGGGGAGTGGGGGCGAGAAAGTCTCGTTGGTGGCAAGGGTTCCAACTCTCAAGTCTCCATCCGATTGTTTACTAGACTAGGCTGACAAATTGGAAGAAGAACCCAAGTTGGATTGTAAATAAAAAAAAAACACCACGGGTCATGGAATTGAGCGTTGGGTCTCAAGCAGGCTGGGAAGATGAATAGTTTCTTTGAAGAGGGCTGGATTCAAAGAGTGGGCGGGGTCTTTTCTTACGGCCCAATGCAAAGAGAGAGAAGTAAAGCATACCCTGTACCTGTCACGCCCCCTTTCTCACATAGCTTAACAAGCAGAGCCCGGGACGGAGGTTTCCGAGAAACCTCGTAGACACGCACGGCTCGTGCAATAGGCCAACCGGGGGTTGGGCTGAAGAGACTCATTAGTTGAACAATTGGGCCAAGTAAGATGGCGGGGCCATCACCATCACGTGCACAGCATCGCAGTTGGGCCAGCAAGAGGTTGGGCCGCAGCACCATTCTGTGGACCGTAGGAGCTCTTGGAGGAGATCTCGCAGAATCCCAGATTCTTAGGGATTCTGCGCGTCGACTGGATAGGAAGGAGCGTGCGCAGCAGCAGAGATCAAGGAGAATCCCAGATTCGTAGGATTCACGCGGCAACTGGATAAGATTGGCGGGCTGCACAGCGAATGGGAAGCGGACACGTGGCAATCGGATCTTATTGTTACAACTAATTTAGGGTTTCTTTATTCAAATTGTAAATAGGATTTACTTGTATAAATAGGACCCTTGAGGCACAGAGCTAAGGGAGTTAATTCTCGTGAGACTCTCAAGCTATTGTGATGATCCGAGTGGAAAATTTTGTATCCTAGGTTCTTTTATTTGGAATAGAAAGAACAAGTTGGGGGCGGAGCTCCCGTAAAGAGTTGTGTCGAGTGATTATTAATTTGTGGGTTCTTGGTAGTTCTTGCGTTCACATCGAGCAAGAGCGAAGAAGGCTGGTGGAGGTGGGACTTCGACGCCGGTCACACGTCATCGCCGCAATTCCGCACGGCAAAAAATTCTAGGTGTGACAGTACCCACACACCCCAGGCGGAGGAAATGCCTCCCTACCCCTCGCCAATGCCCAGGTAATGCCTTCTATTGTTAATGGTGGCAGTACAAGTCTCTACCATATCTTGTGGGGCAAGGGCCTCATATTGTATGGAACTCTCGCTGAATATTCTAGTGTTGTGTTTGGAGTGCGGTTGACAGTATTATATGATCCAAAAGATCAAGCTTGGAGGAAGGATTGACGAGATAGGTCAGATGCAGATATTCATGCAGAACAAGTTCTATACCAGTCTTTGTTGGAAGCTTATCAGGTATCAATAGGCAAACTGTAATTATTGATATTGTACAAATATTTGGTTGGGAGAGGGGTCATCAGATTGAGCAACAATGGAAAAACTGTGCTTCTGGTTTATGAACTACAAAAGACCGTTGCTAAAAAGCTCTGGTATGAACTGTTCCCTTTTGATAGCCACATCAACGAGCAGTTGGAAGATCTTGCGCATGGGTTGAAGGATAAGAATAATGTTGTAACCCAAAGAAAGAAGACAATTGACTGTTGAAGCAAAGCTTGAAACAGACAATGCAAGAAGCTCTATGCACATTGTTGGTAAGGAGCTGGGGAGAGGTTCGGAAAGCTATTATGGGGAGAAAAGACTTGGAGAGTACATTGGAACAAGGTCTTCAGGATTTGGCTGTTACTGGAAATGCAGGTGGGGGAGCTGCTACTGCTGCATTTCGGGTGCAAGCATCTCGTCATGAACTACACTTTTTATTAAAGAAACTCACACATTTACACACATTTTCAGGCTTTTGAGATCCTAGAGTCTTCTTACAAAATGATGAGGTGGGTGTTCCTCTTTATAACGAGAGACATCCTTCACAATTATGTAGAAGAAGAAGAAAAACTGAAACGTCCTTCGACGTATCCATTGTTGAAAATATGCAATTTGTAGTTTGTCATATAACAAACGTTCTCTATAAATCATTCAAAAGTTCAAGAAGAGAAATAAGAAGAGGCAGTGAAAGAGTGAAGATTAGTTTGAAGGAGAGAAAAGAAAGAACGAGGGAAAAATAAGTTGGGTAATTTGTGTACATTGTGAAATTTAAGAGTGGTGATTTTCTATTAGTGATTATTTTCTAGAATATTTGGTTTCTAAAAAATAATTATAAATCCTATTTTTTATAATAAGATTTTTCTAGACTCGGTCCTTGTGATTTTTTTCCTGATTTGGGTTTCCACGTAAAAATTCTCGGTGTCTATTTTCGCTGTTATTTTTCTTACTTCTCGACTGTTAAATTATAACAGTGCGAAAAAATATTCTTGATATTTTTTAATCACATTTACTATTGTTTTTCATACCGGTTAGTGGTGTAATTATATTAGGTAAGTAATCTCTGTTTAACAAACTATATTTTAAGTGGCACCGTTTGTGATTCCTCCGGCCTTTCCTGATAACTTACTTGAAAAGGTAAATTTTGTTTAAGGAGATCCAAGAATATTCTTTCCTGAAAATTATCCTGAACACTATTATCCACGTTTATTTTTTAACTCTTCCTAGTATCACTATTATTTTTCCCAACAATTTCCACATGTTTTATCTTCACATTTCATTATTGTCTTTGCAGCTCTGCCCTTGGACTTGAAGTTGGTAGCGGGAGGAAATTATCTAGAGTTCGAATGTTGCATTCAATGGGGATTCAGGTATTTTTGCTCTGTGGGTAAAGTGTGGACCAATAAATGGGCTTACAAGTAAATGAGCTTTAAACCTGTCAGTCTTACTTGAGAAATTTCCCAGTTCAAGTAAAGGTAATGCTTTGTTGCAGGCTTTCTTGAAATTTATTGACATAGATTAGACCAAATTTGCTTTAATTTCTTAGTTAACTAGTGTAACTTATCTGGTACTCTCAATACGATATTATCTACTTTGTAGTAAAATTTATACAGTTTTATTTTTTGGGTTTGCTCAAAATGCGTTATAATAGCTAGAAATGAGAACTCTACTAATAAACTCTACATTTTTCACTCTCCCAAACGATGTGAGATTATGCACTTTTACTAGTATGAGTCAAACCCGCATTTTTACATTCACATGATGGTAACACAAGATCTCTAGGGCTGATGTTTACCTTTTTTCGTTTTAACTTTTTATGTCTTTTTCTTGTATCTTTACTTATTTTTAACTTGCTTAAATAGTTTTTCAAAAAAATAAGCCTTGGTTTTTGAACAAGTTTCTTAAGAATTTCTTGATCTAAATATTGTTTATATAGTTCGATATGTAAGAGCAGCATGTAACGTCTTCTAGTCTTTTCAGTATAATATTGTCCGTTTTAGGCCGAACTTTGCACGGTTTTATTCTCATAGTTAGCTTAAAACGCGTTATATTAGGTATAGAAGATAATTTTACTTATAAACCATCCATTTTTCACTCTCTCAATCGAAGTGAGATTATACATCTCTACTGATATGAGTCGAAACTTCACATAGGTCATCTTAACATTCACAGGGCAGACTGCTACACAACAGCTACTACAAAAATGTTGATAACAGAAAAAGAAATAGGCAATTAGAAATAGGTGGTCTAGTAATTACTAAAGCCAAGTATGGAAATGCTCAAGCATCGAAGAAGAATGACTCGAGAGAAACATACAATGAATCACGTTAAAAAATTATCGACATAACATGACCTCTAAATTTACTTGTTAGTTAACTACTCCGACCATCTGAAGGTACATATTTTGGAAGAAGAAAATGACTAGTTGTAGGAATAGGTGATCAAGTATATATTTTGTGCACTAAAACCTTCAAATATTTGATTGTTTACTTGATTCATACTTGTCTTGGTAGGCCTCGCTGGGACACTCTCTATCATTTGAATCCCTTTAAAAAACCATATCATGATTTCATAATTTAATTATTATTTTCTGAAGTGAAGGCAAGGGACGAATAAGAACAAAATAGGGGGAGGCTGGATGGAGGTGGCAAGGTCCAATCATGGGTGGAGTTGGAGTGTTGGCCCGGTGTTCCAAGATTGAGTTAAGGTGGCAATAATGCCAAGTGTACGACCGCTGCTCCTGTCGGCATATCATTCAATATCTCCTTCTTCTTTTCTTAAATTGATTAAACGACACCAAAAACAAATTAAACGACACTCAACCTCACCAACTGGCACAAGATCGACGGGCAACTCCGTGTCCTGTCGAACCTGAACTTGAACCGAACGTTGAATAAAAAGTAATTGGCTCGACCTAGTCAGCTCAACATTGGAGCACATCCTCTTTGGGCCGCAACCCCCTACAATCGTCATATGTTCAAGACTGATTATCTTAATGATTTTGGACCATTCTTTTATGCGCGCGGTGGCAGTGAAGGTCTGGACAAAAGTTCGAGGATTCGAGGTTGGGGCAAACCTTGGCCTAGATTTTGGGCTCGAGATCTTCTGACTCATTACTCTGTTAATCAATTTTTGAAGAACCATAAGCGATGTGCATCAAATAATTTCATTTTTTGATAGTCTTTTATTGTGTTATTTGTCCAAACTAATGTATTCTTTGGACAAAATAACACATCAAATCAAAAACAAGAGAAGGGAGGAAGTGATGGATAGTTGGACCCAAAATATCGCTGTTTTTGGGGGGCAGTGTGTTTGGTAAATGATGACCTTGGAAACCAAGACCAAAGATTCATAATAGCTGGCAATGAACAGTTGCAGAAAATGACTTGAAAAAACAGTAGGACCTAGTCATATACATTAAGGGTTCTTCTTCATTTACTTATCAATTCAACACCCTGCTTTTAAATGTAATCCTCACGAGTTTTGGTTGAGATGCTTCTTTTTCAACCCAGATTTATTTCAAAGTGTGAAATCACATCTTCTTAGCAAATATAAGCCTAATATTTGCCAACTTGTTTAGTTTTAGATGGGCTCCTTCTAGATTTTTAGGTTCGGCTTCATAACTCTCGTTTAAGTCTCATCTTGTCCTCTTAGTGATTGTTGTATTGTCTCGATTTAAGTCTTGATTGTGATCCCAACATGTTCATTGTATTGAGTTCGCTTGAAATTACTAGAGAATAATCGAATCATAGAGAGAGTCACGTAAGATGGAAGATTAATCAATACGAACACAAAATGAATCATAACTCCAGTATTTATACATTGAAAATCGAACGAAAAACAAAGACTAAACACTGAAATTTTAGGTATAGATACTTAATAGTTAAGAAAATCACGAACAGATTAAAGAAATTAATTATTAAAGATAAAAATTCCGGGTTAATGTTGCAACTCCCTGAACTAGATCCATAAAGTTGTGAACAATTTTAGGAAGTAAGACTAGGAAAGAAGGTAAATTGGTGGAATGGCATTTTTTCCAAACCTGTTTAGTACCATCTCTTAGAAGTCATTGTACAAGATCTGGCAGAATTTTAATGTATGAAATAAAAACAGGGAAATTATCAGTACAGACCTTATAGTTTACAATCAATACTAAGTGAAACTCCAAAAAAATTTCGTTAACAATTAAAATCTTGAACTATTGAAAATGCTCGCCGACCACCTCGTAATCATGTTTTCCTTCTAAATCTGTCGACTTTAACGTCTCGATTTTGTTAACGCTAAGAACCGTCCAACAGAGACGAAGAACGTCAATTATCAGGGAGCAGAGGGACGTCCCACCTGCCCGTTGGAAGACGGACGGGAGTTGGAGCGATTATCAGGTGATGGCAGACGATCTTCATTGGCCGTTGGATAAAGGAAGGACGTCCCCCGCTCGGAATTGACGGTTATGATTGAATCTATCAATTTTCAAAGGTGATGGCGGACAATTGTCCATGGCTGTTGAATCGAGCGAGGGACGTCTCTTGTAGAGATTGACAGCCATGATTGAATTTGATATTTTCCAAAGAGATGGCAGAAGACAATCCAAAGTTGTTGAATCGAGCGAGAGACGTCCTTGGATCAGAATGGAAGGTCAAGATGGACTTCAAATTCTTTTCAGATGAAGGGTCACGTGTAGAGCACGTGCGTTTTTAAAACGAGCGAATTTCCTCAATTAAGACGGACGTCCCTCTTCCATTACGACGTCCCGTTACCTATTTCAGACGTCTCTCTTCCATAATGGACGTCCCTCGCCTCAAGATTACGTCGTTCTGCCCACAATGAACGTCTCTGGTCTTAAGACATCGTCGTTCAGTAGAGAACGGATGTCCATCTTAATAATAGGGACGTCCGTTTTAGACAGAATGTCATTCTATGAACGCTGTCATTTAGTGTTTTAAAAACGCCTTTGGAAAATGTTAGATTCAATTCCGACTGTCAATCCCTATAAGAGACACCCCTCGCTCGATTCAATGGACATAGATGATCGTTTGTCAATATTTTTAAAAATTGATAGATTCAATCCTGACTTTTTAATTTTAAGCGGAAGACGTCTTTCCTCAATCCAACTGCAGATCATCCGCTATCGCTGGATAATCATTCCAACGACTGTCATTTTTTAACAGGCAAGAGGGACGTTCCCCTTTCATTGATAATTGACGCCTTTCGTTTTTGCTAGATTCTATGGTACTTGACATCAACAAAATTGAGAAGTTAAAAGTCAACGGATTTACACTGAAAACATAATTGGCCGGCAAAAGTTGTTCTTAATTTAATATTTTAATTGTTACGAAATTTTTTCTAAATTTTACTTGGCATTCATATGTTTTAACTGCAGAAGTTTTGAGAAAGTCAGTGGAGCTTAGAGTGGGTAAAAGATGAGATGCTCTGTTTCCAAGTGGATAAGCACACCACCATTTGTTCACTAACAAATCTCTTCTTCCTCCATATATGATATATATACTGATCCTGCTCTCGTTTTCTTCCTCAACAGTTCTCTCTCGCTCATCTTTCTCTCTCTACAAACCGTCTCTTACTCTGCTCTGTTTTAATGGCGTCCTCTGTTTTCATCACTGTTTTTGTACTATCTTTTCTGCAGTTCTTCTTTTCCTCCTCAGAGATTTTGGTTCTTCCATTAACGCATTCTCTGTCGAAGACCCAGTTCGGAAACACCCACAACCTTCTCAAGTCCACCGCACTCCATTCCAACGCCCGTTTCCGACAAAAGCTTCATCGCCGGAACCAGAACCAGGTCTCGCCGCCGCTCTCACCTGGAAGCGACTATATTCTTTCTTTCTCTCTCGGCTCGGACCAAGCTCAGCCAATCTCTCTTTATATGGATACCGGAAGCGACATCGTCTGGTTCCCCTGTTCTCCCTTCGAATGCATTCTGTGCGAAGGGAAAGAAAATCTCTCGACTGCACTTCCCAAAGTCTCCGTCTCTCGCGCTGTTTCCTGCCATTCCAAATCTTGCTCCGCCGCCCACTCCTCCGCCTCCTCCTCCAACCTCTGTGCCATCGCTCGTTGTCCTTTGGACATGATCGAGACCTCCGATTGCTCTTCTTACTCGTGTCCGCCATTTTACTACGCCTACGGCGACGGAAGCTTAATCGCCTATCTATATGAAGATAGTTTTTCCGTACCCATGTCTTCTCCGGCGCTTGTTCTGCAAAACTTCACGTTCGGCTGCGCCCACTCCGCCCTTGGGGAGCCTATCGGCGTCGCTGGGTTCGGTCGGGGGCTGCTATCCATGCCATCACAGCTCGCCAGATTGTCTCCTCAGCTAGGTAATCAGTTTTCCTACTGTTTAGTATCTCACTCGTTCGATCAGGACCGAGTTCGCCGACCTAGTCCACTCATTCTCGGCCGTCGCGACGAGAAGCAGAGGAAGTCCGGCGATGAAGGAGTGGAATTCGTTTACACCTCCATGCTTGATAATCCGAAGCATCCATATTTCTACTGCGTCGGTCTAGAGGGAATCTCCGTCGGAAAAACAAATATTCCGGCTCCAGACATTCTCAAACGGGTCGATAAAAACGGTGGTGGTGGATTCGTGGTGGATTCTGGTACAACTTTTACGATGCTGCCGGCGACTCTGTACAACTCGGTAGTGGCCGAGTTCGACATACGAGCTGGCCGAGTTCATGAACGAGCGAGTGAGATAGAGGGTAAAACTGGGTTAAGCCCATGCTATTACTTAAACACAGCTATAGAAGTCCCTACGATGACTTTACACTTCGTGGGGAAAAGATCTAGTGTGGTACTGCCCAGGAAGAACTATTTTTATGACTTTCTCGACGACGGCGGCGACGGGGTTGAAAAGGCAAGGAATGTCGGGTGTTTGATGCTGATGAATGGCGGCGACGAGGAGGAGCTGAGAGGTGGGCCAGGGGCGACCCTTGGAAACTACCAACAACAAGGGTTCGAGGTGGTTTACGATTTGAAGTATCGAAAAGTCGGGTTCGCAAGGAGGAAGTGTTCTTTGCTTTGGGATAGTTTGAATTAAATGTCCAAAATTGAGGGAAGAAGTTTAGTAAGTGTAAATGTGGACACTAATACTTAAAAATTGTCTATGAAAGAACTTGTTTAGCACCAACTAGACTTTGTTATTATATTTTTTTGTACAAATTAAAGTTCAAATTTTTATTAATTTAATAAATATATGTTTGGTCTTATAATTTAACTATTTTTATAAATTTAATTCTTTTATTAACATTTTTATAGTTTTAATTTAATTTTTAAATTTAATAGTAAAGGTCCATTGAGTTTGGTTCGGTTTGGTTCATCGACTCTTAGACCAAACCAAGGTTAAGTGTTTGGCTGCATAATTTTTGCTTGACCTTGGCTTGACACCGTTAGGAGAAGCTTTGTACGGCGGCGTTGAGTTGTTTAAAATCAATTTGTTGAAGAATTTTGATTTGGTCTGTATTGTCTGCTATCAGTTTACAACAACAAATTCATTTCCCGTCTGAAATTTAGAACTTCATTACTTGTTGAAAAAACCTAAAAACTCCATTGTCGGCCTTGAAACCTAAACCGGACGTCGGAGAACTTAGTTGCTTCCGGTAGCAACGCCTGGTGAGGGAAGTGAGTGTGCAGATTTAGGGACGACAGAAAATACGGTTGCTTTAAGTATGATTGAAATGCAAAGGAAGCACATATTAGTGCTGTTGAAACATGAACGACAACCTGAAAATGTGAGAAGTTACTTACGTGAATCCACCCTAGTGTAAGAAGCGATTTTTGCATTTGAACTTGTTAGTATTTTTCTTCATTCACCGTACAACACTGCATATAAAGAATGCAACGCACAGATGAATACTAATATAACACATTCTGCACTCTTAATGTAATAGAACGTAATTCTCACCGTATTTGTCGTCCCTTTTTGCTGTGGGAAGATGATCTCAGTGATGGTGTATTCATCCTCGACCAGCTTTCCCAAAAGAATTGTGCACATCTCTAAGTTCTTCCGAGTATTTCCATTAACATACCTCTTGAAAATATTCATATGCTTAACTAGCTGCAACAAACATTGACAAGAGACCGTCAAATTAATAAGTCATGAATAAGTGCAAATACACGTAGATAATCAAATCAAAGACACACCATATGCAAAGTTTTCAGTTGCAGAGTCTGCGATCCACTCGATGTAGGAGGAGTAGGTTTGCCTCTGAGGGCAATGGTGCTGCAAATTTCATACACTTTATTACATCGCATTCAAATAAAGTAAACAATGAACTTTACATAAAAAGTAAATGACTTACAAGCGGTCTGTGTCTTCCGTTGCTACAAGCGGTCTGTGTCTTCCGTTGCTAAAGACGACAATGGAGAGGCTGCTGGAGGGGTGCTCGCTGCTCCATTCTCTGAAATGCTGCCAACATCTCATGATGCCGCTCCTCTACTCGCTCCTCCATTTTTTGGCATTGCTCTTCCATTTTTTTAATTTGGAGCAGCCACATTTGAAGGTGTTCTTATCATTTCTATTATGTGCCACCATTTGATGGAGCTCCTCCATCCTACGTATCCAGCCGAACATCTCCTTAGGCATCAAAGTAAAATAAGATGTCTCAGGAGGGAGCGTAGTCATTGACTGCGAAGTATCATTCTCCATGTGTTGCAGAGGCGATGCTGGAGGTTGTTCCTCCGAGGGGGATCGAGGTTGTTCCTCCAAGGGGGGCAAAAGGCTGAGACACTGTACCTCTCTTCTTCGAGGTCTTGTGTACCCATTCCCCTCTAACTTTGCTAACCCTCATTCGGTACACTTTCAGTCTGTTGTGGACGTATGTAGCCTTCTTTTCGATTCTCAACTCATCTTTTGAGATCAGTACCCCAGACTGGTCAACAATCCTCTGAATGAGCCAATTGAATGACAAACTCTTGGCCAGGTTATTCAGCACCTCGTACATGTGACTCAAAATGACATATCTGATGTCCACTTTTTTCCTGGTGAATACCTTCTCGAGCAAATAGAGATTCATGTAGCTAACATGGTCTCTATGTCCATCATGAGGCAAAATGGTGTGCACTGTGATGATGTGGATCACTCGGGCTACGATATTCAGGTCACTGTACTTTGGCTTCTTGTACACTCCAATCTCGGGATCTTGGTGCAACAATCTAGCACTACCAACCCTTCTTCTCACCTGATGAAAGGTGGCTCCCAAGACATGTGGTAATATTGATTGCTTGGTCCCTCCATTGCACATCCAAATATCGCATTAAGATCGTTGGGAGTCAGCCTCAACTCACGTCCAAACATATAAGTCCATACCTCTAATGGCTAGGTGGACAGTTCTAAATTTGCATAAAACAACTTCACAATCCTCTCACAGTAACTTCCACCCAATTGGCACAAACCGGCTAAGTCAGTCTTCTCAAACAATTGTTCAATTTCCAACTCAGCCAGAGACTCGAAGTTTACTCTTCTAGAAACAATAATTCAACAGTATTTAACATCACCTTTATATCGTTTCTTTGTGTAGGCTGTCTTGAAGAGTGGGGAGTGGAAAGCCACTGCAACGGGTTGGAAACGAACCAGTGCACCTCTTGCCGGTCATTGTTGAGACTGCGGTTAAGGTTGAGGTTGTGCTTCAACCTTGACTCCTCCATCTTCACTCGTCGCAGATGCTCCAGCTTGCACCTTTATGGGTGCTACTTTCGCCACGGGTGCTCCATCTTGCACCTCAACGGTCGCTCCATCTTGCACCGTGGTTGGTACAGTTTTGTGAAACTGACCAACGAGGACAGTTGCAAGCCGACGACGTTCACGGGCAGAGTCTGTCGTTTCTGCCTGTGGTTGCGGGTGAGTTTGTGACGGACCATCCTTTCGCTTGATAGTCATTTTCTTTGCTCGAGACTCCATTGGTATCGATTACATAATGTGAAACGAAGATATGAGAGTATGAATGTTCACCAAAGATATCATGGTTCGCGGTGAACTCGCCGAAGCTAATGATCGAGTGTGTTATATAGTAGGGTAGAGAAACAAAGAACGAGGCACGATGAACCACGGCGGTCGTATATAATCCGCGACAGGCCATCAATATTATATGGTTATTTTTTAAAAAATATTATGCCACGACGGATTAGTAGATGAGTCGTGACGGATCGATGTCAATAATTTAACGGTAAACGTGACAACGATGTTAGCGGCAACTTTTTTTCATAGTTCAGTGATTAATTTGTTAGAAAAAAAGTTTAGTGATTGACTTGTCATTGATCACAAAGTACAATTGTTAGTTTGTCATTTTCCCTAATTTTAATTGTTTCATTAATATTTTCATAGTTTTAATTTAATTTTTAAATTTATCAATAAATTCCAATTGTGTTTTGTTCTATTCAGGTCGGTTCACTTACTTTTTATACCAAAACAAGGTTAAGTGTTTGGCTGTTGTATTGTCTGCCATCAATTTACAACAACAAATTCATGTCTGAAATTTATAACTTCATTACTTGTTGAAAAACACGAAAAACTCCATTGTCGGCCCTGAAACCTAAATCAGACGTTGGAGAACACACAAAAACTCAAATTTTTGAAGTTTAAGTTTGGTCGAATCATCCCTCCAAGATTGACCCTCGTTTACGGTAGCTGCATATGTCATCTTCGTCCTTGATAATTGTCTCTTCGCCTTAGCGGTATCTATTTTCAAAAAATGATTGAGTCCTTCTTTCTTTTGTTTCTAGCTTATCGTTGTGGCACCAACATTGCTACGTATATTTTGGCACCAAATATCAAAAGGGGACTTGGCTAGAGGAGAGAGAGCTCAAATAATTTGTTTAGGAAAGTCTATGACTCTAAGTAGAAAATAGAGACTTTGACTTAAGTTACTATTTTGTTTGATGGAATTATTGCATGGAGATAAATGTAAGAAAAGACATGGAAGTTTGTGCCCATAATTGAATAAAGTTATATTATTAAATAGAAAAATTAACAAATCAACCATTATACTTTATAATCAATTAACTACTAACATATTTTTAATAACAACTTAACCATTTAACTATAGGTAATTGCCGCCGCGAACATCGTTGTTAACTTTCTAAAAATTATAGTAGAAAAGAGCAAATACCCATGAAAAAAACGAAAAAAACTAGTGATTTTAGAAAAGACTTTCAGCGAAAAAAAGTTAATATCTATGGAGAATAGATTTATAAGATTTTGTATTTTGTAAAAGAATGGATTTAGAAGATTTCAGATTTTATAATTTAGAAGATTTTGTAAAAGAACAATAGTGTTTTAGATTTTAGATGATTTAGAATTGTTTTATAATCCATGGGAGAATCACAACCTGTCTGTATTGTCTGTATTTTTTTACGAAGAAGACAATGATTTTTTTTTTTATTGCATACATTTCTTTGTAGAAAGACAACTTTCCTCTGCGTAAAGTTGTCTTTTCGCAACGGAAGGTCAACTTTCTGCAAAGTAAAAACGATATTCTGTTACGAAAAGACAACATTCCCCTGCAGAAAGACGACATTCTGCATAGAAATGTCGATACTCCTCTACGTAATGTTGACTTTCTTAAGTTACATTTTAAAGACTCATGGTCTGTAGCAGAAAGACAATGTTCTACTGCGAAAAATTAATATTTCCCATAGGAAAGACAACGTTCTACAAATTTAACGAAAAATGTAACCACAGTATTGAATTCGTCAATTTTCTAAACTTTAGAGATTATATTATTAATAAAAATATTTTAGTGATTGACTCGTTAATGATCACGGTTAGATTTGTTAATTTTTCTATTAAATACCCTAAAATAAAATAAAAAAAGACTCAAATCGACGTAGCTTTAGCGCTTTGCTGGGGCAGTGGGCGACAGCTTTGCTAGTAAGCCTATAGTGGGCCCCTTGTTTTGAATGATCCATAGCCAGCTCATCACTTTAGATATAGTTTTTTTATCTTCTTAAATTAATTATTTAATCCCACTATTCAATAGTCAAAGTCAAATCTTCTACTTTGACTCCACGTCACTCAGTTCCTGGGCTTCAATTATTTGATTAGAGAATCAGGCAAATTTCCAAATCACCATTTAATTATGAGTTAAATAATAACCCTTTAAATAATTTTAGTTAATAAATAAATCGCTCAATTTATAAAAAATAAATACATCAAATATTATTATTATATTTTTTATTAAAAATTATATTTTTTTCATAGCAAAATATTATTTTTTCACAATAAAAATAAATAATTGATGATAAAACAAGACAATAATGAAAGATCATAAAGAAGAAATAGACGCTTCAAATCGAGAGGATGGATGAGTCATCAAAAGATATTCAAAAAATTAAAAATATGAAAATTAATTTTGGTGATAAAAAAATCGTGTCGAAGTTTTATGACATCATTTTTGTTGTAAGATTGCTTCAATTATTATGATTTTAGCATAAAAGTAAAATAAAATTAAAATTGCGGAACAGATTTAATATATATTTTTTTAATTTAATATATTTTTTAATTGGTTAATGGTAATATTTATATTATTTATTTTTTATAATTGAGTATTTTATTTATTATAAAATAAATTTAATCTTGAATATATCTTTGAAGTTAAAGTTCAGTGGTTATTTTGTTAATTTTGGATTAGGACGACAAATTTTTATAAAAATTAAAAAGAAATTGGATTTTTTTTTAGGAGTATTTTTGTACTGCAGGTCCATCCAGCTGGCTTGGCAGAGAATCTGATGTGACGTGGACAAGCTCGAGCCGATGATGTCGTACTTGTGGACCCCATTGTTTTATTGATGTGGCGGTGGGGCCCACAATCTCTGATTCGTCCACTATAATATTCTCGTTCTTTCCCCTTTTTCAATTTAATTTAGTTAATTAATTAATTACTAAAAACAAGTTTAGGCATTTAATATATGTGTGATCAGAGCCGTTCATTGAAGCGCGCGTGGGTTTGGCTGGATACAGCTGTTTGGTTTCGGACCAAACGTGTGCTTTTAGAACCTTCTCAACTTATGCTGTGTTCGATTAATTAGTCATTAATCATTATTTACTACATCTCATAATTACTTATTACGAAAAGATTATAAGATAAAAATTAGGGTAAATGACAAATCAACCATCGTAGTTTGTGATCAATGACAAGTCAATTATTATGGTATTTTTTTTAACAAATAAATTACTGACGTATGGAAAAATAACAAAATCAACATCGCGATCACGTTCGCCGTTAATAAGTTGACATGAGACACACGATGTCTCAAGACACCACTAGACACGCGGTGTCTTGAGAGACAAGCTCGCGGTGTCTTGTGAAGACACCTCGTAGCTCGCGATCTTTGATCAGAGATCGCGGTCTCTGTCTAATCGTGGTCTCTGTGAGACCGGAGACCGCGATCTCTCGCGATCTCTACCTTGTTTCTTCTTCGTCTTCTTCTGAGCGTCGATAATTTCTTTTTCAATTTTTTAGAATTTTTGAGTCTGGTCTATGAGACTGCGATCTCACGGTCTCTGTTTCATTGCGATAAGTGGTGGCGCACTCTGTCTGTCTCTCTCTCTCTAATGGCATAAATTTCCCAATTTATTATGATCTTCTGTTTGATTTTTCAAAAGACATCAATAATTTTTCAACACTCTACATTGAGCAATTTTGTTCTTCTGAGAAATGAGCTCAAGCAGAAATGGTGCATTGTTTGAAGTGATCTTGCGAAACCTTAAGTGGCCAAGAAAGGGATGAGTGCCGCTTAACGGATTTAGGACTGAAAGAAGGCGGAACATGGATCCGTACGGGGAGAAGAGAATCTAAGCTCTCTAAACTAGACCGATTGGACAGCTTTCAAAGGCTTGATTGCCCCTTGGGAGAAGTTGAATCAGGGCAGAGGGCCTATTTGTATTTGATTTGAACTAATTAGAATCTCGTGAAGGTTAGTAATTTAAGTGTTTTATCTGTGTAATTTAATTGTAAAAGTTTGTACAATAATTATGAACAAGGAAGATAAAGATGCTTAAGAAGGCGATGCTGACATGGCTGTGTCTTACAACATTAACATTTTTCACAAACAAAACAAATACATAAGAGGTTATCCCAGTATCTGTTGTTACAAATAACATAAAGCTTTGGCTCTTTGCATTGAATCAACTATAAGTGGGAAGTTATTTGCAAGAAAGTGGCTTTGAAGGTATTATGAAAGCACTCAAGGTCTAAGTGGCTTTCGCTACGCTCCTCCCACCCCTATCAACTGCTGTGGGGACTTGAGTAGCTTCTTGAGTGAGTCCACTATGCTTCTGAAAGACGGGCGTTGAACCAGATCACTGGCAAAGGAAATCCAAACATTAATAAAATCCAATCAATGTCTCAATTTGAGAACTAGCAAGCTCACATTTTTAACAATCAGTGATTGATAAACCAGTTTAAAACAAAATAAATGCTTGAAGTTAAGGGGTCAAATATATCCAAAACATTGAGAAATTAAACTTATTGTTCCAGCTACAAATTTTGAAGATATAAAAGTGTTTGCTTTGAATCTGGACAAACCAAAATCGCATTCCTGAACACAAACAACAATTGAAGAATTTAGTTAAACATCAAAAACAACAAAAAAAGTTAGTTTAGCATACTCGAACAATTACCTTCACAATCCAATTTTTGTCAACCAACAAGAGACCGCGATCAGAGACCAAAGACCGCGAGATCGTGGTTTCTGTTTCTTCTTCGTTTTCTTCTCTGTCCTTGTTCTCTCTCGCTCCTCTCCCTCCTCTCTCTGTTGTCTGTGTGAGCATGGCTCTGAGAGGGACAAAAAACAAAGGCTAGTAAGAAAACAACGTGACCTTCTACCATTTTTTTTAAATTTTTTTTGCATGTTTTTTTGTTTATTTTAACTGATCAATTCATTAAAAAATCTTACAAAAGGATTAGCAAGTTTTGATTTTTTTTGAAATTTATACTATAAAAACTACATTTTGACAAAGATGAACATCTCTCATTGAGATCTTAAAGACAGTGCGATCTACTACAAGGATAAAACTTTCACTTTTTTCAAGTTAAACGGTTTGAAAATCATGTTTTTGGAATTGTTTATCTACTAATCTCTAACCATAGTTCCAAACTAAATTTTCAGCCACTTCCATGCAGTTTCAAATCAGAAAACAGACTCAAAAATTCTAAAAAAATTGAAAAAGCAATTATCGACACCTAAGAAGAAAAAAGGAAGAGATTAGGAGAGATCGCGGTCTCTGATCAAAGACCGGTGAAGACACTGCGAGCTTGTCTCAAGACACCGAGTGTCTCGCGGTGTCTTTGAAACGGTGTCTTGAGACACTACGTGTCTCATGTCAACTTGTTAACGGCGAGCGTGATCGCGATGTTGGCTTTGTTATTTTTCCATACGTTAGTGGTTTATTTGTTAAAAAAAATATCATAGTGGTTAACTTGTCATTGACCACAAATCACGACAGTTGATTTGTCATTTACCCTAAAAATTAAAATATCTTCGTTTGAAATAATAATTGAAAGTTGACTTTATTTTACACCACATATTCTCATGAAAAAAGATAATTTAAAAGTTAATTATTAATTTATCTTTTAAATTTTGGGAGTCCTTTAATTACCATCTTAAAATTTAAAATTTTAAATATGATACCTTAAAGATTAAGACATTATTGTCCAATACACTGTTTGATATTGCATTGTTAAAAATGTAACTTCCGTCTCAAGAAAATAGATAATTTATTTATATAATCTAATAATACGTGAAGGTAAATTACAATTTAAGTCTAAGAGATTTAGATTTACTCAGGAAATTAAATTCTAAAATACTTTCTTTTAAAATGGGAGTTTCACTTTTATGCTCTCATCAATTTAGACATTACTGTCAATTTCGTCAGAGAAGAAATTGATAGAGTTTGAAATTATGCTAAAAATTATCGGTTAAAACATGTCATCAAATGAAAAATATGGTATGTACGTGCTGAATTTAACAGATAAATTGACGACAAGATCCAAATTTTCAATAACTGAGATGTGTAATTTTTTTAATAAATAAATAATTTAAGGTGTAATCTATAAATATTCAAAACGATAGGGTGTGAATTGTATTTTACTATCGTCCAACATTTCTGGATAGATTTGGGCATTTGGGTTAGTGCAGGTGGGTTTGTTGGTGGGCTGGGCTAACATTTTGGGCCTTGGGCCCAGTAAGATAGTGCTCGCGAGGAACTGGATTGACCATTCCCCACGCCAGAAGAAATTCCGTTGATCCTTTTTTGTCTCACCTGCGTTACTTTACAATCAGTTGCTTCGCGCTTAAACATTCGAACAAAAATGGGTGAAAAGCAACGGCACTGGATTCTTCTACCGTCTCCTCAACTTCCCCATTTTCTGCTATTTGTTGTTCTTCTTGCTATTTATCGTTCCTGCATTTTCCGAATCTCTGGCAGTTTGATTAGCAATTTCCTCTATTCTGCTTCCATTTATTTTCTCGATCTCCAACTGGGTTTTCACTGTTTCTCTTACTTTATACGATTTCTCTTTCTCTCCCTCTGTACTCCTGAATTTTGGGGTCTGGGATGGTTTTCTTCGTTCAAACTAAATTTCTGCTTTTTTCTCTTCCACTGAGACTCAGTGCATTTCAACTTGTTTTGGCTGAAAGCCATACCATTGAATAACAATATTTTCTGCCATTACTGTAATTTGTTTCCTATGAATAAGTCGAAGGAAATTTATGAGGATATAATTATATTTAGAGGCAGTGGTCAAGGTGAAGAGGATTCAAGCTCGAGAAAATCTAAAGTTACTGCTGGGAGGACTAAATCTATTCTTCCTCCCATTGAAACCTACTGGCACCTTCCACATATAGAGGAGAAGCCATCACCTATTCTAGGCTTCAAGCAAATGTTATCTAATCCGCTTAAATTTAGAGGGTCATTCAAGAAGTTTAGAAAGAGCAAAAGCTTAAAGGTAATACTTGAAGGAGCTCGTGATCCAAATGACAAAAATATTGTTTCTGCTTTCCGTAATTTGCTCCTTAGCACGGGCCATTTGCCAGAAAAGCACGACAATTATCATACTCTTCTAAGGTAAATGTGACTGTTAAGTAACATTTTCATATTTATATCTACAAATTTGCATATTTGACCTATTCATGTTTTATTTTCGAATTCTACCAGCAAGTTGATATGACGGTTTATGTTGTGTTTAGATTTCTAAGAGTGAGGAATTTTGATCTTGCTAAAGCAAAAGAAATGTTCTTGAATTTTCTCAAATGGCGTGAGGATTTTCGCACGGATGCAATTTCAAAGGTTATTCTGCCTTACCTTTCACTCTGTTCTAGTTGAGACAACTAATTTCATGTCTTTCCTGTCTCATATTGTGAATATTCTTTAAAGTTATGAAGGGGAGTTAATATAAACTCTCATTGAAGCTGCTGCTAATTTGAAAATACCGAGTTCTATTGCATCATTCATCAGTATTTGATTTTTCCTTATTGATATCTCATAAAGAATGTGAAAATATATTCTGAAATTGCTGTTGCTGGCATTCTTAGTCTATTTTTTCCCGACATGAAGCCTCTAAGAGTATATCGATTCTTATGAACAAATACTATTACCTTCATTCTAGCTTCGGAGATACTATGAATTTCAAGCTTCTAAAACTATCAATACATGGCGTCATATGATTTGTAAACTGAAAATGCGGCATTGCAACTCAAACTTTACAATCATCTTTCTGTTATCTTCTTTTTGATTTGGTTTAGGACTCATATTGCAGGAATTGAAGTTCGAGGAATATGCAGAGGTGAAAAAATGTTATCCTCATGGATATCATGGGGTAGACAAATATGGTCGACCAATATATATTGAGCGGATTGGGATGGTTGACCTCCATGCGTTATTGCAAATAACAACAATTGAGAGGTTTGTTAAATATCACGTATCGGAACAAGAGAAGACCTTAAATGTGAGGTATCCCTCATGCTCACTTGCAGCTAAGAGGCACATAGCTTCCACCACCAGTATTTTGGATGTCCATGGAGTGGTTAGAACTTTTTTTTCCTTTTTTTTCGCAAATTTCTTTTTAACTTGATATATTTTGATCATGGCTATAATTTTTTTTCCTCGTATTTTATTACGTTTCATTTTTTCTACTTCTTTTTATCCTTGTTATGGATGAAGTTTAAAGTTTTTGATTGAATTTGCTCTCTTTTTTACTTGTATTATAAGAAAATGTCAAATTATGAAGTGCAACAAGCCTGTCTTTCACAATATGATGTTTTATAGTAACCTGAAAAATTTACTTTTATTGTTATTTTTTGTGTGTAATCTCCAAATTTTCTCATCGACATTTTTTTATCTTGTCACTTCTAGTGGTAAAATGAAGTAACCCTCTCATTTTTTTTGCATTAGCTAAACACTCTTGCATTTTCTTAGGGAATGGCCAACTTCTCCAAGCCTGCAAGACATTTATTCACAGAAATTCAGAAGATTGATAGTAATTACTACCCAGAGGTACACTTGCTTTATCCATCTAATTTCATTGAATCTATGAGATTGATAAGTCAATACTTTAGTTTCTCTAAGTACATGACAATGGTTGTTTTTTTTAACACAGACTTGAAGTTTTTTTTGTCATTTGAGCAGAATTCTTACCTTTTGAGCAAAGTTCTTATCTTTTTCATGTAAAATTGTATCTCAAATCTTAATCGTTGCAGAGTTTAAATCGACTCTTTATCATCAATGTGGGGCCGGGGTTTAAAGTTTTGTGGAAAGCTCTAAGGGCATTTCTTGATGCTCGAACATTAGCAAAAATTCATGTGAGAGTTCCTTTCTGTACTTGGAATTGTAAGCAAAGTTTTGTTTACAAGTCCTACAATTTTGTTTCAGGTGCTGGGACATGACTATCTCAAAGATCTTCTCGAAGTGATTGATCCAGGGTATAACAATTACTAAAAGAATATTGTTTGTTTGTTTTAGAAGCAATGTTGAGATTTAAATGGAAATGACAGGTTAGACAGGAAGAATGATTTTCTAAATAACTAAAGCTATTTGTAATTTGCAGTAATTTACCAACGTATTTCGGGGGAAACTGCACATGTTCAGACTACGGGGGCTGCCTGGTCAGTGACAGAGGACCGTGGCATGATCCAGAAATACTGGAAATTCTCGAGGTTTGTTCTCGTTTGCTCAACTCCCTCTTTTTTTCTTCAAAAACCAATGAGTTTTTATATTTTTTTCCATTTGTCTTTTGCCTTGCAGGCAGTATCATTTAAAGACGACTCTTTCGATGATGGAGAAGATGATGGCTCGGCATTGGACGAGTCTTGGAGTTTTAACAATGTAAGCATATTATTAGTTAAAGAAGGAATTTAAAGTAATTTCTCTCTAATTAGAAAAAACAATACTAAAAAGATAAATCTTAAGAAACTCATAACAATAGTCTCATTTAGCAACAAAGAAACTATTATTATTTCAAATGTTGATATCATCACTTTGTCCTCAAATATAATAGCACGCCGATGAAGCCATATAGCTCAAAAAATTGTCATAACACCTAGTCTGAGGGGAAGCTTCCGTTTCTTAGATTTTTCTTCTCTATTAAAAATCTCTATGAGGAAACTTAGAGGGACCAGATGCACCCCCACTTTCTAATTGAAGAGAGAGAAAAAAACATTTATATGCCTCTAATAAACTCACAATTAACCATGATATAAGTATTAGTTTCCTTGTGCGACTTGCAAGAAAAACAACAATGTAGCGAGGGAGAAAAAATGAATTTCTCTTATGAAACGTCCCCAGTCCTCCCAATTCAATATTGTCCGCTTTTGGCCGAAACCTACACACAGTTTTGTTCTTGGGATTAGCCTAAAATGTGTTGTACTAGGTAGGGAAGAGAATCTTATTTATAAACTATGCATTTTTCATTCTCCCAAGCGATGTAAGATTATGCATTCCTACTGGTATGAACAGAATCCTCATTTGGGTCATCCTTGCCTTCACAGGGCGGGCTACCACAACAAGTATACAACTTTTCCATAATAAGCATATAGGCTAATACTTAAATTTTGGGTGGGAGCCTTTTTTCCAAATAAAGTTAACAATCAAGAAATTCATGTAACTAGATTATAATTCTTAAAAATGGTTAGTTACATTATGTTGAACTGTGTTCTTTTTTCGAAACAGATAATATTTTGCGAAGAACAATTACCTAGGTAGACCCTTACATTATTTACCAACACGACAAATATCTTTTGAGAAGCTTAAAATCAACCAATTTACAACTTTATTCGTAAATGTTGAGAAATCATTAGCATCAGTTATTTATTATGTTTTCTTCGATCACAGTAGTTGTGCTTAATATAATCGAAAGCGGCCCATTTGATGATGATATGCTTGTTTTGAATGAAGAAATATGGATCTGTTTCATTTGCAAAACAAATTTGAACTCCAAAAACTTGTTTTGCAGAAAATTCGAGCCCTGAGAGCAGCTGTCAAAGAAACCGGAAGAGTAAGTTTTGAACTTCTACAAAACTTGACAAAATCTTCTTGGTCGCATTGGGACGACCTAATATCTGATTGTTTTGCAGAAACTGGAGAGCTTGGAAACCATACTTGAGGATACAAAAATAGTAAGTAGGCTCTCACAAGTTTTTCCAGGTATTGTCTCTACAAATGTTCATTATTTTCCATCTCTTTCAGGCTATGAAGAGTCTTACACAGCTGATTGAAGACCTGAAAAAGTAGTCAGGGGACTGTAATTTTACCTTTAACTTCCTACTTTCTCTAACTTGTTAGTGCTATTATTCTAAATGAAATAATGAATTTGTCTATGAAAGTTTGTGGATAGTTAAGTTATATGATGCCCCTCTTCTTTCCAATTTCTTTTCTACAATCATATTAACAATAGGAGTCTCGTAATCATGAGTGAAGCTCGAAGATTCAAGCCTCAGATCGTCTCGAGAAAGTCTCTCGAGGAAGTGCTCTTTCTCGTTGAGTTTGATTGAGACGACACTCGTCACCTAAGAAAAAATTTGAAATGTTTATATTCATCTCATAATGTTTTATACCTAGCACTATGATCTTATTTTGCAACGTCATCGCTAATATTTTTGCCGGTCAAAAAATATATATATGTATATATATTTGTATTTTTAGTAATTTTTGGTGCATTAAAAACTATTATGAAATCAATTTTGTATTGAAATAATGACATATAAAAGGAAAATTAACACAACATACCCTATAGTTTGAACTCAACAATAAGTCAAACTCAGAAGAAAATTTGTGAATAACAAAAACTCTAAATTATAGAAAATAAAAGACGTCGATTTCGCAGTCACGTTTACCGTTAAACAGAGATGTCCAAAACAGTAACAACACGCTAGAGGCGTCCGTTTTGCCTGTTGAATCGAAAGACAGATGTCCCTCGATCGGAATAGACACCGATGATGGATTTAGGGCATCCCCTAAATACGGACATTCCTCGACTAAAAACGGACATCCGTTTTGGCCTGAACGGCGTAGTCTTAAGTTGAGAGATATCCATTGTGAGATTAGGGAGGTCCATTATAAGTAAAACGACGTAGTCTCAAGTCAAGAGACGTCCGTTTTGGAACGAGGGACGTCGGATCTGGGAAAAGGGACACACTTTTTGGATGAGGGACATCCGTTGTGGACCGAGGAACGTCAGTTGTTAGCTAAAGGACGTCCGTTGTAAGCAGATGGACGTCTGTTGTTGATGCCTTGACAAAAAACATGACTATGAGGTCGGTTTCGTTCTTTTTTATAGTTCAGAGTTTTAATTATCCATAAATTTTCTTCAAAGTTTAACTTATTACTAATACCAAACTATAGGGTTTGTAGTATTAATTTTTCTCCATATAAACAAAACAAATAATTAAAAAATAAATATAGGAGATTTATTGGTTAATTTTTATATTAAAAAAATGGAACTGAAAGATCAACCGGCCAACCTTATATTTTCTTTCCCAGTTCTTCTGGATCTCTCTGAATCAACGTCGAAATCTCCATTTCTCTCTCTTGTTTCCCTCACTTTCTGCTCTGTTTTTTTTTTTTTTTTTTCCAATTGGTGGCGTTTCGTAGCCATTGTTTCGAAAATGAGCGCTGGAGAGCTTCTCGGAATCGAACCTTCGGAGCTAACGTTTCCATGTAAGTTTTTGTTCTTTTTGAATTTTGGATCTGTTTCTATTTTGGCTTCGTTTCCTTCTTTTGAATGCTTCTCTGGCTTCTGATTATGTTGTTTATTCTATTTTGTGTTCTTGATTAGTTGAATTGAAGAAGCAGATCTCTTGCTCTCTTCAATTATCTAATAAAACAGACAGCTGCGTTGCTTTTAAGGTCAATCACTCTCTTCCTCCTCTCTCTCTGGCTGAAAATCATTTCTCTTTTGTTGTAATGTGCGTACTTGTTTGTGTGTATTCTGGATTTGCATTGCATTTCTTTTTGTTTTCGTATAAGAAAATATGCTCCACAAAGAATGTGCTGTTGGAAATAGGTATATATGCGATCATTTCTCAGCCTAGTTCTGATGGTGAAGGCTGTTGTCGTATTCTGTAGGTGAAAACTACAAATCCAAAAAAGTACTGTGTTCGCCCGAATACTGGAATCGTCTTGCCCCGGTCCACATGTGACGTAATAGGTGATCTTATCATTTTTTTTCCAGATCATTTTTTCATTTTCTCAAAGCGTATTGGGTTTTGATGTAGTTACCATGCAAGCACAAAGGGAGGCTCCTCCAGACATGCAGTGCAAGGATAAGTTCCTCCTTCAGAGTGTGAAAGCAAGTGATGGTACTACCCCTAAGGATATTACCGCCGAAATAGTGAGTGACTTGAAGTTTCCACGTCTAATGGTTTTTTGAGGTTTATGCGTAGTTTTCTCATCCGTGGAAGTGGCTTTTTCGTTGTTTAGTTTAACAAGGCAGCAGGGAATGTCGTAGAGGAATGCAAATTGAGAGTTGTGTATGTTTCTCCTCCTCAGCCACCATCTCCTGTAACGGAAGGGTCGGAAGAAGGTTCGCCCCCAAGAGATTCTGTTTTAGAAGATGGAAATGTGAGTGGTGCTAAGTCAAATGATTCTATTGTTCTTTAGATAAACTATTTTATTTAGTTAACTCTCTTCAATTTTCTCAATGGGCTTGCCTTCATTTTCTGTTTGCAGGTTGCAGCATTCGTTGAGCAGATCGATGGTCAGGAAAAATCTGCTGAGGTAAAGTGGTTGGAGATTGTTTTTGTTTGTCCATACTTCAAATACAATCTTTCTTGGTCTCTAATTTGTTCTTGTCAATCAGATTCATGTCTATGCTTCAGCTCCTATGTCTTCCATCTTTCAACATTACTTGAATGTTTTTCTTTGGGACAAGAAAATTGCACTAACTGAATGCTTTATGGTTGCTTTAACTGACGCTTCAAATAATATATCATAACATTAATGTTTTACTTCACTTAATGAGGTTTTGCACTTGGTTTCTTCTTCTTCTAACTCTGGAAGTTGCATTGCCGAGCTTCACTTTGAAACCAAATCCTTCCAATAATCTTTTCCGCAAATTTTCTTGATCCTTTTTTACTCATGACTTATTAATTATCTTACTTTTAATCAAGAAAGTCAACATTTTCTTAACAATTAGTATTTCTTTGTTAAATAAGAATATCCTCTCTTTACGCAATCAATCTTTCATTTCCTTTGCCTTTTAAAAGATTAGTAATCTTTCGGTGACCTGTTTTAGTGATTAATCGGTGTCTTTTCTCTGCTTCAATTCTTTTTATACCAAAGATTTGTGGGTGGTAAATTGTAGTTAATGATAGATATTAAATTCTAATTGTGATTAGTTGGATGTGATGAAAAGCACAATAGTTGAGGTTTTCTGTGCTGAATAGGCTATTGACTTGTATCTCTCAATTGTATTTAGTTATTTTATAATTGCAATTTTATAGGAGTATTTTTTGTCTTCGTTGAATAAGAGGAATGCTAAGTATATTATTGTTTAAATTGCGCACCTTTCCAGTTGAATTTGTCCATTTTAATGTTTTCATTTTTCCATTTTATACATTGAGGTTTCAACAATGACAAAGAATAATGTCGATATAAATGGCATCATTTATTCAACGCCAAGGGTAATTGCAGGTGAAGGCTCTTGTTGCAAAATTGACAAACGAAAAGAAAAATGTCATTCAGCAGAATAACAAGCTTCGCCAAGAATTGGTTAGTGCTTGAAGTTAATATCATTAAATTGCTTCTTCAAGGAAGAATGCTATTAATATTATTGGGCAATAAGTGACAATGTGACTATCTACATTACCACCAGATACAATCTAAGATTTGAGGTGTTTACAGGAGCTATTGAGGCGCGAAGGCAACAAAAATCATGGTGGTGTTTCCTTCCTTCTTGTCATTTTTGTTGGCATAATTGGCATCATCTTTGGCTATCTGGTGAAGAGAACATAAACAGCCATCCGGTACACAAACTTTCCTCTCATATTTTTGCAATTTTCTTTCATTTAATTTGCAAGCCCAGTGATTGTGATAGTAATAGACCCATTCAAATAATTAATTACCATTTAATTAAGAATATTCTAGAAAATATTTTTAGAATTAATCATATCGAAGAGAAATATTTTAAATTATTGTCTTTTATCATTCTCTAGAAGATTTTTACTCAAGGAAGGAGAGGAGGCCGTGGAAGCACATTAAGAAAAATATTTTGTGAAGGAGGTTTCTAAAGGAGAAAGCTAGCAGAACCCTCCAACGTCTGCAATATTTTATAGTTTTGTACGTCGATTTATTAATTGCGTGATAGTTCTTGATATTTTCAGTCAATGGGATGGTTTTAGGTGAAGCTTAAGGTTGTTAGTGGGAAGGATGGTGTTTGATGGAGAGTGAAGTTAGAGGACGCTCAATTGAATCATTCAAGTGACCTCCATTGAGCGACCTGGTAGTTTCATTACATAAAAGAACAAAGTGTAGTTGGTCCAATTTCGGACTCGATTGACACATACTTGCTCGAATCTGGATTTGGTGGTTGTGGGTAATTTTAGAGAATTAAGATAAAGTAGGATCTAATTCATAACTATTCCGTCGAGTCACTAAACATATGACTGAATTCTTCATAACGTTGTGGGGCGTTCCGGCGTTCTAAAAATTAGAACGCCGCCGAGGCGTTCGACGTTCGGCGTTCTGACCGTGACGTCCAGGCCACGGCGTCCTCCCAAGACACCGAATGTGACTGCGATGTTAGATTTGTCATTTTTGCATACGTCAGTGGTTAACTTGTTAAAAAATATACCATAGTGGTTGAGTTGTCATTGATCGCAAATTACAAACCACGATGGTTGATTTGTTATTTTTCCTAAAAATTAATGGAAAGATTAAAAATCATTTTCAAAGCGCATTAGTAAATGGAAAATATGGTATTAACTATATTTAAATAATTAATTAATAATAATTTCCCGTTTAGGCTTTACTTTCCCCAAAAATATATTTAAATAAATAGTTTATTTCTAATGAAATATTAAACAGCATCTGCTTTTAAGAGAGCATATAAGAAGAGGCAGCGTTCTAGAAATTTCTAGACTATCGAGCTCTCGAACGTTCTCCATCTCTCCACTACCTTCTTCTCCGACTTACTCCACTGAGTATAAATCAGCTCCTCTCTCTTTTCTATCGTTACTGTAGTTCATTTTAAACAGCTTCAGCGTTCGCTTCCGACCTAATTTCTCAAATATGGCTTCCCAGTTCGCTCTCAGGAGGGTCACTTCGCCATGCCTACGCTCGAAGCTTTTCCACCCAATTCGCTCAGCTTCTGTCTCCCGGTCTTTCAACACCAACGCCGCTCAGGTCACCGATTACGATGCTGGCGACCCCCGGAACGACAGTTCAGTCTCTCGCCGCCAAGACCGCTTCCCTGGTTTCTCAGGTAGGTGTCAACTCGATTTTCAATTTGAAGTTGGCTATTTCGTTCTTAACTCGTGACGGTTTTTCGTGGAAAGCTTTGGGAGATGTTTTCAATGCTTCTCCTTCGAGGAGTTTGAGCCAAGTGCTGAACCTGATGGATCAGCTCATGGAGGATCCGTTTTTAGCGGCATCTAGAGGCGTCGGAGCCGGAGCGAGGAGAGGCTGGCACGTGAAGGAAGACGACGACGCACTGTATCTGCGTATGGACATGCCCGGTCTCGGAAAAGAAAACATCCAGGTTTCAGTGGAACACAACACTCTGATAATTAAAGGAGAAGAAGAGGAGAAATCAGAGGATGGCGGGGGCGAGAGTCGAAGAAAGTACTCAAGCAGGCTGGACTTGCCTCCTAATCTGTACAAGCTCGACTCCATAAAAGCAGAGATGAAGAACGGAGTTCTGAAAATGGAAGTGCCGAAGGTGAAAGAGGAAGAGAGGAAGAACGTAATGGAAGTGAAGATTGACTGAGACACCCGCATCCAATGTATACATGTTTCTCTTCTTCCCCTTGCAGCAGAGATGTTCAAAGGTTTTAAAACAATGGTGTGTGCTGTGTCGGATATATAAGATTTTGGTCTTGTTTTTTCTTGGTTATCATCTCCCGATGAATCCATTCCATACCTGAATCAACTTAAGGCTGAGAGTTCTAGAGTTTCCCGATATCTCAAGAGTTGGCGATGGTGGAGAGAGTAACCATAGTGTCTAAAAACAGGCAACAGAAAATAGAAGACAAAAATCCTCAATTCTCTGTGGCCTTCCCTGAACTAAAAAGATGATCTAAAATATGAATTAAGACTTGGCCGGACAAGCTTGGTATCCAACCAGTCATGATTGATCGTTGGAAGAATCCAAACCCACAAACTTGCAGAAAATTGGAAATTGCTCCAAGAATAAACAAAAACAGGTACAAGCTCAAACTTTGAACTGTTCTATGTGATAAACACGAAGATGATGACAGCCTAATTAACATAGATTAGTCACATGTGTCTGGAAAAACCCACAGTTATTAACAAAAAACCAGTGTAGACAGCAGAACAGTGGTAAACAATAGTATAAACTTACCTCCTTGAATACCCTCTGTCTCTACTTGCAGGTATATCACTTCGTCTTGGCTTCTTCTCCATCGTCAGAGCTCTCTCTCTCTCCTTCTCCCGCTTCTCTCTTTTCAATCTCTCTTCCCTCAATTCTTCCACAGTCTTCTTCCCTCCCTTTTTCTCCTCATCTTTAACTTTTCTGTATGATCCATCACCTTTATATTTCTCTGCGTCTGGAGTATCTTTGGGCTTCTCAAGGTACCATGGCAATTTAATCCCTTTCCCAGCTACACCATATCCTAATCTGTATTTCTCATCCTCAGCTGTTACAGGTACAGATTTCGATCCTACCTCCTCCTTCTTCATCCTCTTTCCCCTACCGTCCCTTTCGGAACTCCCTTCGATTTCGGATTTTTTTACTGGATCAAAAATCTTAATCCCTTCAAAAAGGTTTATATGTCCAGACTTCGATTCCGACACATCTGGCTCTGCAGCTTTGATCGTCGGAGCCAATCCGCGCGCAACCCGGAGCTGCTCGATGCGAAATTCCGTGTCTCGCTTTCTCGACTGCTCGCGCTTCAGCTGCTCTTCTTTGGCCGCGGCTTCTTCGTCACGTCGCACCTTCTCTCTATTATCAAAGTTATAGACATTCCATCGCTTCTGGGGAAGAATGTTCAATCCTCCATGGCCACCCATAATCGCTTCAAACTTCTCTGAAAATCCTTCGTCGCTACGAAGAAATTATGAAATTCCCGAGGATCTACCCGGCTTTCGAACTCCCAACTTGTTCCGAATTTCAATTTTACGAACAGGAACACAATCGAATCAGCACAAAAGCTTCCTCGAATATGATCTGGTTCTTAGCCCTAGATAATTTTGGCCAACAGACGGGAAGAGGATAGCTTCTTTTATATTGTTTGGTATATATATATATATATATAAAGGACTTTACTTTTTCTTTTACATTTAAATACTTATAAATTGTAAATTAAATTATAATATTATTATTTAAAATCTAAATCCGAATCATTATTGATATGAGTTTATTTCTAATCATTTTTGGATAATTTAAAATAATAATTAAAAAAAGGATAAAATATAGTTATAATGTGTGGTAGCCAATAACTCGTGTGAGAGTTTGACTCATATCAGTAAAAGTGCACAATCTCAAATCGTTTGGAAGAGTGAAAAATACATAGTTTATAAGTAGGTTCTCTTCCATATCTAGTACAACGCGTTTTAGACTGATTTCAAGAACAGAACCTTATAAGTTTTGGTTCAAAGCAAATAATATTATATTGAGTTTAGGATTTGAATAAACAGAGATGAAGATAGTGATGAGCCGAAGGCGATCTGATCCCAAAAACGAAGATATTTGGATTTCAAATGAAGATGGCAAAAAGAAGGCGGCCGACAAGCCGAAGAACGGAATCTACCATGAGGTGTGATGAAAGGAGGTGGACCATGATGTCAAAAATGAAAACCCTGAAAGCCTTCCTTCGGGCCGACCTCCCCACCAAATCAAATCGGGCCTTAATTTTCGGGCATGATCCGTGGGCCAATAGTCGAAGATGAATTGGTGAAATTGAAAAGAAAATTCATACCTAAGAATCAAATAAATATATAACTTTTCAAATTCTTTTAACAACCAAACCAATTAGTTGGTAAAATTACTTGGATTACAAGTGAAATATCAATGAACCAAAAACAACTTTAGAGAACATATCATTGCATGAGTTAAGACATACATTTGCCAGTTTCTGAGGGAGTTCATATCAGATTCAACTCGGGATGAACAAGATATGTCAACCTTTGCCTCTATACCAGTTGAAAAAGCTCAACAGATCACTAAGCCATTGGAGAGTATGTAAGTTTAGGGATGGAGGTTTGATGAAGTGATCAAAAGCTTTGGATTTCAAAGAAAATGCCAAGTCTTGCAGAAAACTTGTTCCAATTTACCCATCAACATCAAATCAGTGTGCAGATTAACGCTTCAAGTAAACATTACAAATGCTTAAAGCTAAAGCTAAGACATAAGAAACTCATACCCGCATTAAGACACAGGATTTCATCGAATTTCATGCCGCTTAGGTCCAGCCAGAGCGAAAGTACTGAAGCTTTCACAAGACCTCCAGAGTGTATGAAATTTTGAGAGATATCCAGGCAGAAGCTACACAACTTTATGCAACAAGTTATCTTCAGGAACAAATGTAAACCCTCTTCTTTTTGGTGTTACTCACCTGTACATAGCAAGACTGGACACTCAGTTAAGCAGGAAACTAAACCAATCGGAGGAGTATCCAATACCCATTAATCACATCATCAGGTAGGTAGCTCAACTTATAGCAGCTGAACTGGAATCGTAAGCCTCGAAATGATTGTAACTGTGCAAAATTGAGAGTTTGAGGTCCTTAAACTGCCTCAATTGTGTAAACACAATTCCCTTTAACATCTACTTTTCCACAAAAGATACGTTATCAAATATATATACATCATTATGACCTTTTCAATCAATGGAATCACAAAAATTTCGAAGAAGGAAGATTATCAAGTTGAGAATGTATGGTAGGTAAATCGGGAGACTATGATACACCTTTCATAGTTTATTCTTCGTGGGGAAAAGACATTAGAGTAAATTATCAAAGTCATTTACCAGGGGCTGCACCAGATTCCGACGAAGATTCTGATCCTAATTTAACTCAAAAACCAAAGACAAATTATGAACAATCATACTTAACAGCGAGAGAGAGAGTAATGCACTAACAAAGAAATTGAAACATGTAAATTGAAAGACAGTGAATTGCAGGAATATAATTTTCATTCATAATTAGTGAGAATTTTCCGCGCTGAAAAAAAACTCGAATCGACAATACCAATTATCATTTCAATTGACTCCCGTTGATAGAAGGTGAAAGGAGAAAACAGCATAAATCGAAGAGTCAATCATCATCGTCCCTTTTCTTTGGCTTTCTGTAATTTTCTTCGAGGTGCTTCGCTATCACAAGGCCAGTGTTGGTAAGCTTCTTCAAATTCGGAACATTGTAATTTTGTGCTGCGTAGATTCCAAACAAGGTACCAGCTATGAACGATAAGCTGCTTCTGATTAAACCCATGGCGGCAATATCTTGCTTCGCCAAATATCTCCCTAGAGCTCCCAATCGCCAAAACGCCGTGGATCAAGAGAGAGAGAGATAGAGGTTTTGAATTCTTCTGTTCCTCGACGCACTGCTTCTTTAACTCTTGCTTAAGAAGGCAAAAGGTCAAAGTCAAACTAAATTTGCAATTCCAGGTCCTTATTCGGGGCGGTCAAGCAATTGCAAAGGAATAAAAGGTTCGATGATGCAAAAAAGAGAAAATTTTAAATAAATATAAATTAATTGCAAGAATAATTCATACAAATTTTGAGAAAATCAAAATATTAAAAAAAGAATTATGTCGTAACATTATGAAGCATCATAGCTTCTAAATTAGATCACATCTTTTGCTAGGATTTAATGTGATTCAGATTCTAATTGAGTCAGGCCGATTTGATCCACATTACAGATTTCTTAATTTCTGTAAGATTAGAGTTTTCTATTTCAGTATGAATAGTGATTCCTGTATGCTATAAATATATGCTTGAACTGCAAAATTCATTGTACCAATTTTTTATTAGTGATTTCTCCTGTATCCTTAATGTTTTACTAAAATTAAATTTTTCACGTAAATTCGGTATCTATTATTTTTTCTTTCTTGATTTTCGATTCTCACTCGTTATTTCTTGTTTTTAGGCAAAACAACTCATCTAGACAATTAGGGAACATCTCGACCAATCCTACAAAAATTGAAATTAGCGATGATGAATCGTCGGATCTCGCGGCCCTGTTCAGAACGATTTAGGAGGCAGCGAACTGCTACCGTTCCGGGTGTTCGGTGGCGCGCTCCGACGACGTGGTTTGACGGCTTATGGCGGCGACTAGTGGTGTGGCTGATGCGTCGTTGAGCTGGATCTGCCTATGTGTCGTCGGTTGAAGACCGACAGGTTGGCTCAACAACTGGGTCCAGGCTGCAGCTCAACATTGCGAATTTTGGGGGATTGTGATCTTAGTTGGTCAGCCACGAACCCAACCGACCGATACGATCCTCTTCTCAAAGAATCACGTCAACCAATTTTCGGTCCTTGCTCTGTTCTGATTGGTGCCTACCAAATTGCACAGGTTATATCTCTACTTTTTAAACATTTATGGAGACTTGAATTTCCTGGAGTTCATTCTTTTAGTGAGTGAGAGGGAGAGTAAGAGTGAGAGGAAGGGAGACTGTGTGAGGCTTTGAGCTGAAGGCAGGGAGATTTTTGCTAGTTTCTGTCATTGCTGTCCCGGTTGGTTTTCGTCACTGTAGGTAAGGATTGGGTGTGTCGTGGTCAATCGGAGACCCTATACCACAAGTATGGGTGTGTGAATTTAGTGTTAACGTTCTTGAAATGTTTACTGCTAGTGGTTAAGTAGATTATTTGTCTTGAAATGCCACTGTTAGTTATTGGTTGTTGATAGTGTTCTGTGATTGTTTGTCGTTGGTTTGTGGATAATGCTCTGTGATTCTTGGTTAAGCTTTGCGAATGCTTTTGTTAAGTTATGCAAATGTTTTTTCTAATAAGGAGATGAAGAATGTTACTGTCTAAGGAGGGGAATGAATGAATAGAAGTAAAAGTTACTGCATAGTTCCTGTTGTTAGTATTCCATAGTATTTTCTGTTATGTCTTTGGTGTGGTCTGTAGATTTCCTTGAACAAAATACTACTGTTAGTATTGATTAATTTGTTGTTAAGTGATAAATTCCATGAATGTAAATATCCCAATCACCTAGATGAGCATGTTAACTATTCTTCAAAAGTATTAAATTGATTAACTAATCGTTTAATTAACAACTAACCCTTAAGCATGTTAATAAATTCATTAGTTGAGTATGTTAACTAGTAATTAATTAGCTTTGAGCATGTTTAATTAGGATAATTGATTTGAGTAGATTCATTTATTATAATTGGGATAACTATTTAGCAAAGTCTTTCTTGAGCATGATAGTGATTACTTGGTATATTAATTAACTTCGGCATGTTAATCAACTCAATTAATTAATTAATTGAGTTAACTAGTCGTAAATGAACTAATCAAGCATGTTATTAATTAGTTGGACATGTCAACCTATCTAGAGAAATCGACTAGTTTAATAATTATGACATGTTTAATTTAGCTTGCATGTTTAATTATCTGTATGTTAACCAACTTAACAGAGTATGTCTAACTAGAGTAATCACTTAGCTATCAAGTAATTAATCAGAGTAGGTTTAACTAGTGACTTAACTAATAAGTGTTAAACACTTCAGTGAGCATGTTAATTAAATCAAATTGATCAACTAACCATTAAATAACTAATCGAGCATGTTTAGTCAATCGTGATTTATTGTATGTTTAGTTTATTGTCTCTTATTGCTTATTGCTCATTGCTCATTGCTTTCGATTCACGTTTATAATCGTTCCCCGTTATGCATATTCAATTATATTTGTTGTACGCTTTCAATTCCCGTTATTTAATTTTCTATCATTTACTTTCCTTGTATGTGCAATTTACTTTAATATATGTTATAAGCATCATGCATCATGCTAGGTTGAGAATGTATGGTTATGCATCATATTAATAGAAACAAGTAGGGAGTGCCCTTGGTGTGGTGCTCACATGCATGAGTGAGGAAAAATGTTAAATGAATAAACGAATGATGATGATAATGATGATGATAATGGGAAGTTGGGGGGCGGATGGATAGTTCGGATCTAGCACACATAGGGTTAGAAACCAATCAGACTATTCCATTCCAGACTGTGTTCCTTCAACTTCCAACTCGATGTACGAGTTATGAATGAACGAATGAATGAAACGTAATGAAAAGATTGGTTTGGGGCGGATCTATTCCAAGTGAACTAAAGAGAGGCATGTCATATGCATTTTCCCTTTCCTTACTAAGTCTTTTAGACTTACGTATTGCTTGTGGTGTAGGTATACGTGAATAACGAGAAGAACGATGAACAAAACACAAAGCAGTTGATAAAGGATTTGCACGTGAAGGAGCTTGTGATTGGCCAGGCTAAGTGAGTAAGAAATAATACAATTTGTAATTAAATTATATTTAATTTTGTAGCAGTAAAGCAAAACAAAAGATTTTCCTTATAAACGATTTACGCTTCCGCTATGTTTTAACGAATAAAATGGTTTCTAACGGCTCGGTTTGCACTCTGATTATGAAGAATTTTAATTATCTTAAAAAAATTTTAAATTTCGTGTATTTTTAAATGAATGAAAAATCCGGGTCGTTACAAAGGGTCCTCCACCATCGACGATTATATTACTAAGTTTGAAGCTTTACAAACAAGGTGTAATGTGCAAGAGCCGGTAGACCAAACAATTGCAAGGTTTATCCAAGGACTTCACTATGACATTGGAGACATTATTGAATTACAACCTTACACCACCTTGGAGGATGTGATCAAGTTGGCTCAAAAGGTTGAGAGACAAAGAAAAATGAAAGAAAAAGAGAAGGTTAATCGACTTTCGCAAAGAACTACAAGCTTCTCCAAACCAAAATCCAAGTTTGATGACATAAGAGGTACTACTACTAAAGCAAGCAACGACAAACCATTATCTATTGAAGCACCTAAGCCAAAGTCAAGAGAGATCAAATGTTTCAAATGCCTTGGAATCAGACACTATGCCCGCCAATGTCCGAATATGAAAGTTATGGTATTAAAAAAAGACACTAATGAAGTTGAGAGTGAAGATGAAAGTGAAGCACAAGAGGCACCCGAGGATGAAGCACATGTGGAGACCTTATATGCTCAAGAGGAACCTCTTGTAACGCCCCACATTAAATTCGAACATTTTTCCTTTTAATTTATGTGTAAAAATTTTTCTTTTTATTTGTTTAAAACATACGAGAGGAAATAAATTAAAATGTGCGAGATAAATAAAAACGCATAAAATAAATCAGAGTAAAAGCGGAAATATAAATAAATCCAAAATACGGTATGATTGACAATTAAAACAGTAGTTCATAGTTTTACAAAACGTTTATTAGTTCTCAAAACCATTTCAAAACAATATTTTTGCTTCATACAAGCCATAACCCTTCAGGCCGATTCGGCTGAGTAACCCAAGTGCTCAACAGGTAATGCTTCCTCCTCCACTCCAAGAATGCTAACATCCTGACAATTACCTACACCATAAACAAACTATGAGCCTAAAGCCTAACAAGAAATGATGTGCAGTATGATGTATGTCTGTTACTGATTATGTCATAATAGAATCCACCTAAACTGTTTTTTACTCACTGTCACATACATTAACTCATACATTGAATTGGGACATTGGAGGAATTCGTCGCAGGGAGAATAGTCGCTAGTCGGCATCTAACCCTCTAGTAGACAAACTCTCGCGACCTGACAAGGGAATAACATAATGTAATATCCCAAAATTTAATTAGGATTAAAAAAATAAAAGTAATTATGAACTTTGTAGATTTTAGACGATTTTTTCCGTAACGAAATTATGTGTAAATGTTTATAGAAAGTTTATTTAATGGAATTGGAGATTTATTAAAATTAATTAAGTGAGAATTTTGAATAAATATTAATTAAAAATAAATTATAAGAGCTTACTTAGAGGAAGGAAATAATGGGTTAAATTCTAATAAAAAAAAAATAATAGGAATTAAGATAAATTAAAAAAGGATTATAGTTATATAGGGTGAGAAAACCGGTTCAGGGAATCGGTTCACCCCTTAACCGGTTTGGTCCGAAATTGATATACATAGCTGCGGTCTGGAAGAAATTTGAAGGAAGAACCTTCAGATCATGGGCCATTTTGCGAGCTTCGACAGAAGCTCCGCCCGAAGATTTCAACGAAATCTTCACAAGATTCTTCAGCGAAAACTTCGGATCAAAGCTGGGATTTCCTCCGTCGATGCAACCGGTTCCAGCGCTGTCTTCCCTTCAAACTCATTCAAAATACAATTGAATGGGGATCATTGGCGAAGATTTGGGAACTCTCCGCCTATAAGTAGGAACTGAGGCGATGATGTGGGAGAAATGGACTTCAGCTGAAGCTTCTTCGTGTTCCACGGGTGAGCTTCGCGACTCCAGTTGAGGACGATTCCAAGCGAGCGATGAGGGTGGATCGCGAACGTCTCCTGCAACGCGTTACTGGTCCGGCGTGCGTTCATCTGGCAGTGCGAACAGCGAGCTTCGCCTCTGCTTGTGTTCGCTGGCGCGGGAGTAGGGCTTCGATCGAAGGAACCGGTTCTGGCGGATGGATCTTTGTTCGGCCTGCCTTAAGTCCCCTGTGTCCTAATTGATTTTCTTGACCGAGCTATATGATGTGGTTAGATCGTGATGCGTTTTCCTGTCTGTTTTCTGTGGATGTGGGTTGCTTCGCTGCTGGATGCTTCTGCATCCTGTGTTGTCGTGGTTAATGGTCGAGATGATGAGAGTGAGGGGTGAGTAAATTGTGGTCTCGGATATGGCAGTGCTGTGGCAGCGTGCTAGGGGAATTGGAGCCTCTGTTCTTGGGTCTCTTGGTTTGTCTTGGGCTCCCTTCAGGTAACAGAATCTTTCATTGCTTGTTACTGCTCTGTAAGCGTGTTAAGATTGGTGCTCTGAATGGGTTTTCGGATATTGAAGTGTTTGATTAATGCCCTGTTGACGATTGCCTTGTTGATTGTGAAAAATATTGATGGAGACTTGAGTTTGTTAATGGTACTGGATAATGAATTAGTCTGTTGTTGGGAGATTTGATGGTTTTGCTTTGGTTATCTGCTATTGGACATTGATAGATATTGGTATTTACTACTTAAACGTTGTCTTGCCTCTTTATGTGCACCTGTTAAAACATGGATATAGGGATAGGTTATGATCCGTTTGGGGCGTTAATGAGTTTCTAGAGCTATTATGCAATTAGTTGTTAGATTATGAAATTAAGTAATGAATAAGAATTAAAGATAGGAAAAGACGATGAGATTAATAAATTGCGTTTATTGATAATTATATGTTAATTGTGAAGGTCCTGAGGAAAAGGAAGAAAAGGATAACGATTAAATACTGATACGCTTTAAAGATTCGAGATAAGAAATAGTGTATATGTTTTGCCAGTAATGACCTACATCATGAGATTAGGACTTGTTTGCTTAAATTGTTTTTTCTGATATTTGTGATCTATGCTAGGTTGATAGATTTATATTCATTCTATGTTGATATCGCATGTATTGCTCTTTGTTGATTGTGATTTCTATTATCCATGTTATTATTGCATTTATAAGCATTGTGTGATCATGCATCATATTAATAGACATAGGGGTGATGCCACGATGAGTTGGTATTCACACTGCATGGGAGAGACATTTCATGGGATATACTGGACTTAATAAACGTAAGGGAATTGAGAGGACTCTAACAGAGAACAACCCCTTCCCTTGATGGGATGCGAGAGCCTGTCTCCCGAGTGAAAAGACTTCCAATTTCTGAACTCGATGGACGAGTTTAACTATATGAAACAAATATAATCAGACATATTCATGCATCATACTGTATTTCTATTTCTTGCTAGGCATTAGGCTCATTATTATCTCATGATGTAGGTACACGTACGAGAACAAGTGAATGAGTAGTTGATAAAGGATTTGCACGCGCGAATCTTGTAACTGGCTGGGCTAAATGCATTAAAGGAAATTGATTGTTGAAGTTTTGTAAGAGAATGAAAATGATTTATTTATTTTATATAAATAATTGGTTTTATTAATAAAAATTTTCCACTGCGATTTATAAATGAATTTTATGAAAGAAGAGTCTTCCGCTAATTTTTTAAAAGAAAGAGGTTTTCAAAAGTTTTAAATTTCACGCATTTTTAAATATAAGAAAAACTGGGTCGTTACACATAATTTTCGAGTCTACCCATTTAGATCCTCATTACCTCCCAATCCTCCAATTCTCTAACGTTCATTTACTTTATCTGTTTTTCTCTCACATAATGCATATGAATACCAATCTAACATGACATTTCTAATTATTTCTATTATCATGGTGCATGTTAGTGTGGAACAATAGTCACAATAATATATATATATATATACACATCCGTACCAATTAATGAGAAACCATACGAGTCCAATTAGATCATGACCAAGCTAACAACCAAGAGTGAGCCAACAATTTATATTACCAAGCACCACAATATCATACAATGGCTCTGAGTAATTAATCCAATTAACTAGAATCGAAAAAGTTAACATGAGTCAATATAGTGTGACGATAATTAACATGGCATAATTTAAATAGAAGGATAGCAATAAATCATGAAACATGGTATAAACTAATAACATGCTCTAACATGGAGTAATACTAAAAAACGGGATATTTCAAAACTAACTAAACATAAGCTAATCAATTTAATTTATTAACAGCGAGATAATATAACGTGAGTTATAGAATGACGTTTTAAGTACAACAATAACAATATTTGGAAGTCCTAGACATGCTCGGCAATTAAAGGAAGCAATAACAATATTCACAATCTTGAACATGCTTTGCAATTAAAGGAAACAACAACGATATCCAACATCTTAAACATGCTCATCTATTAAAGAAAACAACAACGGTATTTAACGTCCTAATTATGCTTAGCAAATAAAGAAAAACAGCAGCAATATTCAGGTGCTAAACATGCTAGGCAACAAATCAATGACGTGAAATGAGCATAGAGTTAACAGTCAACAAAGTATTATGCAGCAACCAAACTAAATTAAAGAGCAGTAGTCATCGGAGCAGTAAACGAGACAGAATAAACAAGCAGATTAGTGTTCTAAACGAGCAGCAAGGTATCTAACATCCACCAAGCAGTAAATGAGAGTTTATGGCCGCCAAGAGCAAGGAAACCAACTAGTAACTAATAGTTCTAACTTGGCAGAGAGTAATATCACTAATTCACAGTATTATGCATTTGTAGCCGAACAGAATATCTAAACTGAACATTAACACAAATCATCCAGATGACAAAAACATTATCAACAAGTATAGTGAGAGTTTACAGATAACCGGGAGCAAGGAAATCCACTAACAACTTAATAGCAAATGAGAGGGAGTTAACAACCAGAGAATAACCAAGAATTTAAGTATTATCAATCATCTAGAAAACACATATTCACGCAATAATCGGGACACTCAGTTAAGCAGGAAACTAAACCAATTGGAGGAGTATCCAACACCCATTAATCACATTATCAGGGAGGTAGCTCAACTTATAGCAATTGAACTGGAATCGTAAGCCTTGAAACGATTGTAGTTGTGCAAAATTGGGTGCCTCAATTGTGTAAACACAATTCCCTTTAACATCTACTTTTCCACAAAAGATACGTTATCAAAAATATGTACATCATTATGACCTTTTCAATCAATAGAATCACAAAAATTTCGAAGAAGGAAGATTATCAAGTTGAGCATGTACGTGTAGGTAAATCAGGAGACTATGATACACCTTTCATTCTTAATTCTTCGTGGGGAAAAGACAATAGAGTAAATTATCATACCTGGGGCTGCAGCAGATTCCGACAAAAATTTTGATCCCTTTTTAACTCAAAAACCAAAGAAAATTTATGAACAATCAAACTTAACAACGAGAGAGAGACAGTGAATTGCAGGAATATCATTTTCATTTGTGAGAATTTTTTGCGCAGACAAAAATACTCGAATCAACCGTACCAATTATTATTTCAGTCGACTCCCGCAGAAAGAAGGTGAAAGGAGAAAACAACATAAATCGAATAGTCAATCATCATCGTCCCTTGGCTCTCTGCAAGCTTCTTCGACGGTCTGCGCCATCTCGATGACAGAGTCGATAAGCTTCTTCAAATTGGGAACATCGTGATTTTGAGCTGCGTATATTCCGCAAGCGGTACCAGCTATGAAAGCTAATCCGCTTCTGTTCCTACCCATAGCAGCTAGATCTTGCTTCGCCAAATCTAGCCCTAGAACTCGCAATCGCCAAAACACCGTAAATTGATTGCTTTCACTGTTTAAACCTAGATGAAGCCTTGCTGAACACGGCATAAGGTCAAAGTCAAAGTCAAAGTTAAACTACATTAGGACAAACAATAAAAAATTAAGGAACATCTCAACTAATCCAACAAAAATTGGTGAATTTTCGGGTAATTATCATTTACTATCTGTCACCTTAAACTAACCTCCGGTATCATCCAACACCTTCTGTTAATTCCTCCATTAAAATTCGTCACTGCATCTCACATTTCATCCAATTTCTTCGGAGACTGTCTCTGGAAACATCGTTTGTAAGCAACGATACCATCGCCGAAACTCTGTGTCTATGCTGGAGAAGAACGTCGGCGAAGCACTCAAGTCGACTGGCTCTAACAATGGATAGTTCAGCAAATCTTCCAAATATAATAAACCAGATGAAGACGAAACTTCTCGACCATAATAATCTCTCTCTTCATCACCGTCTGCAGCTTCTATCATAGGGACGTTGACATCATTACCAGAGTTCTTCTTGATTCGATCAAACATCGAAGGAGCAGGACCACAATTCGGAGAGAGCCTATAAAGACCATCAACAAGTGGACCCTGAAGCAGAATTTCCCTGGATGAACGATCCTTGACCAAAAAGGAAGAAGAGCTAAATTCAACTATGACATTGTTATCACGGCATAACTTAGCGACACTGACTAAGTTATGAGAAAGAAAAGGAGAATGCAAGACATTTGTAGAAGAATAGGTTTGGAAGAAGTAGAAAATATATTGGTACCTGAGTTAGCAATAGGTATTGCTTTACCATTGCCCATCATAATTTTCTCGTTGCCAAGATACGGTATAGCATCCATAAGTTGAGTGTCGGAGGATGTAAAATAGTGAGTAGCTCCTGAGTCCATAAACCAAGGCGCTGAGACATCTGTAGTAGGCAGAGGAGAGTTGGATGGAAGAGCAAAAGGCATAACTTGAGTATTGAAATTTTTTGGGGGAGGTTTGTAAGAAGTGTTTGTGCGATGATAACACACCGCAGCTGTATGACCAAGCTTAAAACAGATCTGACACCTAGGCTTGAACCCATTATTCTTGTTGAATTTAGAGAACTGTTGTTGCCCAGTAGGACCACGACCAAGAATGCTTTGCGACGAAGGCATACTGTTAGTCTGAGAAGAATGGTGGTAAGCAGGACGAGTAGACTGAAGATTTACTTGAGGCAAAAGGGTATTAACCATAGGTACAGAATTTTGTTTCTCCGAACGAAACTCAAAATTTAATAATAAGCTATGTACTTCTTCAATAGAAGATTCCCCAATCCTGCTGGTAATAGTTGCAACAAACGGATTGTATTCACTGCCCAATCCATTTAACAAATATATAAGCTGATCCTTCTGGTTTAATTTCTCACCAATAGCAGAAAGTTGATTACAAATCCCAGTGAGCTTTCGAACATACAGTGCAGCAGACATACCATCCTTAGCTAAATTCTGAAGCTGACTACGAAGTTCAGTGATGCGGGCAAGCGAGCTAGCTGAAAATTTTTTTTCCAAAGCCAACCAAATCTCTCCAGCAGTAGTATAAGACACAATTTGAGGAAGAAGCGAGTCAGAGAGAGAAGCATAAATCCAACTCATGAGTAATCTATTGTAACGTTCCCAGAGAATATATTCTGGGTTTGATTCTAGATTAGGCAAACGAGGAGAAGGAGCAATAGCTAAACCATACAGAAAAGATTCCTAACCATTCGCAATCACAATGTTAAGAAGTTGATTCTTCCATACCAAATAGTTATGAGCATTCAGTTTGACAGTGATGTTGTGATTCATGGTCGGAAAAGGGGGAAGAGTAAAAGCTGGAGTAGAAGCTGGAATAGAAGCTGGAGTAGAGGCAGGAGTAACGTCGCCGCTCGAAGACGCCATTGCTGGCTCTGATACCAAGTTGAGATTTAGAGAGGAAGGAGACGCAGCAGAAAAAAGGTGAGAGAGAGAAAACGAAAACCATCCATTTCGTATTTGTTGTATTCTGTTTATAATATATACACAAACTTATAACTAATCTTCACGTGTGGAAGTTTCTACACACTCTAGTAACGACGCCGTATCATTATTCTAACATTATTCTAACATATCTTGCTTCGCCAAATATAGCCCTAGAACTCCAATCGCCCAAACATCGTGAATTGATCCACCTAAACTGTTACTGATTATAACAGTATGATATATGTCTGTTAGTGCTAGTGATTATGTAATAATAGAATCCACTTAAACTGTTTTTTACTAATTGTCACATACATTAACTCAGACATTGAGCTGAGACATTGGAGAAATCCGTCGCAGAGGAAATAACCGCTAGTCGGCATCTAACCCTCTAGTAGACAGACTCTCGCGACCCAACAAGGGAATGACATAATTCTCGAGTCTACCCGTTTAGATCCCCATTACCTCCCAATCCTCCAATTCTCTTACGTTCATTTACTTTATCTGTTATTCTTTCACATAATGCATATGAATACAAATCAAACATGTTATTCCTAATTATTTCTATTATCATGATGTATGTTAATGCAGAACAATAGTCAAAATAATATATATATACATCCGTACCAATTAATGAGAAACCAAATGAGTCCAATTAGATCATGACCAAGCTAACAACAAAGAGTAAGCCAACAATCTATATTACCAAGCAACACAATATAATACAATGACTATGAGTAATTGATCCAATTAACTATAATCGAAAAAGCTAACACGAGTCAATATAGTGCGACGACAATTAACATGACATAATTTAAATAGAAGGATAACAATAAATCATGGAACATGGTATAAACTAATAACATGCTATAACATGGAGTAATACTCAAAAATCGGATATTTCAAAACTAACTAAACATAAGCTAATCAATTTAGTTTATTAACATCAAGATAATATAACGTGAGTTATAGAATGACGTTTTAAGTACAACAATAACAATATTTGGAAGTCCTAGACATGCTCGGCAATTAAAGGAATCAGTAACTGTAATATCCCGAATTTTTATATTAAAATTTAATAAGAATAATTGAAAAATAATTAAAAGTATTTGGATTAATTGAAAAATCATCAAAGTATTACCAAAGACGTGATTGTCAATTACCATCAAACGATATTTAAAATAAATCGAGAATTGAAAATAATTAAATTAAATTATTAAAGAGGAAATTTATTGGATAATAATTATGAATATATATATATATATAATTGGGTATTAAGTGAAAGATTGGATTGAAGGAAATTAAAATAGAGACCTATGGCCTGAATCGGTTTGGTTGGACTCGATCCGAGAACAATGATATGGTTCGATCTTTAGTCAAATGAATAAGGATAAAATGTAATTTATTGAATTTGTTTGAATTGAGAATTATAATTAATTTGAGATTTAAGAAGGATTTATTGAAGAATTGACATTTGGGTTGTGAGGAGGAGCTGAACCGGTTCAGGCTGCTTTTTGGGTCCGGTTGAAAATCAAAGAAGGAGAGTTGTTATGGTGAAGAGAAAACCGAGAAGCGAAGAGAAGAGAGACTGAGGGCGATCGGGCGATCGATGGGCGTCGAGCGAGGTGGCGACGGCGTCGGCTCTGGTGGCGACGTCCTGGCGTGCTGCTGGTCGCCGGCGTGGCATCTGTGAGCGTGGACCGTGCGAAGCTAGGGCACGGATTGGTCGAGTTTCACTGGTCGATTTGGGAGCTGCGATGCTCGCCGTGCCAAATCGAGGTAAGCATCTCGATTTCTTGTGTTGATTCTGCAGTCTGTGAATTGGCCATGAAGGAGGCCGAGGCCGTGGCTTGAGTTGAGTTGGACGGTTTGCAGGGGACGCAGTTCGCGATGGGAATGGCAGGAACGACTTGTCGTCTGGCCTGCGGTTTGGTTCGAGTCAGTTCAATGGTTCTTGCCTGGTGAAGGACAACAGAGCGTGGTCCATCTGGGAAGATTTGAACCCCGAAGATTTCGCCAAAAAAATCGGGATATGTAGCTGAAATCACGGGATAAGATGTTCAGCGTTTCAAATTTTGTATTTTGTGTATAAATACTACGAAGGAGTGAGCGCCGCTGCATGTGAAATCAGGAAGAAATTGTGGACAGAGGATGAAGGAGCGGAGGGTGTCCTCGGGTGGTCCTGCTTCTCGGGTGTTCCTCGGAATCTTCAGGTGAGGGAAGTAGGTATTGTTTGGGCATTAGGCCCTACATCTCAGAGATCAGGGCAGAATGTTGAATTGGATTGGAAATTTCTAGTGTTGGATTTCTGCCTCAATGTTTGGAGTTTGAATTTGTTCATAGATTAATCTGTTAGGAATTTATGAATACACTTATCTATCGCTCCTGTCTCTCGGCTAGAGATGTGTTGTTTGCTGACTAAATAATTTACAGTTTAGAATCTGTTTAATTGTTGGAATTGTGGATTATTGTGCAGACCGCAAGTTTACTTCTATCACTAAAACTTTTGAGTTGTTGTGTTGTTTAGCATAGGTCTTTGTGGTTGAACAATGCTCAATGCGTACGGTTGGTTAGCATGTTAAAAAGTTGGAGGTATTTTCTGTGAATTACTAAGTGGGTTATCTCCGATTAATCTGGCGGTTGGTTATTGTTTGGACAACTATAAATAATTATGCCATGTAGTTATTGCCGTTGAATAATTGTTATTATTTGGATTTCGTTATGTTAGTTGATTAGGTGACCAATGTGTATTTGGATTAAGTCGTGTGTGTTCATTAGGTTGATAAATGTTGTTGCTGCATGCCTTGTTTGGATATAAATATTGAGCGTTGGTCTTTTGGGGTATTTATGAGTTCCTAGAATTATTACGCAGTTAGTTAAAATTAGATTATCAAATTAAGTAATAAATAAGAATTAAAGATAGAAAAAGACGTTGAAGTTAATAAGTTGATTAATTGATTAAATTAATAATTAAGTGTTATTAATTGTGAAGGTACTAAAGAAGGAAGAAAAAAATAACGTTTGAGCGTGAACGCTTTAAACAATCGAGGTAAATGATATGCATGTGTTTTGGTCTTCGGGCCCTACATCGCAAGATTAGGAGATGCATGTTTCGTTGCTTACTGCTTTCCTAGCATGTTTCATTGCTTACTGCTTTCCTAACACGTTTCAATGTTTACAGTTATTAATAGCATGTTTCGGTGTTTGCAGTTTTAAATAGCATGTTTCGTTGTTTACTGTTATTATAGCATGTTCTGTGAATCGTACGTTGACTGTTTATTTACGCTTTCATATGAACTATTGTATGCATGCATCACGCATCACGATTTTTAAAAAAATACGAAAATGATTTTTATGCACGGTTTTAAAAAGGAAAGACGGAAAACGAAAAGAAGTACGAACAAACAAAAAACGAAAAGAAAATACAAAGGAACGATTAAGAAAGATAAAGAAGAAGATTCTTGTGGACCGGTAGGCCAAGCCCGTCGCAGGAACAAAAGAAAATAAAAGAAAAGATAAAGAAGAAGAAAATTCTTGTGGACCGATAGGCCAAGCCCAGCGCGGGAAAAAAAGAAAAGAAAAGAAAAGTAAAGTAAAGAAAAGAATATGAAAACGGAAATGAATACGGAAATGGAAATGGTATGAGCACAGATACTGGAACGGAAACAGGAACAGAAACGGAAACGAGTTTCCATAAATAGAAATAGATACAGATACGGATACAGATACGGTATGGATACGGAAACAGATACGAGAACAAATACGAAAACGCGTACGATCACAGATACTGAAACGGATACAGAAACAGGAACAGAAACAAAAACAGAAAGAAAGTACGTAAACGAGAAAAGATACAAGATAAAAGAAAGATAACGAAAAGAGAAACTGCACACGATTTTAAAATGGCACAACATGTATATGTAGCATATTAGGTATTATCACTTATTGAGCGTTAGACTCAAAGTTTATGACTTGCGATGTAGGTACAAGTACAAGAGAAAATGACGAACAGATTAAATGAGCAGTTGACAAATGATTTGCACGGGCGAGTCTTGTGGCTGGCCAAGCTAAATGAAAGTAAAGAGAAAACAAATTTTATAAATGTAAAGTAATATTTTATTCATTTATTGTCTTTTCAAATAAACGATTTATGTTTCTGCTGTAAATTGAGAAATTTTTTTTTATAAAAGTCTTCCGCTATTTATAACGATTTAAGTAATGAGTTTAAGCAAATGTTTATAATCGTCCAGTTTTAAGAAAAGTACTCTGATTTCAATCTAAAAGGTTTTAATAAAGATTTCAATTGTTTTATAAAAGTTTTAAATTTCACGCATTTTTAAATATAAGAAAAATCGAGTCGTTACAATAACAATATTCACAATCTTGAACATGCTTAGCAATTAAAGGAAACAACAATGATATCCAACATCTTAAACATGCTCAACTATTAAAGAAAACAACAACAGTATTTAACGTCTTAATTATGCTCAGCAAATAAAGAAAAAAAGCAGCAATATTCAGGATGCTAAACATGCTAGACAACAAATCAATGACGTGAAATGAGCATAGAGTAAATAATCAACAAAGTATTATACAACAACCAAACTAAATTAAAGAGCAGTAGTCATTAGAGCAGTAAACGAGACAGAATAAACAAGCAGATTAGTGTTCTAAATGAGCAGCAAGGTATCTAACATCCACCAAGCAGTAAATGAGAGTTTATGGCCGCCAAGAGCAAGGAAACCAACTAGCAACTAATAGTTCTAACTTGGCAGAGAGTAATATTACTAATTCATAGGATTATGCATTTGTAGCCGAACAGAATATCTAAACTGAACATTAACACAAATCATCCAGATGACAAAAACATTATCAACAAGTATAGTGAGAGTTTACAGATAACCGGGAGCAAGGAAATCAACTAACAACTTAATAGCAAATGAGAGGGAGTTAAGAACCAGAGAATAACCAAGAATTTAAGCATTATCAATAATCTAGAAAACACATATTCACACAATAATCGGGACACTCAGTTAAGCAGGAAACTAAACCAATTGGAGGAGTATCCAACACCCATTAATCACATAATCAGGTAGGTAGCTCAACTTATAGCAATTGAACTGGAATCGTAAGCCTTGAAACAATTGTAGTTGTGCAACATTGGGTGCCTCAATTGAGTAAACACAATTCCCTTTAACATCTACTTTTCCACAAAAGATACGTTATCAAAAATATGTACATCATCATGACCTTTTCAATCAATAGAATCACAAAATTTCGAAGAAGGAAGATTATCAAGTTGAGCATGTATGGGTAGGTAAATCGGGAGACTATGATACACCTTTCATTCTTAATTCTTCGTGGGGAAAAGACATTAGAGTAAATTATCAAAATCATATACTTGGGGCTGCAGCAGATTCCGACCAAAATTTTGATCCTTATTTAACTCAAAAACCAAAGAAAATTTATGAACAATCAAACTTAACAACGAGAGAGAGACAGTGAATTGCAGGAATATCATTCTCATTTGTGAGAATTTTTTGCGCAGACAAAAATACTCGAATCAACCGTACCAATTATTATTTCAATCGACTCCCGCAGAAAGAAGGTGAAAGGAGAAAACAACATAAATCGAAGAGTCAATCATCATCGTCCCTTGGCTCTCTGTAAGCTTCTTCGACGGTCTGCGCCATCTCGATGACAGAGTCGATAAGCTTCTTCAAATTCGGAACATCGTGATTTTGAGCTGCGTAGATTCCGCAAGCCGTACCAGCTATGAAAGATAATCCGCTTCTGCTCATACCCATAGCAGCTAGATCTTGCTTCGCCAAATCTAGAATCGCCAAGAATTGATTGCTTCAACAGAATTAACCTAGCTAAAGCCTTGATGAACAAGACATAAGGTCAAAGTCAAAGTCAAAGTCAAACTAAAAGGAAATCAGAAGTAGAAAATAAAGAAGAATGTGTTTTGATGAGAAACTTCAATCTCTATTTTAAATTGATTCTAGTGTTTCTTGAGTTTTCTTCCACAAAAATATTCTCTTATAGAAAGAGCTTTTCATCTTCTAATACATAAAGATATGATAAACTTTCTAGGAATATGAAACATCTTCTAGGAAATAACATCACAAAAAAGTAACATCACATCACATAATAAAAATATTTTTTTAATACTCCTCCTTGATATAATTTTTGGTGACACCAAGTTGTGATCTAAGAATCTGAAACTTGTCTCGAGAGAGTGCTTTAGTAAATATATCAGCAAGTTGATCTTCTGATTTGCAAAACTTCAGAGCAATCTTGCCTCTTGATTCAACCTCACGAAGAAGATGATATTTGATTGCAATATGTTTGGTTTTGCAATGTTAGACTGGATTTTTAGCAATTGTTATGGCAAATTGATTATCGCAAAAGATTTCGACAGGCTCCGTTTGTTTTTCTCCCATATCTTCAAGTATTCTTTTCAACCACATGGCTTGATTTGCACAACCAGCAGCAGCTACATACTCGACTTCAACTGTTGATTGCCCCACATTGTCTTGCTTTTTCGAACTCCAAGAAAATATAGCAGATCCTAAGCTGAAACAATAACCGGAAGTACTTCTCAAATCATCACAAGAACTTGCCCAATCACTATCAGTAAATCCGACAAGTTTCACATAAGATATTTTTTTATACCACATAACAAAATCAATAGTTCCCTGCAAGTATCTCAATATTCTTTTGGCTATACCAAAATGAATACGGCTAGGACTTTGCATAAATCTTGAGTGTAAACTAGTAGCGTACAAGATGTTAGGTCTTGTATTGCACAAATACAACAAACTTCCCACAAGACTTCTGTAGATAGATGCATCCACTTTCTTTTCTCCATCATCATTTTGTAATTTCTCATTTGGAATTAATGGAGTTGCCACTGATTTACAGCCCGACCTATTGAACCTTTTCAAGAGATCTTCAGTGTATTTCTTCAGAGAATAGAATATTCCACCAACTTCTTGACTAACTTCAATGCCAAGGAAATAATGTAAATTTCCCAAGTCAGTCATCTCAAAGCTCGCCATCATCTCGTTTTTGAATTTTTCGATCATATTGGCATTACCTCCAGTAAAAACCAAATCATCTACATAGAGAGATACGATGATAAAATCATTATGATTTTGAGACTTGATGTATAATGTAGGCTCGCTTTGGCTTCTCCTGAAACCTTGCTCGATAAAATATTGATCTATTCTCCCATACCAAGCCCTTGGTGCTTGTTTTAATCCATACAATGTCTTGTTCAGTTTATAAACTTTGCATTCATCCTTTTTGAATCCCTCTGGTTGATCGACAAACACCTCTTCTTCCAACACTCCATTTAGAAATGCTGATTTCACATCTAATTGCAAAATCTTCCAACCATTTTGAGCAGCGAGAGAGACTAAAGCTCTAATGGTATCCATTCTTGCAACCGGAGCAAAAGTTTCATTATAATCTATTCCATGTCGTTGTGCATATCCCTTTGCAACCAATCTTGCTTTATGCTTCAAAATAGAGCCATCTGGATTTAACTTAGTTTTGTAAATCCATTTTAATCCAATGACTTCTTTATTTACAGGCAAAGAAACCAACTCCCAAGTATTATTTTTTTCTATCATTCTGATTTCTTCGTTCATTGTTTTTCACCAAACTTCCTCCTTTGAAGCTGTTGCATAACTATTTGGCTCAAGTGTCACATAATTACAATGCTCATAGACTTCACTAAGAAGTCTTGTTTTTTGTACCAGGGATTCATGGGTTGACTCCTCTTTATTGTCTTCATCAACCAATTGAGAGGATGAGGGAGTTTCTGCTTGAATATGTTGATTTCCTTCAACTTCATATTCAACTTCATTTTCAATAAATGGCTCAATTGATACTTCAACACCTTGTTGAAATACTTTCTCTGCATCCCAATCCCAAAATGCATTCTCATTGAATTTTACGTCTCTACTCACAACAAGTTTTCTTGTCTTCAAATTGAAAATTCGAAAACCTTTTGAAACACTGTTATATCCAACAAATATTCCCTTTTCAGCCTTCTCTTCAAGTTTGGTCCTCTTTTGAGGTGGAACATGAATATAACAAATGCATCCAAAAACTCTTAAAAAACTTGCAGAGGGTTTAAATCCATACCAATCTTCGAAAGGAGTTTTGTTTTCAACTGCTTTTGTAGGCAAATGATTGAGCAAAAACACAGCAGTATTCACTGCCTCGGCCCAAAATTCTTGAGGCATTTTTTTCTCTAGCAACATGCATCTCGCCATTTCCATGACAGTTCTATTCTTTCTTTCAGAGACTCCATTTTGCTGTGGAGAATAAGCGACGGAAAGTTGATGTTCAATTCCCTCATCATCACAAAAATTTTCAAACTCCTTGGAATTATATTCAGTCCCCTGATCACTTCATAAACACTTAATTTTGCAATTAGACTGATTTTCAACAAGACATTCGAATTTTTTGAAGGTGTCAAAAACTTCAGATTTCACATGTAGAAAATAGACTCAAATCATTCTTGTAAAATCATCAAATAAAAAGAATAAAATATCTGCTTTGATTGCAAGTTGGAGTCTTCATTGGTCCACACACATCCGTATGAACGAGTTGTAATTTTTCTGTAGCTCGCCAATTGCTTTCTGAAGGAAATGGTATTTTTTGTGTTGCTTTCCAACCATACACCCTTCACATAGTTGAAACTCTTTCTCTAGAAGAGGAAAATCTTTCATCATCTCATTTTGATGTAAAAGTCTCAAAGAATTAAAATTATAATGCCCAAATCTTTGATGTCATAACATAGACTCATCCACCGTTACCACCATAGCTTTAGTATAGCTCCATTGAATAGAGAAATTTCTACTTCTTCCCATTTTTACTTCAAATAATTCTAATTTGTTATCGGAATCATATATTTTACAGAAATCATTATCAAAACACAAAGGATAACCATTTTCCATCATCTGTCAAACACTCAATAAATTTTGATCAAGTGAAGGAACAAGTAACACATCTTTAATAAATTTGGTACCTTTAGTTGTTGAGATTGCTACTGTGCCTTTTCCTTTAGATTCAACAAGTTCTCCATTTCCCATCTTGATTCTGGTTTTAATAGAGGTGTTAAGTTCTGTGAAAATTGATTCATCGGAAGCCATATAGTTGCTGCAACCATTATCAATAAACCAGATTTTTTCTTCTTGAGCGAGTGCTTGACATACAAAGAACAAATGCTCATTCTCCTCCTTTTTTTCAGAATAATGAGTTTGATGATTATTTTTGAATCTGCAATCTTTTTCAATATGCCCAAACTTCTTGCAATTTTTGCATTGTGGCTTTTCGACATGATAGCAATTTTTCTCCAAGTGATTTGTTTTTTTTTGCAAATACCACAAGGTGGAAATTCTGTCAATTTTTCTTTCCCCTTGGCCTCTTTAAAATCAGAATTTTTCTGATCATTTTGAGGCTTTTTCTTAAAATACTTGCTCTTGTTCTTTAGACTCACTTTGGATTGAAAAGCATGCTCCAAAGAATTTTCACCTCTTCTCGTTAGTCTTTGTTCATAAGCTTGAAGAGAACCCATCAACTCAATAACTGAAAGTTGTGGCAAGTTCTTTGACTCCTCGACTGCAGCCACTATATGATCATACTTTTCAGTTAGACTAATCAAAATTTTTTGAACAATCCTTTGATCAGTCACCTCTTGACCGAGATCCCTCATTTGATTAACAACTTAATTATTCTCGAACAATATACTTTCACATTTTCAGAGTCTTTCATCTTCAAATTTTCAAACTCTCTTCTAAAACTTTGAAGTTTGATGATCTTTACCTTTTCATTTCCTTGAAATTCAATCTGCAGAATCTCCCAAGCTGCCTTTGAAGATTCAGCCCTCATCAACCTTGGAAAGATTGATTCAGACACAGAATGTTGAAGGATGAACAATGCTTTTGCATCTTTGGTGATCTCTTTCTTTCTATCGGTTGAAGTTGAACTTTCTTCTACTGGAACTGTAATCTCCTTTTCTGCTACATCCTACAGATCTTGAGATAAGAAAAAAGTCTTCATTTTAATGCTCCAATAATCGTAATTCTCGCTAGAAAAAATAGGAACAAGTGATGAAGCTCCAACGGTTGCCATTTTCGACCCTTAGACGAACCTGGTTAGCTCTGATACCAATTGAAGGGAAATCAGAAGTAAAAAATAAAGAAGAATGTGTTTTGATGAGAAACTTCAATCTCTATTTTAGATTGATTCTAGTGTTTCTTGAGTTTTCTTCTATAAAAATATTCTCTTATGGAGAGAGCTTTTCATCTTCTAATACATAAAGATATGATAAGCTTTCTAGGAATATGAAACATCTTCTAGGAAATAACATCACAAAAAAGTAACATCACATCACATAATAAAAATATTTTTTTAATACAAACTAAGTTTTTTGTTAAAAAGTCATTAGGACAAATAATAAAAAATTAAGGAACATCTCAACTAATCCAACAAAAATTGGTAAGTTTTTTTAGCGACTTTGAGCAAACCCGAATTTAAGAAGTCATTAGGACAAATATAAAATAATTAAAAAAACCAGCTAACCTGCTGGGTTGGCTTATGGTAGCAGAAACCAGTTGACCTGGGTTGGCTTATGGTGAAAGAAACCAGCTGGTTTAAACCCTAATAATGAACAAGATGATCAAACAATGCTTTAAACTAATGAAAATTCAAAATACTAGACAATAATGTTAGTTTCTTTAATTTTCATACTTTCATACGAACAATACGTTAATTTGCCCAAAATCGTTAACGTATTTTGATTCAACCATTGATTACGGATAAACAAAACTCAATAACTGTACCTTGATCCATGCTTTGTTGATGTAAATGTTGATTCAGAAAACGTTTATCGCCTTGAATCTTTTTCTCTTAATATCTCCATTTGATGATTAAAGAAGAATGAATGATGTTTCTTTTATTCTTCTTATTTCAGAAGACAATCAGCCGAGAAAGCAAACCACAAAGAGAGAGAGACTTCTTTTGATAAAGAGAAAGCCAATTCTCCCCCTTCTTTTATAAGAGTCCAGAGAGCTCATTAATAGAGAGAGGAAGAGAAATTTTATACAACTTCTCTCCTGCTTTTCTTTATTTTTTTATGTCTGAAACTCTCGCTCCCTCTACTTAATGCATTCACACTACACCACTGTGCACATGCAAATTTCCTTCCAGAAAGAAATATAAAATATTTCTTTACATGTAATTTACTTTATTGCCCTTCACTTTACAGGGAATTATGTAAATGTCATTTCATCTCTTTTAACCATATATTATTTACTTTAACAAGCTCAAGGTGAGGGAATTAAAACTCAATCAACTTAATTCTTTTATGCTTAACAATCATCACATTAAGCCCATTAATATTAAGTCAATACACTTTAATTAACATAGACTGCATTTATAGATTATTAGAAAATAATCTAACAATCTCCCACTTGGGCTATGTTATATTAACTTTAATAAAATCGATTTCTAGCTATTACTTTTCAGCTGTCACAACTTGCATTCACAATTAATTTTTGTAGTTTACCATAATGTGAATTTATTAAGTGTTCTTTTCATAATGAATTGTATAATTGGATCATGGCAGTCACAAGTCTTTAATGACGACATGATTCTTTCCATGTATCACAAATTAACACAATACATTAATTCTTTAATCGAGGAATACTATATATATACTTTTCAACTTTATCTTTGCATAAAGTTTCATTTATTTGTCATAATCAACTTTAATTGTATACATCATTCTATGAATAATAAACTATACAAAAACATTTCCATACTAAATTCAAAAGTGTCATAAAATACAAGTTATGCTTTTACAATCCCACATACAAAGATTTGTCACCTAAACTCATCCTTTCAACTTGTTCCTTAAAGGCTTTGGGTGGCAATCCTTTAGTTAATGGATCCACTATTATTAAACTTGTACTTATATGCTCTATACACACCTTTTGTTTTTGTATCTCTTATTTGACTGATAAGTACTTTAAATCCATATGTTTTGTTCCTTTCGAGCACTTGTCATTTTTCGAGAAGAATACAGCTGCGAAATTCTCACAATAAATTTTCAGTGGTCTATCGATATTGTCAACCATTCCTAGACCTTGAATTAAGTTCCACAACCACAATGCTTGAATTGTAGCTTCAAAACATGCTACAAATTCTGCCTCCATAGTGGAAGTAGCAAATCGAAGACTGCTTTCCACTTTTCCATGATACAGCTTCTCTGGCTAATAGGAACATGTAACTGAATGTAGATTTCCTCGAGTCTACACATCCGCCATAATCTGAATCTGAATATCCAATCACCTCAAGATGATTTGATTTTCTGTACATGAGCATGTATTCCTTTGTTCCTTGTAAATACCGAATGACTTTCTTTGCAGCTTTCCAGTGATCCATTCCTGGGTTACTTTGATATCAGCCCAACATCCCTACTGCAAAACTGATGTCTGGCTGAGTACATGTCAATGCATACATTAAGCTTCCTACTGCTGATGCATATGGAATAGATTCCATTTCCTTATGTTCCAAATCACTTTTCTGACATTGCATTTGATTAAACTTGTCCCCTTTCTGAATTGGAGCAACACCAGCGAAACATTTATCCATTCTGAATCTCTCTAGAATTTTATCGATATATCATTTCTTAGACAATCCTAGCAAGCCTTGCTGTCTATCACGGAATATTTCTATTCCAATTACATAGGCTGCCTCACCCATATCTTTCATTTCAAAATTCTTAGAGAGAAAAACTTTTACGTCATGTAACATTCCCTTATCGTTTGCAATAAGAAGAATATCGTCAACATACAGTACCATGATACTAAACTTGCTCCCACTGACCTTCATATAGATACACCGATCAACGATGTTCTCTATAAAACCATACGACGTAATGGTATCGTTAAACTTAATATATCATTGTCTGGAAGCTTATTTTAATCCATAAATTGACTTCTTCAATTTACACACCAATTTTTCATTTCTAGGAAATGAAAACTCTTCTGGTTGATCCATATACACTTCTTCCTCTAAGTCACCGTTAAGAAAGATGATTTTTACGTCCATTTGGTGAAGCTTTAAATCATAATGAGCTACCAAAGCCATAATTATCCTTAAAGAGTCATTCTTTGAAACTAGAGAGAAGGTCTCTATATAGTCAATGCCATCTTTTTTAGTGCAACCTTTGGCGACAAGTCTGGCCTTATACCTTTCGATGTTACCTTTCGAGTCACGTTTGGTTTTGAAAATCCATTTACAACCAACATGTTTCTTTCTTTCAGGTAACTTTACAAGTTCCCAGACTTTATTGTCATCCATTGATTGCAACTTACTTTCATAGCATTTAACCACTTTTCAAAATTATTACATTTCATCGCTTGTTTATATGAATCTGGATCTTTGTCGTTACTCAAGTCACATTCCTCTTCAAGTGAATAAATCACATAATCATCAGAAATTGCTGGTCTCCTTTGCCTTACAGACCTTTGCAATTCTGGTTCTTGTGATGGTTCACTTACGACTTGACTATTATCAATATACTCATCATTGCCACGTTCACTTTGATTGGTTTGAATATTCATATGTTGTTCCGGTATGTTGTTGGACTGTGATACAACAAAAGGAATGACAACTTGATGAGAAGTACTAGGTGTTGTTTCCTCCACTCGATTCTCTTGAATATTCACCTTTCGTGATTCATCACTCCCACTTAACTCGCCATTCTCAATGAATCGAGCATTTCCGTATTCAACTATTCATGTACTATGCTTTGGACAATAAAATATGTACCCTTTTGACTTTTTCGGATAGCCGATGAAATAACCACTGACGGTTCTTGCATCGAGCTTCTTTTCATGTGGATTATATATCCTTACTTCTGCCGGACAACCCCAAATATGGATATGTCTCAAACTAGGTTTCCTTCCCGTCCACAGTTCATAAGGTGTCTTAGGAACTGCCTTACTAGGAACCCTATTCAGCAGATATGCAGCTGTTTTCAAACCGTGCATCCACAACGATAAATGTACATCACTTTGATTCATCATACTCCCAATCATTTCGATAAGAGTACGATTCCGCCTTTCAACTACACCATTTTGTTGTGGTGTTCCCGGCATTGTATACTGTGCACAAATGCCTATACTTTCGAGAAACCTTGCAAATGGGCATTTGTTTTGTCCATTCTTATCAAATTTTCCATAATATTCACCACCTCTATCAAACCTCACTACCTTTATTTTTCTATCTAATTGCCTTTCCACCTCATTGATGAATATTTTTACAACATTCATCGCTTGAGACTTTTCATGCAGTAGATACAAATAACCATAACATGAGAAGTCATTGATAAATATGATAAAACATTTTTCGTCACTCCATGAAGGAGTGTCGAATGGACTACATATGTCAGTGTGAATCAATTCTAAAAGTTCAATGCTTCTTGTGGCATGATACTTTGATGTGTGTTTAGTTTGCTTTCCTTTAATGCAATCTATACACACGTCCCAGTCATTCAAATCTAATTGAGGTAAAATATTACTTTTCATTAACCTCAACATCCTTTCTTTAGATATATGACCTAGACGTTTATGCCATAATGAAGCAGAACTTTCATTTGTTGCATTACGTTTAGTTCCAATCACATGATTAACATTAAACAGGGATTCAAAGTATTTAGCATCAAGATTGGCACAGTACAAACCATTCTTCAAAATACCAGAACCATAACAATATTTTTGTTTATACAAAAATATCTTTAAAGTTTCATTTTTCTTTAATGGTGTTATAATTCACCTAGAACTGGCCAAATTTAAGAGGAAGTGAGTTGATGATAAATTGAACAAAAAATGATTAACTTACATCCATACCCAACGTTTTCAGTCGTGCTGCCAAACTGGCCATACTTGTTACATGATCATGAATGGGTTGAGACCAATCAAATTTCTTGGTCGTCAGCTCACTCATCAGATTCCCTACAATAGACTTATCTGTAATGTCTGATTGGGAATATTCTTTTATTTTAGACATAAATTCCTTTGCATTATTCGTCTTTGGCATGGATGGCTTAACGTTTTCAGCCATTGTCATTTTCATCAAGCTTAAACACAACTGACTAGACCGCTCCCAAGTCTCATTGTATGACTTGTTAGCTTCTGTACTGGTCTCATTAATGGCTGGTGGTCTATTACAAACTAATGTCAGGTCTAAATCCCATACACTCAGTTGAAACTGGATTTGTTCAGACCAATCAACATAGTTCAAACTATTGAACTTGAATAGTGAATTGCCAGAGGCGAATAAATTTTTAAGAGCTGTAAAATATAACATATGCTCAATTAATAATTAGATAACCATAATTTTATTTATTTAAGTTTACCTTTGGATAATCCTTAAAGAAATAAACAATCATTGATGTTATAATATAATCTTTAATAGACTCATAAACATATTCAATCTAATATGTTTAATATCTTTGGATATTTAAATATATTATTCAAATATGTAAATATGTCACTTAAATATTATTAATTATAAACATTGGTCCACCTTTGGGTGACCTACTAGTTTTTCAATTAATAATTTTCTTTCAATAAAATAACCATAATTATTACAGTAATTAAATAAATAAATTACACAATTTAATATTGATCATTTCAAACTAGGTCATTTTGGTGACTACTAAGTTTCTATACAACAATATTTAATTGAGTCAATTTTCCTTTATTTCATTTATTTTAATTTTTATTTTCTGCATTGCAGTTGACTGCGGACGTGAAACTCGCGTTCGCTATCCTCGGAAATCACATTACAGATTTACAGATTCTTAATAGTCTCGTCCGCATGCATCCTCTTTAATCTGAACTTTCATTTTATACTTTATGGACACGTCTGGATGAGACATGTGCGTCCGCGATCGTCCAAAAACGCGACAGTTTTATATAGATTCAATTCGGACGAGTCCTTCCTGCGTCCTATGTTGTCCGCATCGTCCAAATATTGCAACACTTAAGTTTCAGATTAATTGCAGACGAATCAGCTAGCGTTCGCAATGATCCGCCAATCGTCCACAATCTGCAGATTTTAATGCAGAAAGGAATTGGTCGATGAAATCGACTTCCTTCGCATCTCTTTAATTTGAGAAAACAATTTCTCTTGATCAAATCGAGTAATCAAACTCTTGATCAACCTTTTATTCAGAACTTTGATGCAAAACCAATTATACAGCAAATTCAACTTTTATGTAGAAAATTATGTAGCAAACCAACAGAAAATTATGCAGCACTTTTATGCAGAATTTCTTGCAACAAAATTAATCTTTACGCAGAAACAATAATTCTACACTTTTGCTGAACTTTTATGCAGAATCGATTATGCAGAACAATTATACATAATTATGCAGCAAAGAAACGCAACAACTATTATGCATAAACGATTATACAGCAAAATTAACCTTTATGTTTGAAACAATTGCAAAATAACTTTTATGTTCAGAATTATTATGCAACAACTTTCAACTTTTATGTAGAAACGTTTATGCAAAATAATTATGCAGTAACGAAACGCATTAAAATCTTGTTCATGGCAAATCAAAACGCTAATTACCGTACTCTGATACCAATTGTTAGTTTCTTTAATTTTCATACTTTTATATGAACAATACTTTAATTTGCCCAAAATCGTTTAACGTATTTTGATTCAACCATTGATTACGGATAAACAAAACTCAATAACCGTACCTTGATCCATGATTTGTTGATGTAAATGTTGATTCGGAAAACTTTTATCGCCTTGAACCTTTTTCCCTTAATATTTCCCTTTGATGATTAAGGAAGAATGTATGATGTTTCTTTTATTCTTCTTATTTCAGAAGACAATCAGCCGAGAAAGCAAACCACAGAGAAAGAGAGAGAGTTCTTTTGATAAAGAGAAAGTCAATTCTCCCCCTTCTTTCATAAGAGTCAAGAGAGCACATTAATAGAGAGAGAAAGAGAAGTTTTATACAACTTCTCTTATGCTTTTCTTTATTTCTTTACGTCTGAAACTCTCCCTCCCTCTACTTAATGCATTCACACTACATCAGTGCACATGCAAATTTCCTTCCACAAAGAAATATAAAATATTTTTTTACATGTAATTTACTTCATTGTCCTTCACTTTATAGGGAATTACGTAAATGTCATTTCATTTCTTTTAACCATACATTATTTACTTTAACAAGGTCAAGGTGAGGGAATTAAAACTCAATCAACTTAATTCTTTTATGCTTAACAATCATTACATTAAGTCCCTTAATATTAAGTCAATACACTTTAATTAATATAGACCACATTTATAGATTATTAGAAAATAATCTAACAAATAATACATAATATAATCTATGAGGCTTATCAAATACCCTTATTAGTTACGGCCATCGAGTTCTATATATACCATAGGACCGATCTCTCAAGATACACTTTCGGGTTTCGACCATTGAAGTAGATGTTAACTCGATAAATCGTTATTTTTCTTGAGCGAACGAATTGCTTGACCATACTAAACAAAGATGGGTAATCATCAAAAGAGGCTCCAAATGATTTCCTTGATTTTCGATATAGGAAAAAGTTCGATAAGCACAATATGATTGAAGTTTTTTAAATAACAATTGACTATCGCGAGAGGAAGAGGTTGCTATTCGAGCATCTTTACCTTGTCGTAAAAGACGAGAACAAAGGAGTTTTCATGGATTTTAATCGAATTTTACTCGAAAATTCTCTCGTTTCTAAGGGTGTTAATGGTAGGTTTGGTTGGGTTTCAAATATAAAAAAAAAAGACAAAAATTGGTAAGTGGTCTAAAGCCAAATTGACAATCCCCTAACAACTATGGACAAGCAAAGACACCAGAGGAACCAAAATCCTAAAAAAGCTCCATCAAATCCCAGTCTTTTGATGACGTGGCAGAGCACAATTTGTCCAGATCACATGGTTTATATGCCACGTGGCATACATGGTCAACGCAAATTGGACTAGGTGGGGCCTAGTGGTAGTGCACTGTTTCATGTCTAGAGAAGAGATGCATAGTTAGGTTTTGGCCATCCCTTCCGGTTCCCTCTCACTGCCTTATCCCCACCTCCCATCTCAATCTGGTCCCACTACATTTTAAAGAGCAATATTCCTTTTATTTTCTAGTTTTACCTTCTAATTAAGCCTTAAGTCATTAATCACTTCAATAACACATTAATTGTCATGCTTATTAATTACTATAATTAATGTCTTAAATATTTATACTTTATTATGATAATTGTATTAAGTAGTGATTATCACGTCAGAAAGTGAGAATTAAAAGTAACATAGTATAACTCTACGAGACAAGTGTAGCTTAAAAACATGAGATCGATATTAGTTCGTTCGGCTTCTATTAGCTTTGCGTACCTTCTAACAAGTCACGCTTGTAAGTTAAGATGAGTTGAGGCAAGCTTTTTCCGACTTTATTCTGTCTGGATATATTAAAAATCATAAGTAGCTATGATATCATTGTTAGAAAGTTGTGGTATGAAACTTCAACATACAATCGAAGTAGAAATGAGAAAACTACAAAGAATTTAATCAACATACAATAAAAATCATTGTAATTTAACGAACACGAGATGAATCGAAGACAAACTGCGAAAGAAACTGACTATTACAAAAGTAGAATTACAACAACTTCTCTCTATTATCGGTATAATACAATAAGATCAACTCATTAACTCAGCGACCAAGAATTTTGCCTATTCGCTTGCCTCGCTCGATTGATGATTGAAATTGCATTAGTCAACGGAGAAATTATAGTATGTTTCTTATAAGAAAGATGGAGGAGTTCCTTTCAAGGACCACATGGCAGAGAAAACACTAATTTTCCCAAGATCGTCCATGTCACATTTCCTTGGCAAATCATGTATTAAATACATTTGGAAACTGACAAAAACATAGTTTTCCTTGTTTCTATGTCATGTTTTCTTTAAATGGTCTAAAGCAGCCAAAATATGTAGAGTTTGTTGCCTTTCATAATGAAAAACACAACATTCAAATAAGAGGGTTTCATTACTTGTATGTGTTCTTAAGATAAACCCTAAAAATGAGAATGGTAACTGTCTCTCTCTCTCCCCCATTTCCTTTCTCTTTCTCTCTCTATCTGGGCAGGCATATGAGGTCAATGCGACTGCAACATTAGGTCATATGATGCCTTAAGGCGATGAAAGTAAAAGAGATGAAAAGGAGGAAGACAGAGGTAGGTCCACCAGATATCTTCCATTTCTCATTCAAGGTTCATCGCCCCTCCAAACACCTGCATGTTCTCTTTAAGAACGTTTTTGAACCCTCTCTTTAATGCCTCTCTTGTCTTTCCCTTTCATATACTACCCACTTCCCACCATTTCCATTGAAATTTTCTCTCATTTTCCTGCATTTTCTCGTTCAATTCCTCTAAAACCTTGAAAATCCATCTGGGTTTCTCCTGTTTTCTCTTACCATGTCTTCTCTTATCCTCTTTCTTTTCTGTCTCTTCTTGCATGGAAGCCATGCTCGCTACCTTGATCTTCATGGAAGTTCTTATGACAGAAAAGCTTATCATTTTGGAGAGGTTAGTGCGATTTTCCCATCATAATATGATAAAAAAAAAAAGAAGAAAACACGTCATATAAACTGAACAAATATGATCCATAATCCTGATCTTCATAGAAACCACTTTAAGCTTTTTTCTTTACCTGTGAATCCATGATGATGCGGTCAATATATTCTCCCCTTTTTTCAGAAGAAAATTTGAAGACTCTGCTAAGAAAGACATTATTTCTGGCTGGAAAATTAACGATCGGAAACTTCTATCTTGAATTTAAGAGTGATTTTGGTGCAGGTTGCTGAGAACATAGAGTTCATGGGAAGTACTTCTTCCAATGCTCCATCAAAGTTCAGACCTTGTGCTCTGTCGGGGAGTTTCAAGACTGAAAAACATGTCGAAAATGGTGAAAATAATCTGATTGGCTTAAACCCTACCAAGCAAAAGGCCTCGAATTCTTTACACAAAGATTCTTCACGTTCAGGTCATCTTTACTATCACTTGTATTCTTCAATAATTCAAATGAACGACAAACCTTTATAAATAAAAGAGTTATCAATCTTCATCAAACCCCTGAACATTATTATATGTTCCCTTATCTCTTAAATTATCTTCAAGAACAAAATGTTTGTTATGTTTAATATTTGAAGTTTAATCTGTATCTCTCTTCGTTCTATCCTTTATTCAAGTAGTTTTTTCTTAGCCAAATTACCCGAGGCCTACATGTTTTTGAATCCAATAGTAAGAACCAAATTAAGATGTAAATTATGTTTAAAAAAAGATAAATAGCCATCAAAATAATCGCAAAAATTACACCATCGAAATGATTTCTTTTTTTCAGGTATGAAGGAAGTAACACTTTCAGATGAGATTGATCTTCATGGGAAAGAAAACAAAACAAAGGTACATAACATGTGCTCCATGTGCTTTATTTTATTGTTCTTCCAGAAATTTAATTTGTCATACCAACTACCAAGACTCATGGCTTTGCTTGCATGCATATTCCTATCATGCTCAGTTTGTTTCAGGAATATGATAAGAATGGTTTGAAGGAAACATAAAAACAAAAAATAAAAACTTGATTTTGATGGTGAAAAACAATAAGTCTGGTTGATCAAACAGTATTTACAACATACCCGAAAACCCACAATCATCAAACAAAAACGACGTAGGACAGAATCTCTGACGCTAGAACGATCCGTGATAATGAAGTGAATTTATGATAGGGAGGAGGGGTTATGAAAATGAGAAGGGCGATGAAGGAATCAAGAGTGCAGGAGGAGGCAGATGAAGCTGTGGATTTGATAGAGAATGGTGGAGAAGAAGATGTTGTGATGATGGACTATGCACAGCCTCACAGAAAACCTCCTATTCACAACGAAAAACCTTGAATTATAAGATCTTGTAAATCTCTACAAAAATAAAAGTATAAAATTGTGGTTTTATTTTTGTTCTAAATCCCATAATAAATTTCCCATTTCATGGGAGATGATACGTATGTCGTACCGTTTGATTAAAAATGAATGGTCGATGATGACTGCTGATCTGTTTTGTGTCTATGTTTGTGTTTTCTGTATGTTGGAAATAAATGCGTTTGTGATACAAACAATGAAACATGTTATTATATATGTACTGGTTGTTTTAGATGTTACATGTGTTGGTTGTTGGTTGGTTTTCTCTCCATGAGAGAGAGAGCAAGGTAAAATCAAAATAAGAGTTAAGAATAGTTGATTCCGCATATTACACTTTGACATTGTAATGTCCCTCAGTATTTCCAATATAATATTGTCTATTTTGGTCCGAATCTTGCACAATTTTGTTATTGAAGTTAGCTCAAAACACGTTGTACTAAGTAAGAAGGAAAACCCTGCTTATAAACCATACATTTTTTACTATCTCAAGCGATGCAAGATTATGCACCCCCACTAATATGAGTCGGACTTGCACCTGGACCTTTCTTGACTTTCATATGGTGGGTTGTTACAGACATATCATCTACAAGTCAAATATCATACGTATATTTACACTCTCATTTTATTTCTTGACATAAAGCTTACAACATATTTATTGATCAATATAATAATTAAGATAAATCATAAAATAAGTTATTGAATCTGCTAATTAATGAACGTCACATCAGAAAATAAAATTAAAAAGCATAAAATGAAAAAATAAACCAAACACTATTCATGTACTAATTACTTCACGTTCTTCCGAAGATGAGAAATCGACGCGTCTCATCGTCTTCAACCGTTTAACAAATCCGCTAATGCAATTGAGATTATAAAACCAAAAGAAAATGTATGGGAGGATGTGAGCACAAAAATGCAGGTCCCAATCTTAGAATAACACCAATCTATAACGTGGTACGTTTTAAAAACTCCAACTATTTAGAAAAACTATCTTATAAAAGCATTTCCCCCACATAGAGAACTAAAACTAAGCACAAACTAATTATAGTCATATGTAAGAGCTTACCCTAAACTACTTTCCTTGGCAAAAGATAATACCATGTCAAATGAGACATTTTGCAGATCAAAATGGCAATCTTCCATCAAATTTGCAGATCACAAATATAATCATGTAGAATATATAGATTAATATTTTTATAATGGGTCTTCATTACCTCCCAAAAAAATGTTGACTGTAGGATGATCTTCAAAAAACAAAATTAACTGCTCTGGTAATGTCTCTGTGTTGTTGACTTGGATCTTCACCGATTCGTTTTGATTGGTTGCTTACGATGTAATCATGCGGCACTACAGCTGAAAATGAAGGGTTTAACAAAGTTGATGAATTGAGAGGTCCGTATGCCCAGCTTCAGGTCAGTTTCCCCACCACCCAACCAGAAGAAATCGGGATTGAGTTTCACTATTGCTTCATCCAATATCACCTGAAATCATTAAGTATCCAATTAATTATTTATTCTATAGAAAAAATATGGATTTCTCCACTGGCCGATGGTTTTTAAGTGACTATACATACATTCAGGCGACTTCCTTACCATGAATATATTATGTGTCGTTCGTTGGAGCTTACCATAAAGAAGCACTTTTGGTCTTTCAGCGTATTGATGTTTTCTATCTTTGTTCAATCAATCAGCAATATGACGAGGTTTGAAAAAAATAAAAACTCAAAGGTTCACTACTTTGGTTTTGGGTTATCTTCATAATTACTTCGAGTACATGTACAATTTAATGTGCAAGCCAACTCTAGGTATTTCCTATCCACTACTAGGTATATATTCTCGTCAGCCAATTTTTGCAGAAAAGGAAGACGGGCAAACCAAAAAACTACTGAAATAGATAATCAAGGCAATGGACTACCATAATATAGTCCAAAACTTATAATCTAGACAGATATCATAAATGGAACAGTGGACCAATAGACTAGCTAGCAGGCAGCTTGGCACGGCATTGGAAGGTTTAAGCTCATAAACAGGGCGACAAGAAATGACACGAACATCGATAGACTTTGAAAAGACAACAAAAATAGACTCCTCTTTCAACCAAAGATGATTGTCTAAATCAATCGCTCTGTATGTAAGCAACACTTGTTTAAGAAACTACAAGGGGGGCCAATATGTTGGGGCTATTTGAAGCAGGACAGAAAAAGGATGTAGAACCATCTGACAATGAATAGCTACATGTGCACATTAAAGAGTTACCATAAACTTGAAAATCTCTTATGCAAGACAAAACTATCACAGTAAATGTATGAATGGTTACAGGCGGAAGTCTTATCCATACTGAAAGTTATAAAGAGGGAAAGTTTGGTCATGAAATTTAAAAGCACAACCAAAGCTCAGATAGAAAAAGATGAGTAAACTGGTACACTGGCTTACATTTATACAAATTGACATGTTACTTAATTCAAACAAGTACTTACAGGAATGTCTGTCTTCCCGGCAATGCAAGTTACTGCATTGTGTTCGTATCCAGTCAACTTTGCTGATGTTTCTTCGGGAGCAAGTCTCACTGCAAAAAATAATAACATTATCACTTCTTAGATAAAATTGTTAACACAGCATTTAAAATCTCAGTTTTAAGGTGAAAGACTGAGAAAGAAAGACAAACAAAAAGAAAAACTTGGCATATGTCTCGAGAGCATAGAAAGAAACAGCAAACAGCTGTTAAAGTATCAAAGAGCATAGTTAAGACATGTCTGATAATCTCAATGTACAACTGCTGGGATGTGACAACAAGTTTTCGTGGTTTGCTTCTAAAAAATCTCAATTTACAGATGATAAATGTGCAGCGTTTGATTGATGAGTACAACATGCAGTTTGATCATGATGAAACCTGAAAGAAAATTTTAAATCTTGACCCATCAAAATTGAACACCCTTTGAACTCTGATACTAACTACAAATAGTTGAGAGGAGATTTGGTCAAAGTAAGTTTCATATGATTAAGGGGGGAAATATACTTATATCAATGCGTTCCTCCCCCTTTTACATTAACAGGTTTTGGGAAAGAAAGTTTGCTTCGCTAGCTTACTTAAAGCATCACTAACTTCAAAAGCATTGTATCTTTCTACTTCCATGTGCATTTTTACAGGAATTCTTTTATCTTGAAGGAGAATTTATGGATAGCGGAGAACTTACAGTTGAATTTCTTTTTGGCTATCTGGCCATTGTTCAGTGAATAGAGGAAATTTTTAACGGTTTCAGCATTGAATCTTGCAGTATACTGCAGAAAGAAGATGTAAAAAATTATACAGAGTAAACCTGTGGATTTGAGAGAAAAAGCTTAAAGAAAAATAGAAAAAAATACCTGAACAACAACAATATAGTACTTTGAATTTTTGCGATCACTGCAATCAACCACATCGGACTGCGCTTGAGTATTCACCTGATTAAGGGGCGATATTTAATTATCACAAAAGAATTAAAAGTTAGTGATTCTCATGAGGTATCAGCGAGAAAAAAGGAGCTGGATTGAACAGAAAAGTTCTCTTTGGTGCTTCCATTTACTCATTGAATCACATTAGTACCCATTATTTTGATCAAAAATTACATTTCACATGGTCTTACACGCAAATATAGATATTCAGCATCAAATTAGGGATATATCATCACCAAAAATAATATATTAACAATACATGAATTGCTGATAGAAATGATAGATAGGATCCGATTTTCTATTTAAAAAAAAAAAAGCAAAGAAAAGAAATCTTGAATAGTTCAGCCTCTATGTAACAAAAGTAAATTAACTTTTACCCTAACAGAGGCCAAAATACCATGTGTAAGAAGTACCCCAAATTTATGGTAGTATAAGAAAAAGCATAAAATTTGCACTCGGTCTTTTATGTAAGAAACTATTTAAACAATCTATCAGCTCATTTTTGTTTTACGCTAGGTAGCGCGAAGCATTATAGTAAACTTCATCTTTTAAAATGCCAGATTCAGAGCTGAAATCCGCATCATTCGGATCGAAAATGCCTTGCAATATCCTCTAATGTTGAGTCAGATTGAAAAATTAATCAATAAATTTGAGAAATACACAAACGAAGAACGATAACTCAAATGATATGATTATACAATTGATCAGAAGAGAGTTTTTGTATTGTGAACAGAGATGACGCACCAAAACGATGCTCTTGCAGAGATGATGAACCGAGGCAGCACCAAGGACATCCCGCCGGGATTCGAGAGGCCAATCGTAGTAATCGGAGGGGACCTTCATGAAAGAGAAGTCGTGTACTCCATTATTACGTAGAACGGCGGAGAGTCGAGCTTCGGTATCAGCAATCGCGTCGCAAGAGGGAGGCGAGGAAGGCTCAGAGAAACGGCGAGGAAGAAGAGCAAGCTCTAGATTTGACATTCGTTCGAGGATTTTCGTCTGCAATCGTTCTAACTCCGCCAGTGCTTCCATGGCGACCCCTATTCCGTCACTGAGCGCCTATGAACAACTGAATCTTTTGGCTTCTAAACTAAAACTACAATTTCTTCGAAAGTTACTCTTTTACCCTTTAAAACCTCAGTCCTACTAATTGGTGCTAATGGAACTCTCATTTCAATAGGCTTAATAAGATGGAGACAAATTCCTCTCACTTCGAGAGTGTGAGAGTTCTTAAATCTCTCCTATAGTGGATTTATCTTCACAAGTCCATTTTCAAGAAAATAAATTTTTCCTCTCACTTTTATCGAGATAAAGATTGCTAATTGTAATGTTTTTCAGTACTTTCAATACAATATTGTGCGCTTTGCGCCAAAACCGACATGATTTTGTTCTTGGGGTTAGCCAAAAACGTATTGTACTAAGTAGAGAGAAAAAACCTACTTATAAACCATGCATTTTCTACTCTTCCAAGCGATGTGAGATTGTGCACCTCCACTGATATGAGTCGGTTCCACACCTGAACCTTTCCTAACCTTCACAGGGTAAACTGCCACAATCTCTACCCCTTGGGAATCCGAAGTCCTCATCGGTCACACTTTCGGTTGAAATTTTGCTCTGATACTATTTATAATGTCCCCCAGTGCTTTCAGTGCAATATTGTCCCATTTAGGCCAAAACTCGCACGATTTTGATTTTGGGATTAATCTAAAACAAGTTGTATTAGATAGAGAGGTGAACCATACTTATAGACCATGCATTTGTTACTCTCTCAAGCGATGTGAGATTATGCAACTTCACTATTATGACTTTAGACCCACACCTGAGCATTTCCTAACCTTCATAGGACGGACTACCCCACTAATAGTTTAATAAACGTCTTTTGGTATTTTTCAGAGTCCTTAAAAGATAAAATTTAGAAATATACAACAACGATTCCTTTTGTAATAGATCGATAATTCGATATGCACTTTTAAAACATCATTGAATATTTAAAAAAACATACTATGTTTTCTATATGATTGAACTAGTGTCTACTCTTTTTATTTTTTCACAACATTTTGTTCTTCTCTCATAGCTGGCTTCATAATCATAAAAAATCTAAAGACTGATCGTGTAATTGTCAATACCTACAAAACTTCATTAGTGTCTCCCACACTTAAATTTTTCCTCCATTTTCTATTAGACAAATCTCGAGTTTTGTTGTGACTTTATTCCATCATCAAATGCCTCAATTTGGTCTAAAGATAATAGCTAATCAATGACATTTAGTTGTTAATGTTACTCATTTGATGTATTTTGTTGATACATATGACTATTAATGTGTCAAATTATTACCATAATCTTTAAGTTACATATAATTAATATTATCATACGTCGATGTTTAAAGTCGCTCCAACTATAAAATTAAAACAATATTATTTATTGTACTATAAGTTAGACAATAGTATATACATAAAAATAAGATTCTTAGAAATTCTAAAACAAAATTATGTACAAGGACACAGATGTATAAATCGATGTTCCAAAGGGTAAAACCGTCATGTTTGTTTTTGAAGAATGCTTTCGTTATATACTGTACAGAAATCTCACTGTAGCCCCAAACGAAGATGGCAGCGAGATTGAATTCCGTAGCCTCAAGAATCATGGGGGGAAACAGTGTCGTTTCGCGTTCCGTAGCTTCTTCTCTTCGCCTTCGCGCCGGTATGGGGCTTCCGGTCGGCAAACACATCGTGCCCGATAAGCCAGTGAGCAAACCCTAGTTTTGTTTCTATATTTCTGTTTGTTCTTTGAATTTTGGAAGCTTTTGAAAGAAACGAGTCGATCGATCCATTTAAATCAGTGGATTTTATAAATCTTTTGATTTTGGCTTCAGCTTGCTGTGGATGATGAGTTGACGTGGGACAATGGCACCTCTGTTCCTGAGCCCTGTATTGATCGCATTGCTGACACTGTTGGAAAGGCATGATTGCTCTTTCTTTTTCTATGAATTACTGTAAATTAGCAATAATTATTCTTTGAGTAGCCAATATTTTTGTTATTTGCTGGAGATTGTCACTTTCGGTGTGGATTATGTCGTGCAGTACGAAGCCTTAGGTTGGTTATGCGGAGGTTTAAGCTGTTTTGCTGCTCTCGGACTTTTAGCTGTGTGGAATGACAAAGCTTCTAAGATACCATTCGTAAGTTTCAAAAACAGATATTCTTGCATGTGCTCGAACTTTGTTCGTAAATTTCTATCGGCCACCTGCAAGTGGAATAATTTTTCGTCAATTTCTTGGGTCGAATAGTTTGATGAGTTTGAGTATAAATTTCTTCAAAGAAAGTAGTATCCTACTTACAAGAAAGCACTTCAAAAAACTTACCAACTACCTTGTACTGTGTCCAGGTGAAATTTCTTGATATTTTTCTTCTTGCCTTTTGCTCTTAGTTGCAAATGAAACCATTGATATATATGTCATCTTCTTCAAGACTAATTGAATTCTTCTTGTTATCATTCAGACTTTGGAATGAAAATCAGTGTCAATAATTTTTTCTTCACCCTGTAACTGCTCAGAATTCAAAACCTACACTCATAAAATATAGACAGGAACCTTGTCAAAAATATGTGCAGGTAAATACTCAAAACAAATTAATAAATATTCTCCTAATATGTATGTAAGACATGAAAAATTAATAATTTTTCTCCTCTGAACCAAATAATCTCACTAATCCATGAATAGCAGAGTACTGAAAGTCAGACCATTTCTTTCTCTCTACATGCATAAAAATTTAAAGCCTCTGTTAGAAATCTTCTCATCGTTATATGGTTAAACATTGTTATGCTTCAAGCAAATGAAGTGCAACATTGATGTCTTAGAACTCTATGTGGCAGTGTTAAAATAGATTCCTTGGTTGTCAATGACTAGTGATACTTTTTGAAACACATTCATAGAGGAAATCTGGAGTGACAAATTCATTTTGCAATTTAACTACAGAAAAATTTAGAAGTATGAAATTAATGCCAATTGAAAGAATCAATGTACTTATGCTTTTGAATGGTTGAAAAGACTTGTTATTGACCTCTTAATTTTGCTTATCTTTGTTCAATCCTATTGACCTTTTTAGATTTTATCCATAATCAAGTCTGAAGTCATATGAACTAGTGCAAAATTTTACAAGTTAAAGTGCACTTCATGCATACCTGAAGTTTATAACTTTGACGTAGATTCCCAAGTGAAGTGTCCATCAGTCATTGACTAATTATATTTTTTCAGTCCAAGTTAACTTAGGTTGTATGAAGGGTGATAGTGCACAGTTTAATAACATCGACGTCCAATGTTATCCCAGTGATGATTATTCAGCAATCCACAAAGGCGAACTGTGGAGGGAAATATTGGATGTTGTATTGTGTCATCTTTTTTAATTGTTGCTTTATTTTTTGAAACATTTTAAGCATGAATAGTTTATTGCCAGAGCCATTCTGATACTGATCATTGCATGCCATATTTGATCTTGAAGCATTTTGTTGATGATTTCTCGCATCAGTTAAATGTTAACTTCTTCTTATTTGTTTCTTTCCAGACTCCAAAAGTTTATCCATATGACAATCTAAGAGTAGAACTTGGAGGAGAGCCATAGATCAAGACCCTCGATGAATAAAAGTAAGAAATTCTGTTGTTCAGATCAGTGACTTTTCTTGGATGATCAAATTGTATCTTTTCACCCTTCAAAATAAGGTTTCCTTGCCTTAAAATTTATGTGTAAACTAAAAGAAGATTGTTTGAATTTGTTCAAACATTTTGGTGTTCAAGGTTGACATGCTCAATATGAACCAATGTGTGAACAATGATGTTGAGAGGGAGAGAATAAAAAACATCTTATACGCTTCAACTGTTAGAAGCAGGTGTCTCCAAGACCTACCATCCCATTTGTTGTTGGAATATTAGTTAAATAGTGATTTAAGTATCAATCACTGGGCAGTTGCAAAGATAGCGATGACATAATTTCAAAGAAATTGATTACTCTGATTTAGCGTTTGTTGGTTGTGTTGATTTGTGAAGATTCATATCGATACATGTTCAAGTTTGCTAAGTAGAACTTGTATTATTGAAGACAAAACGAGTGTTGTGTTTGCTCCTTCTGCCATGGAGATTAGACTTATATCGTGCTTTGAAACAAGGTCACAGAATTGTGGATTCAATTATCAGTTACATTTAAGATTATGTGAATGGGTTTGCACTGTTGGCAATGATGGTAGCTTTATCTTTTGTAGAGAGAGAGAGAGAGAGGAGGGTCACATGTTGAGATTGAGAAATGCCCTCAAACCCCAACCTCTATATACAGGGTGGAGTCTCTCTAACCTACGGAATGAATAGAAGATGGACCAGAAAACAAGCTAATGGAAAACCATCTAAGGAAGCCATAGAAATCTGCGAAACTGAGCAAGTTTTGAAAAATCAACCTAATTCACGGACTGGATTGAGTAGTCACGGGTATGCCTCGGAATTCTCAAACAGCCAACAAGCTTCCAAATTCTCCCATTTTATTTGGCTATGGAACCCGCACCCACTGCTGCAACTTGGTGTTTGCGGCTAAAGATAACCCCTGCTTCTTCAGTTTCCTTTTGCCATACAGCCCCCTTCACGGGTTGCCCTTAAGATTCACTTATATATATATATATATATACTCAATCAGTAGGGTAAACCAAGATCAATCACATTGCTTGAGTTGAGACGTGTAAAATATTATGGGTTTGAAGGTCACTTCATTGTTCTTCGTGTTCTCCATTCTCATGGCTGTGGCATTGCCGCCAATTCAAGCCTGTGCTCCTTGTTCACAGCCACATCCTCCTGATAAGCCGAAGCACCACCATAAACACCCGAAGAATCCTCATCCAAAGCCGCCACACCATGGCGGCAGTGGCGGAGGAGGTCACGGTGGTGGTGGCGGTTCGCCTCATAATCCACCTATCATAACTCCAACACCCCCGGTAATTTCCCCACCAATCATTTCTCCGCCGGTGTTGCCACCTCCGGTGATTAACCCTCCAGTGACTATCCCGCCGCCTTCTCCCTATCCACCGTACGTCGGAAATCCTCCTGGAAGCGGTGGAGGTGGCATCCCGGGTTTAGTTCCACCGCCATCAACTCCGGTGACTTGTCCGATCGATGCACTGAAATTAGGGCTTTGTGTGGATGTGCTGGGAGGGTTAGTGCACATAGGGTTAGGAAATCCGGTGGAGAACGCTTGTTGTCCTGTTCTTGGAGGGTTACTTGAGCTAGAAGCCGCTGTCTGTCTTTGCACTACCATAAGGCTTAAGCTTCTTAACATCAATATATATATTCCTCTAGCTCTCCAAGCCCTAATCACTTGTGGTAAAACCCCCCCGCCTGGTTTTATCTGCCCTCCCCTCTAGGGTTTGCGTATGATCTTTGTTTGATTTACGTTGCAGTTTCTGGGTTTTACCTGATTGACGTTTCCTCCTTTGATTCTCTTCCTGAGACTTGAAGTTTGATTGTAATTTGAATTTTCATCAAATGTGTTGAAACTCTTCTTTCTTTTCTTCATATTTGCACAGTTAAAATGTGTATCTGAACCTACGTAACCTTTGGTCTTAGCAGGAAAAACCATTTATGAACTCAGAAGTGGTTCTAACAAGTATATATCACGTTAGAATTAATGGTTACAAAGAATATTAAAATAATATTAAGAAAGAACACGTGGTAGTTTGTCCTAGGAAGACAAAGACGACCCAAGATGCTGTTGATTGTGAGTGCTCAGCCTATATTAGTGAAAGTGTACAATCTCACATCGCTTGAATACTGCAAAGTGAATGGTTTATGAGTAAAGTTCTATTCCCTTCTTAATACAATGTGTTTTGGGTTAACCCGAATAACAAAACTGTGTGAAATTCTGACCAAAACATACAGTATTGTACTAGGAGCATTAAGGACTCCATATAACCAAAGTAATCGAAGAAACCATAGGCATGACTGATGTGAACAAAAAAAAGAATAGAAAGAAGAAAAAAAATTACAATTCTTTTTGAAAAAACAGAAAAACAAAACAAAATTGGCTGAAAATATAGAAAATCATAGGAGGTTGGTACGATGTGCATTTCATTCCAACAATGATTATGTTTTTTTTTTTTTTTTTTTGCATGTGGGTTACCAACCTAACACATTAAATGTTGTCACGACTTAGAAAGTGGTAACGACTGCAACATAAACTCCGATTTGATAATTTCGATAGCATAAATCTTCATTTTTTTTAAATTATTCTTTTAATCATCGAGAAATACTTTAAAAAATCGAGAAGCTCGAGTAATTTTAGATCTAAGTGGATCTAAAAAATATAAGTCTATGTGAAGCACACTAAGCTTATAGATAAAGCAATAGTTCTAAGCAACAGCATTATTACTCAAGGAAACCCACAAAACAATACAACCCTTACATTTTCCCACAGTTGGAAGACAAGCAAAAGTTACACATACATAGGTAATATATACATATAAGAAGTATCTGAATTAAGGACACTGAAACTGGGGTGGAACCTTTTTGTCGCAGACATTGAGAAGCAAGCTGAGAGAAAGAGGGATGTTAAGATTAAGGCCCAAAAGGTTGCCTTTAATGGCGGTGCAAAGACAAAGAGCAGCTTCAAGATCAGCAAGGCCTTGGATGAGAGTGCAACATGGCGTTACAGGAGGGGTCCCTATGGTGATATTAAGCAAACTTTTCAATAAATCAGCACATACCCCTAGTTTAAGGGCATCCCTAGGGCAACTTGGTGGAGGGCCGGAAGGTGGAGGGCCGTAAGGTGGGGGGCCGGAAATTGGAGGTGGACAAGGGCTCGGTTGTGGCCTCGGCTTTGGCTTCGGCCTTGGCTTATGCTTCGGTTTCGGCTTTGGCTTCAATCCAGGTGGAGGGCAATTGCTCCATGCAGAGACCAACAGAAAGAAAAAAAGGTTAAGTGACAGAAAGAAGGCGAGAGAAAGAGGTTTTTTTGAACCCATGGCACTCTCTGAAAACCCTAGTTTTGTAAAACTAAGATGAAGATGGCGATGAGTGTGTGAGTTTTTATAGATTAGAAGAAGGGTGAGGTGCGTTGGAATAAGTCTGTGTCCATGTGTTACTCTTTGGGATTTCTGCTGGCAGAAACTAAGTAGACACTAAGCACTGTTTTTGGATTTTTTAGAGTTGGTGATTTCAAACTGTCATGTTCTTTTCAATGGCGTCAAAGTTTGGAATTCTCTAGCAGGTCTGCAGCACTGATCCGCATACCACCTTCCTCAGAATCGAGAAAAATTAGGGTTCCAGCTTCAACATTCATGGATGATAGTAGAGAAGCAGCGACTCATCAAATTCACTTGGCTATAGCTTTGGTACTTTCCCACCGGGACACTTTTGTTTACAAAGACTTACATAATACATAGAACTCATCGATATATGGATACATAATACAAGAACCACCTAAGAAGAAGAACTATTTAAATGCATGCACTTATACATACATGGGTCACACAAATACATGAACTAATATATGTACCTGCACATACATGAATCACAATTATGTAATTGTCTTAAAAGACAGATAAACCACTAGACATGAATTAAAAGACATGTGTCAAAGATTACATGTCAACAATGTATAATATTTCCATGGTATCCCAACTATCATACTTGGGATGGTGCGCGCATAATCAGAAATTTTATTTTCGCAAGTACATGACGTATCTTCGCAACTAAAATAGATTCCCTAAATGTTTATCCAATCTAATTTAAGACGGAGTGCGTGACCAATACGTCAAGAAAGACTATCATATCAAGATTTAACGAATTCTTTATAGAAATCCTTTATTGTCACGTAGCTACTGGAATTGAGGTGTTGGAAGGAAGTGTCACGGGCAAACAGTAGAGACCGCTTTGCACTGCAACATCACAGATCAAATTCCAAGTACAAACTATGATTTAGTCGCTGTGTGGACCCATCTTTTCTGCTAACCACAAAACTAGGATCTCCTTTCTGTCTTTCCCTCACAAATGTCTTCACTCAACCAACTACAAGGGTTTAATTGAATTCATCATTCTGTTTCTACCCTCGTGTGTAAGGATTGTAATTTTCTGGTTTGTTTGTAAAAGTTCATTGTTTAATGTGATCTTATTATAGGATTAGTGTGTGTTCCTAATAAATCTATATTAATAGTGTAGATTAGAATAGTACTATGCATGTAATTGAGATTATAATCCAACAAGTTTCAAGTAGCTTTAAAATAAGAGCAATAATGCCTTTACTTACCAATGTATCACTCATTAACTTGTACAATTAATAATTTTGTGTAATTTATTACATTAATTATACTAATTAATGAGTGAGATATTAAAATGTAAGAATTAGAAGATCAAAGTATAAGATAAACATAACATTACTCTTTAAAAAATTTGATCAATAACTTAAACTAGCCTTGTATTTTGGATTTTAAAACCCAAAATAAAATACTTTACCTACACTACCCCTAATAGACTAAGTTTTCAATCTTCGTAGATGACTGATTAAAATACGAATGCTAGTGTCCGTTCAATTGAGCACCAAACTAGAGTTGAGTGATTTCTTCTCAATTTTCTGAGTTCTAAGAAGCCTAAATATTATCTTGAAACTAAATTGTGCAGGTATTTAGTAACAAATTTAATTGATAGATTATTCGTTGTACTGAATTAAGAGCACATGATTTTCGCTCAGTTTTAAAAATATTAATTGATTTGATGATATTAACATTATTGTGTTCAAACTAAGATATTATCACCACTTGGAAGTCAAATGATTTGATTTTCGAAGAGGATTTGATAGTCTAGCTCAAGGCCTAGTTTGCAATAAAAGATTTAACTAAAATTCAAGTCATTGCCCACATGAGATGGACGAAGTTCACATAATGATCACATAATAAAAGATAGTGCAATAAATTAAAATAAGTAGTGTGTAGGAAAGAAAGAAATTTACAACACCCGATAATAATTATACAAACCCAATAAAATGAAAAAAAGGGTCATAACCAAGGGAAAAAAATAAAATACTCGAAAAGAAAGAACAAAAACAAAGGGGGAGCTCCTCTGTTATCTACTACTTCTAGCCGCCTCGATCCTTACCTGGATGAAAAGGGGAGAGGTTTTTTGGGGTGTGCAACTAATGGAGTGAGAAGTCCTATATTATACTCAATGCAAGAGAAAACTTATTTTATTATTTTATTTAAAAGAAAAATTAACAAAACAACCACTGAACTATAAGATCAATGACAAGTCAATCACTGAACAATTTTTGCTGACAACTTAAACATTGAACTATGAGAAATGAATGGAGCAAACATCTCGGTTACGTTTTCTGTTAAAAAATTTTATTATTTCGTTGCAGAACATTGACTTTCCACTAAACAGATTTAAAATATTACTTTCTGTTGCGGAAAGACAATGTTCCGCTTGCAGAAAGATTACTTTCTGCTATGAAAAGTGAGACATTGGTGATGAGCACTGGACGACGACGATGACTAACTAGGAAAAGGAAAGAGAATATGGTGATGGGAACTGGGACGAGTGAAATAGAGAAGAGAGGTGATTCACCGGAAGATGTTCGTAACATTGAAAACCTAGGAATTGTTTTCGACGACGAGAAAACCATGCCGAAACTTCTCAACATCGTTTTCACAATAAGATTGGTTTTCAAACTCAAAATCGATTTCAAACAAAAATCACAAAAAAAAAAAGAACGAAAACTAACAAACCGAGACTATAATTGACTTATCTTTGAAGACAGATAAAATTTCGAAGGGTTGGATATTAGCGGCATGCTCAACGGCCCTTGCTCTCTTTCTCTTGGTTGAAGGCAAGGGGGAGGCTCCTCCCCTATTTAAAATAAAATTTTATTTTATTAAAAATATATTTAATATAAAATATTAGGTAATGTAATTAATGACTTATTTTAAATATTTATAATTTATTATATTAATTACATCAATCAATATTTGTCATATAGAAAATAAAAACATAGAGTAAATATAACATTACTTTTAAATAAATTCTTAAATTTTAATTTATCAAAAATCCGAAAGTTATCCAAAACTTTATTCGAGATAAATCCGACTTATCTAACCTTATATTTGGATTTTTACTATGTGGTAACTAAAAATATGACCATTCGACCGAAAAATCATAGATGGTCGAACATTAACAAATTATGTCAATTCGATTTAACATGGAACACTTTGACCTCGAATAATGCAAAAAATTTACTCAAAAATTTTATGCGGATTTGACGTGTTTTGACAATTGGTAAAATTATTTTTAACAATATCTAAACTCAATTTCTTATGAAAATTTGGATGTAAACCAATGATTTCAAACAAAAAGACAAGTCCCTCCATAGAATTAGACCCGTTAGACAAAGGACTCTCTCTCTCTCTCTCTCTCTCTCTCTCACTCACATAAATACATGAACATATCACTTATTTTTTGTTGCAATCAAACAGATGGAATTTGTCTTGGTGGAAGAAAGTGTCATGAGCAAACCCTAAAAACCCTTCACAGCCACCTTAGGATGACAGAAAAAATTCTGATCAGCAAATTCCAAAATCTATTTGTTTCCTCCCCACTTTGGATCTTCTGTTGATGTGGACTCATTTCCTTTGTTGGCCCATCTTTCATTCCAACCTCGATCCGAGATTCACCCCCTGTGATTTCTTTCTCTGTGTCAAACTCAGCCACACTCTTTTAAACTTGTTCGCAAAATTTACTTTCCATAGTTTGAATATGTGCTTAAACTGTTTACTATCCTGAGAAACTTTGAATGATCAATTTATATCGATATTATCCGAGAAATGTCCAACCAGACGGTTAACAATACATTAAAATGAGCTCAATTTGGCTAGTTTAGCTTAAAAAAAACAACAAATCCAGTTGACTCAGGTAACTAAATAAACGAGCCAAATGATAGAGTTAGCAGTTGGACCACACTAGCTAGGTAGGGATGTCCCGACTTTAGGAATATGAGCCAAGTTATGGGGTGGGCCACCAGTTGTTACATTCTCAGATTCAACAGATTGTTGTTCTTTGCTTAATGGGCTGATTGACCTTGAGTTTGCTTTGATTTCTTTTTCTCTGCCTTTATGATTTGCGTTAAGTGTGCAAGGAAACAGCTTGATTATTTAATTGAAGTTTGATTATTTAGGGGCTAAGAGTTTAATATTTAGTTGAAATTCTTTTTTTTTTGTGGGTTGAAGATTTTTTATGTAATAGATGTCAAATGAATGGTAGATATTGTCATTGTAAAAACTTGATTTTTACTAAGTAATACATTATTATCCGCTATAAGTTTAGACTCACGCTATTTTATGCTTGGATTTCACCCTATTTATATTTGTACTAGTTGAAGTTGTGATCGTACTTGTGGATCATTCACTTTAATCACTCTCAAATTATATACGATTGTGCATCCTCTTACTCTGGGTTAGACCTTTACATATTACTCTGATCTTGGGTCGTTTTTGTAATACCCTGAAATTTATCGGGCTCAACTAATTCTTTTATATTATATTTTTTAATGTATAAATGTTGGGAAATTTGTTAAACTCAATATTGAAAATTTTTGAATTTAATTGAAAAAGAAATAAGGAAATTAGAAGGGAAACGACGACGTATTGAAAATAGAATTAAATAAATTAATGGGTATTCAGATTAAATTGCGAATAAGAATTAGATAGCTTAAATTATGATACGTATATAAATATATAAACAAAATAATATAAAATAAATGAATTAATATAGAATGAAACAATTATTTAAATATAATTATATTAAATGTAAATAAGAGTGGAATGGTTGGACAATGGGTCAACGTGACATGGAAAAGAGTGGTAGTGTTTAGTTGATTTGATAAACAAATTGGATTATATATATATTAAAATATAAAAAAATAGTGGTGTGTAGTCTTGCAAACTTAGCCAAACTTCCATAGACAAATAGCCAAACTTTGGCCTAACAAATAAACTAAAGATTTAATCATAGCCATTTATTTTCTTTCTCAAATTGCCTATAAATAGGCTCATCTCTATTCTGAAGCTCACACCAGCTGAAGGAGCAAAATTTAGAGTGTGAGAGGTGTGAGTTTTTGAGTGAAATTGGTGAGGGTTCTGGATTTTGAAGTTCAGGGGTAGATTTGTTATTCTGGTTTTTGGAGGAGTTTCCGGCGGAGAAAAAATTACGCGTCGGCTTAGAAATTTTGGTAACGAATTTCCATCTCTCCTATAGTTATTTAGTTGATTGTTTTAATTAATATTATTGTTATTATCGTTATATTGTTTTAGAAATATTAAATTCAATATATTATCGTTATTATCGCCAAAATTGTATTGAAATACTAAATGCTACCGTTATTATCGCCAAAATTATATTGAAATGTGAAATTCAATATATCACCATTTGTATCACCAAAATTATATTGAAATATTAAATTCAATATATTACTGTTATTATCGTCAAAATTATATAAAAATGATTATATTTAACATGCTATCGTTATTATCACCAAAGTAAATTAGAAATGGTAAATTAAAATATAATAGCATTATTATCGCCATGGTACTTAGAAATAAAAATATACTATTATTATTATCACAATTAATTGTAGTGGTGTAATTGTACTGTGCAAATAAGTTCTGTCTAAGGAAACTGGTATTTAAGTGGATCCGTTGTGATCCACCAGCCTTACTTGGGGATTTATTTGGAACGAATATTCTGTCTAAGGAGATTGGTTCTAAGTGATCTGTCAAGAACCACTAGTCTTTCCTGAGAATATTCTAATCAGTACTATCCACGATTAATAAAAAGAAATGAAATAATAAATAATGTATTTTAATTAGTAAATGTTGTTGTGAATGTATTAACGAGGAAAAGGATAACGATACAAACGCGCTAAGGAATCCAAGTAAGTTGATACTTACTGTGTTTTGGTCTTTGGACCCTACACCACAAGTATTATGACCTTGTTTGCTGACTGTTTACCGCTTTAATAAAATATTTAGGTTGTTTACTGTTTTACCACAAATTGAGCATGTTCCATATTTTGTGCTATTGATTGCTGTATGTTTATTAGAAGTAGATTCTTTTAATGACATGTTTATTAGTATTGAGATAATTATGATAAGATTAAGTATGTGGCCTCATAGAGGAGATTGATATTGTATGTACTCACACGCATGATGGTTTTGAAACGATACGAAAATGGGTTTCATGAATGAATTTTAAAAGAGAACGGAAATGAATAAATAAATGATAACGGTAAAAGTTAAAGTAAAGAAAGAGTGAGCCCGAGGTTCTTTTCGGGGCACTCGAGGAAGTAAAGAATGAGTCTGAAGTTCTTTCCGGGGCATCCAGGTACAGAATGAACCCGAGGTTCTTTCCGGCATTCTAGTACTAATGTCTAGGGTGAGCTCGAGGTTCTTTCCGGGGCATTCTGAGAATAAGGTCCAGGGTAGACCTAAGGTCCTTTCAGGGGTATTCTAGAACCAAGGGTATAAAATTCAGGGTAAACTCGAGAGTCTTTCCATGGTATTCTGGATAGAAAAGAAAAGTGAAATGAAAACGGAAAACGGAAAAAGAAAAGAAAAGAAAGTCAGAGAGACGATCTTGTCTGCAGGAAGAAGTTGGCAAAATGATTTTCAAAGTGGAAGGAAGATAGGAGGGTGAGATATGGGCAAATGACTTTGTTTAATGGGAAGGAAATTCCTTCCGTAAACCCTAAACCCTTTAAGTATCTAATGACAAAGCTTGTCTCATATACTTTAAACAATATGGTTTTTTTTTTAGACGAAATAGAAAAATTCTAACAATAAGGTTTGTTTAGTCTATAAAAATTGAGTCAAAACTGCTATCAAATTTCTTGAAATTTGATTGATAGAGTCGCTAGTAAAATTGATGTCGATAGAACGATAATATAACATATTTAAAGTGTCTATCTATGTGTCAATCTCATCACTTCTATATTATTCAAGTTTATTGGCATGATTTTCAGAATTAGGTTATTTTTCAAATCGGTATATGCTCTCATCATCTTCATCCTTACCCTATTGAGTTGATTATAAAAGCCTTAGGATTATTTGTTGAATTTTCAATCCAAAATAAGTAATATTGTGTTGGTGAGAGGGCGTGTCACGACCTGCAAGAGACCCGAGACAGAACGGGGAACGATCCGGCCCAAAAGGGACGGATCATCCG
>CM039470.1:4249944-4337264 GCA_022433065.1 Begonia loranthoides
ATGCAGAAACAACCCCTCAAATGGGGTTGTTTTATCCTTTAAAAAATTTTAAATTTTTTTTTTTCCTTCTTCCTGGGCCAACTGGGCCAGGTTTTACATGCACAATTCCACATCACTTGAGAGAGAGAAAAATGAATGGTTTATAAGTAGATTTCTCCTCCATACCAAGTACAACGCATTTTGGGTTAATCTCAAAAACAAAATTGTGCGGGATTCGGCCCAAATTGGACAATATTGTACTAGAAGCATCGGGGGACTCCACATAATTAAAATAATCAAATAAAAAAACAACATTATTCATCAAAGGAAATTATAAATTAAATAGACTACTAAAATTAAGAATGTACAAAATGATAATTAAAAATACTATTAGGTTTAACACTATCATGACCCGTAAGGGACCCGAGATAAAACGGAAAACAACCCGACCCAAAGAGCTGAACCGTCCGTTCCTTTCTCACTTTTAGTTTTATTAATTAGCAGCGGAAGACTTAAAATAATTAATTAAAAGTCAGGGCTCGATAAAATGTGTTTAACAGGTTCAAAAGTGATATTAGATAGCATATAATACAAACCAATTAAAATACTGTGCGGAAAGTAAAATAAAGATTACAATTATTCAAATAAAGTATATCTCACAAAATGGTCTCTAAAAATAATTTATTAAATTGAAAAAATAAAATAAATTTTCGCCGGGTCTAATCTTGACTCGGCAACTAGAAGTCCGGTTGATAAAATCCTAAAATGTGCATTGGAGTGAGTTGACTAAACTCAATAGAGATTTAATATTTTTAATTAAAGAGGAATGTTGTTTAAGCATGCATGAATTTAAAATTATATTTTATAAATTTATTAAAAAAATGTGTACAAAAAGACATGTGTTTAAAACGACCTATTAATATATGATACGTAATTAAAATATATCATTGTTGTACTAATTTAAAATCACAGTGAAAATAGAATCACTCATGGACTCTAGGCACATCATGTTATAGGCATATAATAAAAAAAATGATGTTTGACGATCGCGAAAGTCACATAAAATACACTGATCAGATTTAGGGTTTTACACCCAGGGACACTGCACATACAGCTTCGCATTACTCTAATTAACAACAAACAAACACATCCTCCAACGGTCAAATGTGCATAAAATAAAACATACCCCAAATTAGGTCAATCAAACTCGGTTCACACGACCGAGTTGATCCAGAAATATAATATGCATGCTTAATTTAAACGTGTACAGTGAAAAATTAAATATAATTTAAAACCCCAAATTCCATAAAATAACCACATCATTTTAATATAAGATATGTCTCAAAATATTTATTTTAGAAAAATTATGCAATGTTGTGCATAAAAATAAATCTCTACCTTGAAGTGGGTTTATACTAACTCAAGTCAAATTATCTAAAGTGTCCAAATTTTTGAACTCATACTTTAAATAAATAATTGGGTACTTAAAAATAAAATTATAAAATTTTGTGAGTTAATTTTATTAAAATTCTCAATATTATTTAAAATTTAATTGAATTAGAGAAGTACCCAAAACTAGCCCAAACAGATCCAAAACTGGCCATGGACAGACTCAAAACATGTCTGGACCGCGACCCAATATGGCCTTGGTTTGTTGGTCATTTGGTCCAGGCCTTAGGCCTAAGCAAATTTTATTTAAACCCAAAATCGTGTAATATTATGTCAAGTTTCGTCTGATTGTCCAATCACAACAACAAAATTTAAAATCCAATTTCAATATACAATATTTAGAACCTAGTATCAGCAATATGAACAAAATCAAGGTGAGAGTCTGGATTTTTATCTTCTACCCTCTCTAGTTTTTCGACCACAGGAGTTCTGAATTCTTTACCGCTAAATTCCACTTCTTTCTTTCTCTATATTCGCACAATACCCTGTCAGTAATTGAAAACAAAGATTCAAAATCTCAATTAAGGAATTTCAATTTCAAAAGAGATGCAGATGATGGCTTACCGAAGTCGATGAAGGACAGAGTCTCCTCCTTCACTCAAAATGGCCGAAAATACCACTGCTTAAACAGAGAAATTCATCGCAAAAGAATAAGATTGTGACGAAGATAAGAAATAAAGGGTTGGTGTTTAAGAACAATAGCGGAGGAGGTAATCATGAAAGAATACCTGATCTCCCGCAAGAAATTTACACTCGGGGAGTCGTTTCCAAAAACGTCTCCCTCAAGTTTCTTTTTATTTTTATGGCAAATATTACCAACACTATTTATGTAGAATTTTCAATTTTAAAAAGATTTAATACCTGGATAATCCATTTTGTCTTAAATTATTGGACACTTTTCGTCATAGAGATTGAATCATTGACACTAAGCAAAAATGGAAAGAATAGCATATGGGGCCTAATTATTTTATTCACTAACCTCAATCTTAATCCCACAATTAAAAATTTCTCACGTAGCAATCATTCTAATTTGTTTATACATAACAAACCAAGAAGACTAACATTACGATAAGCCCGACTGTGGATAGCCACATCACACATGACAATGTGTAGGCCAACTTTTTGAACATGTAGCTTCATTTCTTATTATCCACGCGAACATGACTTTAATTTGTAATTAGAAGATGATAATGTTTGGGTTAAACATTTGCAACTATGCCTAATATTCTAAGACTAAGCTTACTCTTTTCTCCTGAGTCACATTTTGGCAATCGTTTAAATTTACTAAACTTTGATCGATACACAAAAATATAACATGATCCTAATGGTATATTCCCATAATTTTGTCTATTAAAAATGGACAATTTATTAAATAAATAAGTGGATAAGTTAGCATGTCGATCTATGATTATTTTTTAATTAATTAAAATATGTAGGATTATGCCGCCCCTGCATACGTGAGTCTAAGTTAAACTATCAAAGCACAGACTTTATGGATAAAACATAAGATCATCCCTTGTTTTAATATGGTTTGCCCTACCTATCCAACATTCTCTCTCTCTCTCTCCACGTCTCTCTTTCTCTCTCCTCGTATGTTTTTTGATCTATTTTGTAGTAAAACTATCTCTCTTCCATTATGGAGAAGGAATCAGCATTTTAATTGGGCCACTTGTCCCTTCATGTCTTGTGGGATTGGCTTTTGGAGAACATGAAGGATCACTAGGAATACTTGAAGATTCAACTTGGCAGTTGATTGAGGACCCCTCTCATCCTCTACTTAATTTAAATGTTCTAATTAATTCTTTAAAAATACAAAAAAAAAAAAAGTATTATGATTAATCTAATATTTCATATAAACTCTAAGTTATTCATGTGGAAGTTGCTAAGTAGTTGAACTTTGACTTTATTCTAGAAGACGAATGTTACAAAATATTATTTTAACTAGCGTGTTATGCAAAATATGGAAACTAACGATAAATTAATATGAGATTACGTTATAAAAATTGAAGTTTTGAGTGACACGATGATGTGTTACTTGTTCACTTATTCAGTATTTTGATTAATTATTCTTGCAAAAATTACTAAATTATTGAAAAGAGACACATGGTTGTTATACTTGGTCTTTGATAGACTTGTGTTTAGCCTTGAATTGACATTATTTTCCTCCTTTCAAACTTTTGAAAATGAAGCTTACAATGAGAAGTGTGGCTTTTCGATTGAGGTTCATTAAGTGTAACATCTTCAGTACTTTCAGTATAATATTGTTCATTTTGAGTCAAAGTCTGCACGAGTTTGTTCTTGAAATTAGTCCAAAACACATGGTACTATGTAGAGAATAGAATCTTACTTATAAACTATGTATTTTCTACTCTTCCAAGCAATGTGAGATTGTGCACACACACTGATATAGATCGGACCCACACTGGATTTTGATACGAATCAATTAAACACTCAGGGTTGGAGTTTAAATTCTCTTTGAGAGTCAGATCGTTCTTTGCAGTATTTTTTTCGTTGTCTTCTTTCGGATTTTGACTAGAAGAAAGTCGTTTTCATGAGAGTTTATTTTTAATCGACACGACAACTGGTCGATTAAAAGAAAAAAGAATTTATAGTATCTATAGACAAGTCTAAATGTGTGTTAGAAAATTTTCGTTTCTGAAAACGAATCGACACATCAATGTGTGTCAATTGAAATCAACGCCAACAAAACATCACTCTCTCATTATTCAAATCTTGTGTTTATTAACAAATTTTTTCCTTAAAATTAAAAAATATGTGCAAAAGCTAGATCATAGTTCAACTGTAACATGTATGAACAAGTTTACTTAGTATTTTAAATTATAGAATATTAGTTAAATTAGTGGAATTAAAGTCAATTGACGTGACTCAAAAACTAATTATCAATGATGAAATAAAACATCGAAAAATATAAATAGATTTAATCGCGATTTGCCGAATACAACGTAGATTTGACAATGATTTTTCCTCCTCCAACATTAATTATCACCTCCTCAGGTGATATGTTAAATATTTTAAATTTTATTGTTAATGGATGATTAAAATATTGCAGTTAAATTATTTTTCTATTTTTTAGAAATAAATAAAATTCTTCAACTAAAACAATAAATTAGACTAATTTTTAATAATACTGGGACAATGATTTTAGATTTTATTAAATATATACATGTCACGTCGAAACGTATCTTGGTGTCATCAAGATCATACCCGATTCAATTACGAAGCAGAGAGATAATTTAGTATAATTTTTCTTTTTTCTACTTTTAGTAGTAACATAGTTTTAAAATGAATTACACATTAAAAAACTAGTTTATGCTCATTATTTAATGATTTAGGTCTATGCCCTAATCATACTTGGAGTTCAGGGTTATAGTCATTGTATAGTTTTCGGTGAAAATATTATATCTAGGAAAATCAACAAAATAAATTACCGACTTTGGAATTAACAACACACTAAATCTTGAAGAAAATTTGTGAATAACTAAAATATCGAATTATGAGAAATGAACGACACAAATCTTGCAGTCACGTTTTCTATCAAAAAACTTTTAAGCAAACACCACAATCACGTTGACATCAAGGATTGTCTAACAAGAACATCTAAGGATCAACAACGGACGTCCTTCAACGATGAGGGACGTCCAAGGCTGATCCACAAGGCGAGGCATCCTTTGGGTCATCGTAAGGTCAAGAGATGTCCTTATTGGCCGCTAGATAAAGAGACGAACGTCCTTCAACGAGGATGGACGTCCAATATGGAAGGAGGGGCGCTTGCAGATAAAGGTTCATCGAGAGACGTGTTAGAGTTCAGTGTTCTGGATTCGTTTTGTGGTGGGCTGAGAAGCTTGCATTAGATCTCTCATGTGGAATTCGTGTCAAGGTAGAAATTGTTAGAGTTCAGTGTAACCCAAATTCTAGTTTGACAAGGTCGAACTAGTATCCAATATTAGGGTTTTCTATTTTCTCTAAATATTTATGTTTAAGTGAATTTTTCTTCTGCCCGTAGTTTTTTTCCGAAAGGGTTTTCCACGTAAATCTTGGTATCCCTGTTTTCGTAGTTTCTTGTTTTTTATTTCGCATTTGATTCTCAACAATTGATATTAGAGCAAAGTTAAGAGTTACTCGAATCAAACAAAATGTGAGGTTTGTAATTATTTGTGAAAAATTGCAATTTGGAAAAAGAATAAAAAAAAGAAAAATTGAACTTTTCCTTCTCATTACCTTCTTCAAACAGCCAAGGAGAAGCCGCGCCATGATCGATCCAAGATACAAAGAAGGAAGAACACTAGATTTTAGTTATGGCAGGTGAAGATGCGAGATATTCTCGCACGGATGGATTTAGACAACGCGTTATTAAAGCTCAATAAAATGTTCACGTCTTGGATTGAAGAGAAGCAACTTCGAAAGGATTGAAAAAGCCTATTTTTTATACATCCGCATTTGTCAAATCAGATTTTGCGAAATGTTTTGAACGAGAAATCTACCGCTGAGTTATGGTTTAAATTGTAGCAGCTGTGAATGAAGAAAACTCTTACTAGCAAATTGCATTTGAAGCAACAACTTTATTCTTATCAGTTGATAGAAGAATGTTCTATTTAAGAACATTTGACCACATTCAAGGAGTTAGTTTCAGATTTGGAGAATATGGGATGCAAATATGATTATAAGGATTTAGGGATAATTCTACTATACTCGTTACTTACTTCATATGGTGCTTTCAGAGATACAATTTTATGCAATAGAAAAAGTCTAACTCTTGAAGAGGTATATGGTGTTTTGTTATCAAAGCAAAAGATGAAACAAATTGTTGTTGGATCTGAGTCTCGAGGTGAGCGATTTGTCGTTCCGGGTAAAACAAGAAAATCAAGCAACAAAAGCAGTAATAATGTTAAGAATTCGAAGTGCAGATCAAAGTCAAGGAACCGTGATATTACTTCTATTAGCAGAAGGAGCACATTAAATCTGAGTGACGTAAATTGCATAATGAAATAATTAGAGCTGCAGAGAAGAAAATACAACGGATGACATCCGATGAAATTGTTGTCATAGAAGAAGAAGAAGACTATTGTGATGGAGATTTTCTAATTGCGTTAGAAAGAAACTCAAAGCCAAACAAGGATTAGATTCTGGATTTATCTTCTTTGTTTTATATGTGTTACAATCAGGATTGATTTTCGACATATGAGACTGTTTTAGGAGGTGTTGTGTTAATGGGTAATAACACATCTTGCAAGATAACTAGTATGGGTATTGTCAGAATCAGATGTTTGATGGAGTTGTTAGGGCACTGGGTAATATGCAACATGTTCCCAATTTAAAGAAGAATCTGATCTTGTTGAGTACTCTGGGTTCGAAAAGGTACAAGTTCAGCGCTGTAGATAAAGCCACGAAGATCAGTGGGGGTGCTGCTCTCTTCATGTTAAAGGGATACAAAAGATTTGTAAATTTGTATGTGTTACAAAGTTTTACAGTAACAGATAACAAGGTTACAAAGTTTGTAAATTCACCTTTTTTGGAGAATACTCGGAAGAAGTCAAGTTCTCAGATGAAGTTCAAGTTGGGATTTGAATCTACATCATAATTGATATGTTAGTTTATTATAAATGTTCAGGGTGATGCAGTCACCACATCGTCACCAGTTTCAGTTTTGTATCAGAGTGGTATTGTCAAAGATAGAACAAAGAGGAAGGGTAAAGTTCCACGACGATATGGTGAAACTACTTCAGTGGGTTATGCATTGAGTGTGTTAGAGGGTATTAATTCCAGTGGGGAGTCTTCAACATATTCATATGCAGTTCATTGCGACATCTCTGATAATTCGGTGATACCATGAAGGAGATGTGATTTCTTCTCAATTGTGTCTCCCAAGTTGAAGCAAGATTTAAACTTTATCAATATCAATTGTTGAGTTGGCCCTGCAGGGGCCTTTGTGGAAGATGAAGTTATTTTTTGTTGGAATTTTGCGTATTTGTTTTCCTTGCATTGAGATTTCTCTGAAGATGGAGATTGTTAGAGTTCATTGTTCTGGATTCATTTTGGGGCAGGCTGAGAAGGCTATATTGGATCTCTCATGTAGAATTCGTGTCAAGGTGGAGATTGTCAGAGTGCGGTGTGACCCAAATTATAGTTGGGTCAGGTCGGGTCAAACTTGTATCTAATATTAAGGTTTTCTATTTTCTCTATATATTGATACTTGAGGCGCAAAACTCATTGTACCTTGATTTCCTAATAGTGAATTTCTCCTCTATCTGTGATTTTTTTCCATTAGGGTTTTCTACATAAATCTTAGTGTCCTTGTTTCCACAGTTTTTTCTTTTTCGTTTCGCATTCGATTCTCAACAGGACGAGCATCTCTCAACGAGGATAGACGTCCAAGATGGAGTTAAGTCATTCTCCAAAGGTGATAGCGAACAATGGTTCATGTCCATTGATTCAAGAGATGGATGTCCCTCAATAAGGATGAAAGGTCATGATGGAGAATGATCATCCTCCAAAGGCGATAGTAGACATTATATTGAAAGAGGTCACATGCAAGGAGCACGTTTTTTTAAATGGGAGCAGACTCCCTCCACTTACGACGGACGTCACTCATCCTACAACGGACGTCCCTCAACTTAAGACGCACATCTTTCCACTTACGACAAATGTCCATCAACCAACAACGGGTGTCCCTTAGCCCACAACGGGCGTCCCACAATTTTAAGTCAAGGGATATCCATTGTTGGATGATGGACGTTATTCATAAGTGGAGGGAGTGTGCTCCCATATAAAAAAAAAAAACTTGTGTCTTGCACATGACCTCCTTCAACATAACATCTGTCAACACCTTTGGAGGATGGTCATCCTCCTTCTAGTCGTCCATCTGCATTGAGGGAAGTTCGTCCCTCAATCCAACGAGCATAAACCATCATCCGCTAGAGCATTTAGAGAATGACCTAACTCTATCTTGGTCGTCCATTCTCATTGAGAGATGTTCGTCCCTAGATCCAACGGGCATGAACCTTCGTCTGCCAGTGCCCGTTCTCGTATCCTAGACGTCCATCCTCATTGACAAACGTCCATTCTTGTTAAAGAACGTCCATCTCTTCATCCAGCAGTCAACAAAGACATTCATAAACCTTATAATGGCCCCAAGGACGCCCTGCTTCATGGATCAGCCTTGGACGTCCCTCATTGTTGAAGGACATCCGTTGTTGATACTTGGACGTCGATGGTCCTTGAAGTTAACGTGAATGCAACATTTGCCTCTACGTTTTTTGACGGAAAACATGACTGCGAAATTTGCGTCGTTCATTTTTTATAATTCGATATTTTTGTTGTCAATAAAATTTCTTCAATATTTGACATATTACTATCTCAAAGTCTAAGGTTTTTTTTTTTCGTTATTCTCTCTTATATATATCTCAACGACTCAACCTATCCTAGGAAGATAAGAATGATCATGGGTATGACCAATTTGAGGGAAGTTCACAATTAATATGTACATTGAGTTCTTTTCCTAAACTAATAAGTCTCGTTTTGGGCTAAGAGTAAAAAACAATTCTTGCAAACCTTGACCCAAAATCGACAATGTCTCTTTGGAAAAGCAAATCTCCACGAAATATGATTTGGTCGAGCTTACTACTGTAAACTCCATTTTATGATTATAATGGAAATTAGAAATTGCAAAATTGGTTTATTTTTTATTAAGTGAATTGCTATAAATTTTAGGTGTCTTCCTTAATTTTTTATTATTATTATTATTATTACTATTATTAGGAAATAGAGGATGTATCTCTCTAATTTATTGCAAATTAAAATTTAATATTTCTAAAAATTTATAATTGATATAAAAAACAAAGAAAAATATATGGTTCAGGATTAGGATTAGCATCCATGTCAACCGACCTCTCTACAATAATAGTTTTTAAATAAATAAAAAAATAAAAAATAATCCCTCGTTTAAGGGGAAAAAAATATGAAAAATCAACCATATACGACTTCAATAATTGAACTTTGGGTTCACATTCTCAACATGTTCTTTGACACTTTGCAATGGGATGATGTGCCTAAAAATAATCATTAAATTTTCAAAAATAAAGTGTTACAGAGAGGTTAAATGTCCCATTTTCAAGAAAAAGTAAAGCCAAAAATACAGATATTGGGAAAACAACAGGCATTTAAAGGCCTTTTTTTTTGGGTTATTTACATGAATTTATGTGAACCTCTAAACCCTAGTTTCCCTGCAAGTGAACCTAATTCATGGCTGTTGTTGCTTCTGTCAGAAAATGAAAAATATGAAGCTCACGTTAAAGCAGAGACCTGTAAATTGGGGAGGATTGATTCAGAGCCTTTGTTTGGCATCATCCATTCTACTTGTTCACAGAATCAGAATCTTAATTTCCAGATGTTTATTATTATTATTATTATTATTATTATTGTTTGAACTCATACTCATACTTCTTCTACCTGGTTTTAATTATCTTAATATTTTTACTTTTAAAATAAATTAAAATAGATGCTTAGCAAAGTATTATCACAATGTCCACTGAATAATACAATATAGTCAAAGTTGAACCTAATCCTATATAGATTTGTTCTTAATTCTCACTTCCAAAAGATTTGTACTAGTTATAGATAATATTCATATGAATAATCACGAAGTTTTTTACCCGCACCAGAGTATCTGTTACAATCATTTATCTTCTTATTGAGGGCCTCTCGGTCTCATCAGACACACTTCTAACTGATATCATTGGAAGTATCTTGATTTTAACCAAATAATATAATATTATACGTTTTAATCCTATACACCCATTGTTAGTTTTTGATGTGACCCGAATTCTATTGGGTCGGGCCGATAGACCTGCATTATAGATTTCACTTAGGGTTTTGTTTTCTTGATAAATTAATGTAAGCTAGAGTTGCAAAATTCGCGATTGTATTTTGATCTTTATAGTAGATTCATTCCTCTTTCCGTGATTTTTTTCCCGTAAGGGTTTTTTCACATAAATTTGGTGTCTCACATCGTACTTTCTTTTTTCGGTTATCGTTCGATCTCTTACACCCATTAATTATATTCTTAGGTTTTATTTCAAAATGTCTTATATTAATTAGAGGAAACACCCTATTTATTAACTGTCGGCTTCCACTTATACCAAACAATGTACAGCTTTATCTACTCATGGGTCTCTTGTTCTCACACTTGTTCTCACACTTGTTCTCACAAGTGTCTGAAACACAGTTTCTGATGTGTCCAAATTTAATTAGGGTTTTCCAAATAATCATGCATGTGTGTATTGTCATAATGATTTTCCTAAAAGCTAGTTTACCCGTGACATCGGAAGAGCAGAGGAGAGAGTGGGATGCCAGATAGGGTTTCCTGGCGAGCCTAGAAAGACAAAAGTACACTCTGGAAGTTGTTTGAAACAACTTCATCTTCCTCACTGCGTGATTCTGTTTTCTGTCATTTTTATTCACCTACTACCTACATGCATGAACCCTAACGTCATCTGCCTGTTTGCATTTATTCTGTTTTACCAACTTCGACCAATGATCTTCTGTTTCCCAATAAATTCAGCTTTATTTTACGTCACAAATCATCTCTTCCAGATCATCCCTTTGTATTTTCCTTAATATTTTCTTTTATGAGATTTTAATTGTGTTAAGAAGACTCAAGACGGTGTTGATTGTGAAGAATCAGTTCATATTATGGGAGTGTACAATTTCACATCGCTTGAAATAGTGAAAAGTAAATGAGTTATAAGTAGAGTTCTCCACCCTACCTAATACAATACGTTTTGGGTTAATCCCAATAACAAAACTATGCGGACTTAATCTCAAAACGGACAATATTATACTAAAAGCACTGGAGTATTCCACATTAATACTATCTCCGACGTTTTTGTTTTATTTTTCTAGTAATTTCCAAGTTAAAGATTAGTAGGGTAAGATTCTATAACTTGGCTCGGCTATAGCAGAACTTCTTATCGATGGCTATTGGCTATGTTATCTTTTTGGAAATAACCAGACTGTAAATTATGTAATTATGCTATAAATTAATGAAAAATTATTCAGAAAGTTTTTTATTTATATATTATATCGTGGCGAATTTTCAATTCTTAGTTTGGTACACACGGTTTCATATATATGACTCAAGTATAATCAATTGTCTAGTTTTAAATCTCTCTCTTTCCTCCCTTTTGGTCTTCTCTAATCTCTCTCTCTCTCTCTCTCTCTCTCTCTCTCTCTCTCTCTCTCTCTCTCTCTCTCTCTCATGGAGGCAGGAGATAGCTAGACTCCAATGGGTAGGGACCAGTTTCAAGGCAAGTTGACATAACAGTCCTGAGTTTAGATCTTTTTCAAGACAAGTCAATGATTGATAGAGGCAACAAACGCGTTTAGGAGTACAACGATTGAGCAAAAGATTAATTCCAAAACTATGTTTAATCGACATTAATTCGAGTTAAGCTTTTAAATTAACAACTGCAAATAAATTCTATAATTAAAAATAAAAAGGTTATAATTTTAAATATATTTAAAGTCATTTGAGAAGTAACCTATTTAATATAATTAATTTTCTCATTTCAATTGTCAATTGCTGTGGTAGGCCACAAAATGAGTTAATTATCTTCTGTTAATTATAGTGTGTCTCCCTTAATTTCAACTTATCCATTTAAATTAAGTTTATATCATGGTGTTTGCCGACGTTAAAAGAAAGTAATTATTATTGTTAGATTTCGGTGTTACTCGAATTCTATTGGGTTGGGCAATGGACTCGCGTTGTAGAGCTTATTTAGAATTTTGTTTTCTCTGTAAATTCATATAAGTTAAAGTAGCAGTTGTATTTTGATTTTTATAGTAAATTTGATCATCTGTCCGTGATTTTTTTCCCGAAAGGGTTTTTTCCACGTAAATCTGGTGTTCTACATTTGTATTTTTTTCCTATTATTGTTCGATTTCTAACAATTATTGTATTTAATATTATATTAATTGATAAAGATAAAACATGTAAATTACTGTGTGATGCAAGTTACTATAGTAAGCTAATTGAAAATATTAAGACTATTAGCAATGTTTTGGAGATTAAAAGACTATTTTGTTACTATAAAAATAGGAAATATCTAAATTTACAAAATAATTTTAATTTTAATTTTTCAAAAAAAAAAATAATGATTCATTAAAACGATGTTTGTTACGCCTCAAAGGGTACCTGAGACAGAACGGGGAACGACTCGGCCAAAAACAGATCGTATCTTAAACTCTTAATTAGCAGTGGAATAATTAAAATTTAGTTTACAAACCAGACTCAAAATAAAGGGTCAATAGTGACATTAAGATAATGTAAAATAAACAATGTCTAAACTATGCATAAATAAATTAAAATAATATTAAGGTATAAATCTCACGAAAAATATTCAAAGTCTCTCAAGAAACAAAAAATATAAATTGTCCAGGGAAATCTACAAAATCTACTCTGGTGGTGGCTTGATTATTTCTTGAAATGGGAAGTTAAATTTATGGTGAGTCAACTAAACTCAGTAGGGATCAGATTTTATGGTCGACATTTAGATTAAAAAAATATGTGTGCATGCCAAAAATTTATTTTAAAACAAACTCGATATATGAAGAAAGTAAAAACGAGCAATAGAGCAAATAACAAAATTAAACAACGGCGATACTCAAGCGATCACAATAGACAAAAAGACCCTGATTAGGTTTAAGTTTTTGCACTCATGGACATGTCACATACAGTTATCTTATTACTCTAGTTAACAACAGAGCATAAAAGTAAATGTAAATATATTGGAATTGAATATTAAATGAAGCATATATTTTGAATTTTAAACATGTTCAGTGAAAAATGTTATACATAAAATGAAATCCAACGAATCAAATGGAAATGCATCATTCAATACAAAACTATGCCTAAAAATATTATTTTAGAAAATCATGTATGTTGAACATAAAATAACATTTACCTCAAATTTGAGTTTATCAATACCAAAGTCCAATAGAAAAACGCCTATTGAAGCCCAATAACAGACAAGTTCAACACTTCTTAAATCTTGGAACCTAATCATAATATTGTTTTTACCAAATCAAAATTCAAACCCAAAAATTAAAAAGAATGGATTTCTAGGCTAAACAATGACGACCCAAGAATGAGAGAGTCGGAAGCCTAACACAGTCCAATACGACTCCTAAAACAACCCAAGAATGAGTGGGTCCAAAACTTAGGGTAAAATTAAATTCAGCTCAAAAACAAGGTTTGAGCCTCAGCCCAAAATGGCCTAGGTCGCAGCCCATAATGGCCTAGGTTGCTACCCAACGTATCCTAGGCCACAACTCGAGATAGTCCAGGTCATTATGGGCTGCGACCTAATGTATCCTGGGCCGTAACTCGAGATAGTCCAAGCCGCGGCCCCAATGACTCTATCAAGTCGCTGGTCGACAATCTCCCAAGAAAAATCCAACTAAATACATTCTAATCACCGGACTTGCCTCACAAATCACCAGAACATCCAAAATTGGTGATTTTATACCTGCAATTCATAACGGAAACCAATAATCCAATATGAAGAGAGAAGTTTCCACAAAAAATTTGAATTTTTCCCCTTTACTGGAAAAAATTCACTTCTTCGTGAAGCTGCCTTACCGAAAATGGCTTCACAATATCGATGTTTAACACTCAAAACCTTTAAGAAAACCAATTTCGTCCATCATCACCAATCACCAAGGAGAAAACAAAAAGAAAATCCAATAAAACTGACCTCGAACGAGAATGGAAACGCTAACCCACCAGGGGATGTCTTTTCCTCTTCACAAACTTGGCTCGCAAAAAAGAAAATGGGGAGAAAATTTTTTTTTTTTTTGCAGAGGAGAGGAGTGGGGAATCGACCCCTCCCTCACTCACTGAATTAGGGGGAGAGCTCCCCCGTCTTCGGCAACAACTACAAAAAACGGGGATTTAAAAAAGTTTAACTTTTTTTAATGTGCCGGTTTGTACAATGTTTCTTCGGTATTTTTAATGTTATGGACAAACAAATAACATCAAGAAATCGTAGTTCCAAACCAACTATATTACTTCCCTTGGATTTATTTTAAAAAAAAAGGTAAATATTAAAATTATTTCGTTCAAAATTTCTCTGATTTTGTTGGTTCAAGTTATTGTTTGAAAAATCTCCCTCGAAAAGTAGGCAAGTTGCTTTGAAGTAAACGCAAAAATCCAATTGACTACAAGAAATCACATATTAAATCAATTATTGTGGGTCTCTAGGTGGGAAGAGAACATCATATGTATAAATTTAACCTTGATTTCAAAGAAGAAGAAACAAATATTAGCTTGCGGGAGCTGGTCTCTTGCAGGACCTCACAGCCTATCGACCATGGCTGCTTTTGTCAATTCCAAATGGAAGGGAGTTCTCATTTTTTCTTTATTTAAAAACTAAACATACTACGTGTGTCGCGTCACTCATAAATTAAACTTTACTTTATTTTTGCAATCAATGAGAAGCCCATGAATTGTTTTTCACTATAAAAAGGGTCTCTCTCTCCCTTCATAAATTGCACCACATGATCATCTTCTTCTTCGCCTTCTTTTCTCTCTCTCTCTCTCTCTCTCAACTGGTTTTGATCCTACTTAACATAACCTCTAAAACCCTTTTTTGTTTCTTGAAAAGAAATGAGTTTTCTTCCTCAAACTCAAGGGAAAACCCTGCCGGATGCTTGGGATTATAAAGGCCGGCCGGCCGAGAGGTTGAAATCCGGGGGCTGGACTGCTGCTGCGATGATTCTAGGTCTTTCAATACCTTCTTTGATCTTCTCTTTTTCAATCGGTCACTTGTTTTCTTCCATTTTTAAGCTTCTTAATCTGGGCTTTCTTCTTCTTTCTTTTTTTCGGCTATTGTTTCAGGCGTTGAAACCATGGAGAGATTGACGACGTTGGGTATCGCTGTAAATCTTGTGACCTATTTGACTGGAACCATGCATTTGGGCAATGCTACTTCTGCCAACACTGTTACTAACTTTCTCGGAACCTCTTTCATGCTCTGCTTGCTCGGCGGCTTCGTCGCCGACACATTTCTCGGCAGGTCTGGTTTACTAAAAACTTTCAAAACACCTCAGCCACACGTTTTAATTGTTAAAAAAACTGTATTTATTCTAAGTTAATCAATTTTATTAAGCATAAAATGACAAATTTGTAAATACGAATGACAACAATGATAGTAATCTGATAAGAACCAATAAGAAGAATATCCAGATCCACTTTCATCGAAGAATATGTCTCAAAAATTCATTGAAAATATCTTTTATCATATAATATTTTTGCTGAGATAATCAAAATTTCTTCTGGTTTCCACAGGTACCGCACCATTTCCATCTTCACCGCCGTTCAAGCAGCCGTAAGAACCAAGACACTCTAACCCTTTTGTCTTCCAATACTTAAATTATAATCTTAAAGCCACGATTTCTTGTCATTAGGGTGTTACCGTCTTGACCATTTCCACCGTAGTTCCAAGTCTCCGTCCACCCAAGTGCGAACCACGATCGCATCAGCCGTGCGTTCCGGCGAACAATATGCAGCTAATGGTTCTCTACTTAGCTCTCTACCTTACCGCTCTAGGCACAGGAGGATTAAAATCAAGTGTTTCAGGGTTTGGGTCAGATCAATTCGATGAGTCAGACCCAGAAGAAAGATCCCAAATGACTAATTTTTTCAACTGGTTCTTCTTCTTTATAAGCATTGGTTCACTAACTGCCGTCACTGTTCTCGTTTACATTCAAGACAACCTCGGACGACAATGGGGGTACGGAATCTGCGCTTCCGCCATTGTTGCAGCTCTGCTTGTTTTCTTCGCCGGAACAAAACGGTACCGTTTCAAGAAACTGGTGGGGAGTCCATTAACGCAGATTGCTGCAGTTTTTGTAGCAGCGTGGAGGAAGAGACGAATGGAGATTCCGTCGGACACGTCGTTTCTGTTCAACGTGGATGACGTCGGAGACGCTGGCAATGGGAAGAAGAAGCAGAAACTTCCCCACAGCAAGCAGTTCCGGTTAGTCGCTCAATCATTAAAACATTTTTGCTCTTCATTTACATTTTGTCATTAACAACTTCTATTTCGATCGACACATATAAGAACACAAGTTCAACCTTATAAACTAATTTGATCTTAGAATTGTTAGATCATAGAATATATTTAGGGTCTTGTTATTAAGACACAATAATTAGTCTCTTTTTTTTTGTGTCTTTTGATTGAGTAATTAATGAAGAAATTATGATAATTTATATATGATTTTATTTAGTTACAGCATTTTTCGACACGTTTAATGTAAGTCTAGATTATGGGAGACACCATTCGATATGCACATGATTTCTTAGGTGATTAGATCTAGATTATGGAAGAACAAGGGTAGTGTGGTGTTTTAGAGAGAGAGAGAGAGAGAGAGAGAGAGGGATGGGGGGGGGGGAGGAGAGGGATTTGCTTATCTTTTTGTGGGTCCCCATGAAGATGAATAATAGTAGTCCAGCCAATCAAAGAGTTAGGCTAAGTTGGGTGTTTGGCCAGCGTGGCAAGACGTCCAATGAAGTGGACATTTGACTGACTCCTTCCAAGTCAAAGCCAGGTCATTCGGTCAGTCCCTAATTAGTAACCTCACATAATTAATTGTACCCTTTTTTTATTTTTTAATGAAATAAATATAATTAATCTAAAAAACACTTAAAAATGTATTTTCAGTTAATTAAATTAATTTTAAAATTTGAAAATATTCATGAGAATCATCTTTGCCCAACTGGGTAACACATGAACACACTCCCATGTGATTATGTCACGGGAATCTTTCTGTTTTTTTTTTTTTACATTTTATTATTTGTATTTCTCTTCGTAGGAAGAAAAGAAAACCCTCCAGATTGTCTATTTTGCTTGATTATTTTACACAATCATGCTTCAGTTCTAATAATATTTGATTATGATGATTTTCATGGCCAGTTTCTTGGATAAGGCAGCAATAAAGGACGATGCTGGGCAGACGGTGATGAACAAGTGGCGCATATCAACCCTAACAGACGTAGAAGAAGTGAAATTAGTGATCAGAATGTTACCCATTTGGGCCACAACCATAATTTTCTGGACGGTTTATGCTCAGATGACAACTTTTTCAGTCGCACAAGCCACCACCATGAACCGCCACATCGGAAAATCCTTTCAAATTCCGGCGGCTTCTCTGACCGTCTTCTTCGTCGGGAGTATTCTTTTAACCGTCCCGGTTTACGACAGAATCATCAACCCAACAGCCAAAAGAGTCCTGAAAAAGCCTCAAGGTCTAACCCCATTACAGAGAATCGGAGTCGGTTTAGTCCTCTCGATTTTAGCAATGGTGGCGGCTGCGCTCACCGAGTTAAAGCGGCTGAGAGTGGCGGAAGATCACGGTTTGACAAACAACCCATCAGCGACGATCCCGCTGAGCGTGTTCTGGTTGGTGCCACAGTTTTTCTTCGTCGGATCCGGCGAAGCATTCACGTACATAGGGCAGCTGGATTTCTTCCTGAGGGAGTGTCCGAAAGGGATGAAGACGATGAGTACGGGGCTGTTTTTGAGTACGCTCTCATTAGGGTTCTTCGTAAGCTCTTTCCTGGTCACAATAGTTCACAAAGCGACAGGGGAGAAGAAGCCATGGCTGGCCGATAATCTAAATCAGGGAAAGCTTTACGATTTCTACTGGCTTTTGGCAATACTGAGTGGACTGAATCTTGTGGTTTACTTGGGTTGTGCCAAATGGTACGTGTACAAGGACAAGAGGGTGAGTGAGGAGGGGATTGAATTGGAGGAATCTGAGCCAAGTTGCCATGGATAAAACCATGGTTTGTTTTGTCTTCCTATTATTGTTCTACAAAGTCCCATGCTCTTCCTTCTGGTAGTACGAAGCTTTGTGATCTCTTTTTTGTGTATAAAAAGGAACGAAAAAGTGAAGGTGGTCACATGCATATAGGCTATAGCCATCTCCCCTTGTTATCTTCTGTCTGTCTATGTGTTGGCCTAATTTCTCAACAAGTCCAAAACATAGCTTTCTAAAGTTTTGACGACCCTAATTGCAGGAGAGTGACGTATCAAGGCAAGGTGGGACTGGGTTGAAGCCAACAGTATCACCAGAAAGTCCTTTAGCTTTTCATACCCATAAAAGTAGAGAAATCAAGATCCACGGTATTTGTTAGAGTTGACTTAAAAGTGTGACCCCCCCACCCCATTAAGGATGTCTACATTCCATATGGAAGTCCCACATCAAAACCTCAGACTCAAACAAAGAACCAATGTGCCAATGAAAAAAATACAAGAAGAAAAAGCTATGTCTATCTAACTAGAGTCCTCATCCAAAGATAAGGACACTCTAAATCGTGCAACAGGCAAAGAATATATCTATCTTTACGACACTCAAATGCAACCAAACTGCATTTTCTTGTCATATAATGGCATCAATTTCAACTCAGTTACCCAGTGCCGGTCTTTTCTGAACAGGAGAGAGAAATGCAAATGAACTAGTGATACATGTCCAACAAAAGAGGAATATGCTATGAGCAACTAAAAGCTTATGTGCGTATAATTAACAATGGTTCGACAAATAAAAAAACCATAAACATTGAACAAGGCCAATGAACTTGATGAATGAGGACAATGTATACTACAACAGTACAAAAATAATAATTCAAGATTTACTTGGGAATATCTGGGAGATGCACATGATAGGATTTTAAGCCTAAGCCGGATACTTGGACTGATGGATCGTGGCTGCGAAAAAAAGATGTAATCTTTTCTTTCATCGATTGAGCGAGCTCTAAAATACAAACAAATATGAACCAATGCGAAGAACATATTGATAAACATGGGGAGGGAGCGAGAGAGATAGAGTTTACAGACCATGAATTCACAGAATTTATGTACCTGAAAAGAATTCCTCTTTAACAACCTTCCCAAGTCTTCTGTACTGCTGCTTCCATGTAATCAAGACAGAATTCCAAACAAGCTATATCTGCAGAATGTCGTAGACTGTTAAACATTCACACTGTAACTTGTTTTTAGAACTTCTTATTTTCTCCCATGAAATACAAATCCATTCGCATCTGATTTAATCAACCCGATTTTCTGAAGAACTGTTTCAAGTTTAACATTTTGTTTCTTTTTAACTTCGATAAACTATGTTCAGTGCAAGTAAACACTGCTCATCTAATGTGATTAAAGAGGTCAATGGAGAATCCTTGCCTTTTTAAGTCACGTCTTCTAGTAAAGACTAGGGTCTTTCATGTAAGCATAAGTAGGTGGATTTTTGCAGATTAAGCGACAAACCTGACAGTAATCAAGAAATTTCCAAAGAATTGACGAAATCCTCGTCCAATTCACCAAAAATATTCGGGCATCCATCCCAATTTCCTTCCTCCCTAGCTTCCCAATACCCACCTACATAGCGGAATGGTCCATCTTCTCCATCTCGTTTAAACCACCTGGGTTTCCACCCATTTTCTTGTAATTTTCTTGACTGTATTGTGAGAGGAAAAATGAAAAAATTAACAACAAATAATGAGATAAAATTCATAAATGCATAGAGAAGTTTTAAATCTCTTAAATAATGGTAACTTAAATATATAATCTTGTAACTGAGTTACCAAGTTGAAAAATGAAAATTACTTGCAAACATGCAAAATCAAAAGGGATTAACTTGAAATAAACAGAAATCGGTAGTTTTTTGTTCTCTTTTCTACCTTCTAATACTTCTTCCTCCAATTAATAAACAGAAAATGAAAGTTGCTGACACTAGAATTTATAGTACTACATACTTAGTAATGGGAGGACATTATCTGCATGATACAACCATGAAACATCTACATTTGAGCAGACAAATATGATGATTTCAAATTTTAAAAGACTATAGTTAATGTCTAATAAACAATCTATTCAAGAGAAAACTGTTCCTTCATCCTCAATAGATCATAGATACTAGCATCCTGCATCACACGCAAACAATAAATTCGTGATAACAATTAATGTGGTTCCATTAGTTTTGATGCAGTACATTTTCTCACGGCTTGCTAATCCAATGCAGGACCATAATAATCACCACATGAATACAATTTCTTAAACATTTTCAACACTAATGAAAATGAAAAGATAAAAAGAGATAACTAGATACATCAACAATCTAGAGATAATCTAGATCAGACGTCTTATATCTTGTTATTAGTGATCATATGAATTGGAAACTTGACTTTACAAAAAAAGATTAGATCTTTTATCAGTTGGTCTTGCATTAGCTACACATCTGAGTTGCATCATACCTTATTTTAAGGTCATAAAAACCAAATGGTATATTAGGTCAATATGCTTAGCACAACATAAACAAAAACAAAGTAGCATGAGTCATAAATTTAGCAAAAAAATAAATTGCATCTATGCCCAAACTAAATGGTGTAGAAAGTGGTGCAGGACATACAATTCTTTGCCTCCTTTCCAAACGTTGTTTCTCAGCATTTGCCTTCTCATATGCTCCATTTTCCAGGTGTCTCTGGTCTGGTCTAAGTCTAGAATCTGTGGGCGGGAGCTTCTCCTTAATCCGTGATCAAATACCAAGGATCAGAAAAAGCTATAGAAAATTAGAGACACATGAGAGAATAACGAAAATTCATTGAGAACATTTGAGTCTACGCATCTTACATACCTTCAGTCCTGATGTCAATTCATTCAGAGTAATTGCAAATGAAGTTAAGTTGTAACGACCAGGACTAGAGGAAGGCATACTTCTTTTCCACAACAAGAGGGCATCAGATGAAGGAACATCACTCTTTGGATTCTCAGATGCTTTACCATCAATGTAATACATGCTTTCGTCCCACTTACCAAATAATGTGGCAACCTTTTTCCCGTAAATATCCTCAACATATCCATGAACCTTCACAAGAAATAGAATCAAGAGACTATGTCAAAACCAAAACACATTCTAAGCCTATGGAGCAGGTAACCATCGTCCGATTGATAATTAGCCAGGTAAAATATCTGCATAGAGCCTACGGAAATTAGTTAAATTCAAATGACTTACCTGGTGAGGATTTCGATCAAGAATTGTGTGCTCTTTGAACTTCAGTTTGCAAGAATATAGTTGATTGCCTCGAATGTGCATTGTTCCATGGTGATCGCAACAGACTTTACCTAAGATGAGATTATTGATATTTGTAGTCACCTGATAAACATCATATAAAGTATTTAGGATATTGATAGCACTAGAACAATTCAATCCTTCAGTGTTAGACAAACACAGCCAATGCAGCAATCCACACCTTGCTCCACTGGAATATTTCTCCATCATCAAATTCTAGGGTGAGAATTCCAACGGGATTGAGCTGAATAGACATGCCCCAGAATTTTGATCTGAGGATGCTGTCACCCCAGAATTTCCAACCTTTACCTTCACAATGGCAGGCAACCAGAGTTGGGTGGTGACTGACCTGCAGTTTAAAATGTTGTAGTAATTGGAAGCTGATAAAATCTAATCAAAGGATAAACAACCTGAAAGCCAAATCATGAAATTACCTAAGTACAAATGCTCTTTTGAACTATTAGGGGAAGAACCAAAAGCTACTATAATAGAGTGACCTACTCACATTGTTGAAAGCCTGAGTTATCATGTATTGATAACACATGCACAGTCTATAAATGGATCTATATTCTATCACTGATTCTAAATTATGGACCACTCATTTCATTCTGTATATTCAACGTCTTTTTTATCATAAAATTAATTAGCACCGTACTTTTACCAAAAAAAGTCTGCATTAGTACTTCTCATTCTTTTAAATGCATAAAAAAAAAGAAAAAAAATCACTGTACCTACATACAAGTCTCAGCCATCTCAAAGGTTAAGTACCCGAGACTCCCCTTAACATTGGAAAAACATACACTGACCTTTTCAGAGAAAAAGCGAATTCCTTTCTCGGGATAATCAGCCTCATAAGTTTCACCTAACAAAGGATTGAATGGCTTACAGTCCCGGCCTTCAGATGTCGCATAGGCAGAAACTGCAAAGGCAGCAACATTAAGAATTCTTTGTAGATTGTTTCCCTGATGACAGAATTAAATTCCCCATGGGCTAAGCATCAGAACAAACGAATTTGATAGTATTTGTGATATGCATTGCTTAAGTAACTTTGTGCAAATATTATGATCCAAATGAGAAAAAAAATGCATACAAGAATGCAAAAAAACCTGCACACAGCAAACAGCATTGACATACATACATACATACATATATATATATATATATGCATACAAGAATGCAAAAAAAGCTGCACACAGCAAACAGCATTGACATTATATATATATATATATATATATATATATGAATTAATGTGATTGTGTGTGTATTTGTGTGTGTCTGGAGAAGACTTCTCCGGTGGTTGATAGTGCATATATGTTATAAGATCTAAGAGGTGAGCTCACAAGACATATCGTAATGTTTTGAAGAAAGACAGAATGTAGTTGGAGGTCTTTTTGACAGCATGTCGTATAGACAAGACATCCTAAGGCAAATTCATTGAATTTACAGAATCACGTAATAAGATTAGGGTCATGTAAACTAACCGCTTTTCCATATTCATATGCTTGATCCAAGAGATAAGAATATTCTAAATCTTCACAACACTTCTGAAGGGATGACAATGGCTCATTAAAATATACTGGAAGACAAACACGTGTAAGATCCTTTCCAACATTGTCTTTGATAATAGACCAAAGACTGACTCTTTTCTCCTTCTCAACTGGATCAGGAAGCTTTTTCCGCCTGCATGGATTTGCAGAACTACAGCATTCCTTGTGCAAATTACAGAACTCCTCAGTTTGCATCTTCTTTACATCATCATATTGTCTTTCAGGTTTCCAACACTTGTCTTTGCAATCTGAAGATCCCTTTGTAGTGTCACAACTAAAAGTGTGTTCAGTAAAATAATCTCTGGTGTCATAATAAGTTATTTCATCTTTGTCTGCCACATCCTCAAGTTCTTTTTTCTCAATATCATCAGATGATTCAGTGGTACTGCATTCTGACATGTTTCACGAATGAAGAATAATCATGTTACTAATCAAAGAGAGATTAAAAACATGTTTGCTTCACATCAAGGTAATATCAGAAATCAGTTTAAAAATGAAATCAAACTCGACTAATTAATTACAAATAGCTAATGAATCAAGACAAAGTGCTTTGAATTAGAACTCATGAAACAAAAAAAAAGTCACATCATGCATTTTGATTTCTCAAACAGGTGATGCAGAGGCAGCAGAAACGCCTAAAGATTGAAAGAGTAAAGCATCAACCATGCTCCAAATATAACCCTAAGACCAGGTTGTCAAATTACTTAGAACACAACTTAAGAGATATAACATGCTAATTGTTCATAAGAAAAATAAGCAATAAACTTGGAGAAAGGTTATGAAAAAATTAATTGAAATCAGATTTTTTATTAGAATTATTTTTTAGCTCTACAAGCAATCTCAATCTTGTTGTGCTCAACTATTTTTTGGCTAATACTGAGGCCACCTGGTGAACTCAGACTCGAGGAGAGCATAACTAATGAGCCCATGCATTAATATATACCAAGCATGTACTAGGCTAACTCCCTGGAAGAGGCCACGCCATTTGAGCACATTATCTCTTGCTTCCAAAAGTGTCTTTTAGAGTAGCCCCTGTTCGTTTGCAACCAATTGACCTCATAGCTGATACAACCAAACCACTCCACTTCCAAAAATACTCAGGTTTTTAGCCAAACCTCTTATGATTTATCAATAATCTATATAATTTTTTCCCCAACATATTATTGATATACCAATAAACTTCTATACAAAAAACATGGGAAATGGAAAATATATATGTACCACTAAATTTTTTATGCTGATTCGCTGAAAACTCATGCTTTGTCAATTGGTATTCACCATCATGAATCCGAGTTGCTTCAACTTCAATATTAGCGACCTGTATGCAAAAGACAAGACTGTTTGACAATAATACATAATCAAGGCATTCATAAAGAGAAAATTATAAATAATATGAAAATAAAAGCACAAAACTAGAATCTAAGAATGTGGATACCGCATATTAGTTTCCTTCTTGTGATGAATTGAAGATATACACAGTAATTTCTAAACTTTGATAACACTTTATAGAAGCAAAACTACTTCAGCATCATCAAATAAATGGATCTAGATCATACAGGCAGTAACTTTTTGTGTTCTTTTTGTTTACTGTAAATGATTGTTGGACGTTTAACGTTTTAAATAAGCTATACTCAAGTGGAGACAAGTATACTTGAGCGTCACGAAATCGGATTGAATGGATATCACACGCATCTACAATTTCCAGGTCCCACAGAGAAGAATATACCCATTTTAGGAGAATATCACCATTGATAGAGACGCACAGAGAAAATTTACCTCAACAACAATAGTAATAAATGGAAGTAACAAGAAAAGGAATTCGACGATTTCTAAGACGCTGATTGATAGAAATGGAGTTGAAATTTGTAGCGTAACCGTATACCTCTAAATGCCTCAATTTGTTGAGGAGATTCGATCGTTCTTCGTAGAGAAACTGACGCTGTAATTGTACTTCTGAGAATTCAGAGAGCATGATACGCTCGCAATCTTTCATTAAAGTCTCACTGGCTCCTTCCTGGAGGAGACGATTTCTAAGCCTCGCCGTCGAAGCGGATAAGTCATCTGGAGGAAAGGAAAGGGAAATGCTCCTATTCCTAGCCGGAAGTAAGCTCCGAGTGGCGACCAGAGCTTGAATCCATTCGAATCGGTCTTTACTCGAACAAGTTCTCAGGTGAAGAGTCTTGGTAGCCGTGAACACGTAAAACCGCCGGTCATCGGACTTACTCTCCCGGAACGACGAGATCTGCGACGAAAAACGAGAAACAGTAGAGATAACATAGGAGGAGGAAACAATCAGCTACAAACTAGCACACAGATAGAACTAAACCGGAAGATCTTAACCGTAAATGAGTGAGCTGAGCTTCCGGCCAAGATCCAGGCCTTATATAACAATAAATTATTAATTTATTTTCATTAAAAGGAAAAAAGAAAAATACACACAGAGGAGAGAGAGAGAGAGAGAGAGAGAGAGAGAGAACATAAAAAAGCTTGGCAACGGCGGACGAAGAAGACAAAGCGATCGTAGGTTAATGGGGGAGTAAGTACAAACTATCATGGCTCTTGAATTCACCTGCTGACGTAAACCAACTCAACGTCAACAGCCACTGAAACTGTGAAAGTGAAACACGGTAGAGAAACATGTAGGGAAAGAGAGGGGAAGAAGATGATGAGTAAAGCTAGAAACCGACAGTTCATACGAGTTGCCTTATTTTGGTTTCTGGCAAAAGTGGACTCGGATTTTGAGACAGAAGGAGAAAGGTAGATGGAGAGAGTAAAATCAAAATTGATGGATGAGAGTAAGATTTGTGGATCAGAATTTCGTCATTATGAGTACGCTTTAATATATGGCAATGGCGGCGAAGTGACTGTAATTCTTTGATCAGTGATTCACTCGCCATTTTACCTTCAGGTGAACTATTCCCCCACGTTTCTGGTGGTGATTCCGTCTCCCACCTCCTACATCAATCTTAGAAAGCTGAAGAGTCGAAATCTCTCCGATCAACCTCCCGTCTTCCATCGGAGTTAGGAGATTCAGGTTTTCCGGCCGGCGAATGTTCGCATAAGACAGTATTCCACTACGCAACCGAAACCACCTGAATCTCCATCCTTTGCCGTAATTGGTCCACTTGTAGAGAATTCCAGCAACTGTGGTTTCGGATCCCGGCGGCCATTCTCCATTGCCATCAGATCGATTAAGACCGGCAGTTCTGATATCCGGCATGCTACTGTTTCTCGACAACGTTGCCTGCTCCGGCGACTCATTGCCAAAACCGCCAACTCCAAAGCTTTCGAGCGAGATACAGCACAATGGGGGCATGTCTTTGGCTCTCATTTTTTGCTTTCTCCGATCAAAGAAATCAACAAAAATGCAGACTTCAACCTACCCACTGTTTCAGCGGAAGACAGTGATTGAAAGAGAATTAGAAATAGAGTCTTGGACTTGTAGACGAACCTGTGAAGAGCTCTGAAACTTAGAGAGATTCGTAGACAGAGAAAGATAGAGAGAGAGAGGGAAGAAAGACTTAACTAGCTTAGCTAGGGTAGGAACGTATGTCCAAAGAAATAATAATTTATAGGTTAACGCATATTCAGTATCCACGGCACCCATAAAGAGAGAGAAAGAGAGAAACGTAGGTGAAGATGGTAATTAAGGTGATGGTAGAAAGGTAAATCGATTTTCAAGCTTGAAAGGACTCTCTCTCTCTCTAACACTGTTCTCTCTCTCTCTACTGCGCGTAGAGGAGTACGGAGGAAGAAGATGATGAATGATGATTACTGTTGCAGTTTGACTTTGAAAAAAAGCGTCAGCTTTGACTTGGTTTTTAATGCCATTTACTCCTTTCAAAATTATATATAAATATATTTTAAAAATAAAATCAACAACTATATTTTTTATTTTTGGGAAATTAACAATCGACCACTTAATAATTACATAATTTAATTATTAAATAATTTTTATTAATAAATAAAATATTTAATTATGAAAATAGACCAAATTACTTACAAATGAAATGACTTTTTTAAAATGAAAGATTTTCAATTTATCAGTTCAAAATTAATTTTAATATCAAAATAAAAAAATTTTAGTAAATTATTTATACTCCAAGATAAATATATTTTTGATTCACTAAGAAAACTCGTTGAAAAACAGATTTTATAAACGTTAAGTTGTTCGAAGTTGATTTTTGTATCAAAATAAAAGATTGTCAGTTAACTGTTTGTTCAAAAATCAACGTCCTCCAAGCTAAATATGTTTCTAATCAACTGAGTAAATTAGCCAAAAAATTCTTTGTTTGCTATAATGAAAAAAGACAAAGAATTTAACAAATGGAGCGTAAAGAATATTTTTCCACTGTGAAAATAATAACTGCCGCTGCAAAAAGTAATCTTTTTGCGTATGAAAGTGATATTTATTGAGTCTTATTCCAATGACTCACCTTTTGCAGCAGAAAGTTATATTTCCTCAATAGAAAATAATATTTCATGAGTTCTATCCCAATTAGTCACTTTTCCGCAACGAAAAAACAAATGTTACACAATAGAAAGAAAACGTGACAGCGATATTTTCTTCGTTCATTTCCCATAATTTCATATTTTATTTGTTAGCAAAAATTATTTGTGATTGAATTATCATTAACATCATAGTTCAGTGGTTGTTTGTACCAAAACTTGAAAATTTTTATAATTAAAGTACAGCGTTATACAAATACAATAACACATTAAATTAGATTATTTTTAGAATTAAAGTTTATACATAAAAACCAAGATTTCTTTTTACATTTTTTTTCATGCAAGTAACAATTATTACTCCAAATTAGGGTACATAATTTAATGACATTTGTATTATTATATGATATAATTATACATTAATGTTTAATGTATACTTAAGCATTGTAATTTTGAATTATAAATTATTAATTTGAAAAAGGTATCACCTAAACTATTGATACATCAAACCAGTTCATAAATTTTTTATTATAAAAATTAAAAAATAATAAGGGTAAATAACACTACAAACCCTATAGTTCTGAGTCAATGACAAGTCAAATCTTGGAGAATTTTTTTTAACAACTAAAACCCTAAACTATGAAAAATTATCGCCGGCAACCTCGCAGTCAAGTTTTCCGTCCACATCCGTCAAATCTAATTTCTCAGTTAACTTGAAACGTTTTCCTCTCAATGTCGATCTCGTTCTTCGGCGTCGATTCTTAAAATCGATGTTAGTTCTACCATAAAAATGAATTTCAAAGTCGAAGATTCAAAAATTTTGAACTTTTTGACTGTAAAACGACGAATTTCGAAGAAGAACTGTCCGTTTTAGGTTAAAAGAAGATTTTTAACATATAACGGACGTCCGTCATACTCTGACAGACGTCCGTCTGTCCGTTATAGGTTAAAAATCGTATTTTGTCCATTTTATTTTTTATTATTAATAAACAAATATTAAATTACCGTTTTACCCTTAAAAAAGTTGTCATTATTATTTTTATAAGGATAAAAGAGTAATTTGACAGACAAGTGGCAGACAACTGTACCCCACTTGTCTGTCAAATTATAAAAATAATATTGACAATTTTTTAAAGGGTAAAACGGTAATTTAATATTTGTTTATTAATAATAAAAAATAAAATGGACAAAATACGATTTTTAACCTATAACGGACGTCTGTTATATGTTAAAAATCGTCTTTTAACCTAAAACAGACAGTTCTCCTTCAATATTCGTCGTTTTACAGTCAAAAAGTTTGAAATTTTTGAATCTTCGACTTTGAAATTCATTTATATGGTAGAACTAACATCGATTTTAAGAATCGACGCCGATGAACGAGATCGACATTGAGAGGAAAACGTTTCAAGTTAACTGAGGAATTAGATTTGACGGATTTGGACGGAAAACTTGACTGCGAGGTTGCCGGCGATAATTTCTCATAGTTTAGGATTTTAGTTATTAAAAAAATTTCTCCAAAGTTTGACTTGTCATTGATCCAGAACTATAGGGTTTGCAGTGTTATTTACCCAAATAATAATAATAATAATAGTTGGACAATCATGTTAGCAAGGCAATTATTTAAAAGGGTTAGGGTTAGATGGTTAGAATTGGGACCTATCTTATCTTCCCCTCTCCATGATCATTGATCATGACTTCCAACCTTTGGTAATAGTCCCCCACTCTATACCATGACCACATCATTTTCCCAAATAACTTTTTTTTTTTTGTTTTACATGCAATATATATTCTATTTCTATTCAAATAAAATATATATTTTTTAACTTTAATATAATATTTAATGGATAAATTAAGTTAAACTTTTAAGTTTTTAAAAGAGTTAATATATATTTACATGTATAAAGGTCAACGATAAAAACTTTTTTACTCAACATCATCATCTGGTCCGAGTCGTGGGTTGATCCTGGCTCAGCATAGTCCTACTGGCCTTAAAGCGAACTTTCATTTGATTTGATACTTGAACTTAATTTCAAATAGAGAGTGGCCATGTGAGTTTTACCCAACGCAAACATTGTATAGTTGATATCGCTATATGTGTAGTCTTGTATTATAGTAACAAGTGAAAATTGTCTTAATTTTCAATTTTAATTATTTTTCACCTTTTTATTAACGTTTAAAAATATGTGAAAATAGTTTTTGTTTGATATTTTAACCAATTATACAAATAAATAAAGAGATATGATTTGCATCAGATTCTATAGTACGTTGCATAGGAGTCATTGAGTGAAAGTGACACTACAAAAAGCATACAAACAAACTTAGTAAAAACTTTAGAACCACAAGATCCATACTCTTTATATATACATATATATATATACACAAAAAGATTCATGCTCTTTTTTTTCTATTTTATGACTGCATTTATAAATTTATATGAAATTTTTTTTATAAATATTAAAGTAAAATTGTGAGTTTTGTTAGTTTTGTTTACATGAATTTATAGATAAAATAAAATACTAAATAAAATATACAATGTAGGCCCACCACTTACCCTAATAGAATTCAGATCACACTAAAATCTAACAATCTTTATCTTATCATGAATTATATGAAAGGGGTCTATAATGTGCGTTCATCAGCCCCGCCCAACAAAACGAATTCAAAATTATGAATTCTGACAATCTCCATCTCGAAACGAATTTTGCTACAACGAATCAATTTTTAGATCTTCAAATTTTTCTCTTTTACACCATTCAAGAAGATATTCAACGAGAACTCATCTGACAGACTCAAAGAAATATACAAATTACTAATATAAAAGTCTTTAAGAGTAAATTCAGCTGATTTAAAAAACACTAAAACTATTATAATAACATCTTCAAATCCCATAATGTGTAATCCAAATTTATGCAATTATATCTTGCCTTTTGACCTGTCATATCAAAATTGTTCTTTAAATCTTTTAAAATTCTACTATCGTTATCTTACCATAACGAAATATCGAATCTCAATCAAAAAGTGGAAGATTGGCTTAAAAATCTCATCGTCTAAAAAATACATTATTCAATAAAATATCATACCCAAAATCACTTGCTTCAATAAAATACACCCCCAACAATTAAAGCAAAAAACCATAGAGATCAAAATATTCTAAAAAATATCACAAAATATTTAGATATTTATACTATAACAAATCATTCACAAAATCAAATAAAATTAAATCTAATTGCTAGAATAATCACAAATATCACAAAATTCAAACATAATTTGAATTTCAAGCAAAAATAATATCCAAGATATTCTTATGATTCTAGATCTTTCATAAATTATCAAACTTAATCTCTCAAAAATCTTCTATAAATTTTAAGGATTTTCAACAATTTTTATCTACAAAAAAAATTTGCAAAGGATACTTTCGTGACAGTGTCAATCAAAATGGCTTGACAGCAAGAATGATGAACAACAATGTAGATCTATGGTGACTGACGATGAATGACAAACCTGTTGCTCGAAGGTATAACGTCTCTGAAAAAACTCAAAAGCTAGAAAAGATCAAAGCTTTCACGATAGACATGACTATAGTTTCTAATGACTATTGGAAGAGAAGAATAATATTCATAAATAATACGAATGATAGAGGAAACAATTTTTCTTTTTTTCCTTTTCTTTTTCAAAAATATTGTAATTTTCTGAAAAAATTACATAAACCTTATTCGATGCAGAATAACGAGAGATAATCTGTTTCAACACACTTAGAAACACAGACTTTTGAAACCAAAGTTCTGATACCACTTGTTAGAGATCGAATGATAACCGCAAAAGGAAAATTGGACATGAAACACTAGATTTACGTGAAAAATCATTTCAAAAAAAAACCACGACTAGAGAAATAAATCTATTATGAAGATCAAAATACAACCACGAGTTTTGCGACTCTAGCTTACATGAATTTATAGATAAAACAAAATTCTAAATGAAATCTACAACATAGGCCACCAACTCAGCTTAATAAATTTTGAGTCACACCAAAATCTTACACCATCTTTAGAGATTCAATTTTGATCTTCATGGTTTTTTTCCACTTCATTTATAAAATAGTTTTTTGATCAATTTTTGTTAATAAATTTAATGGCATGTGTCATATGATTTTATTTTATTCATGTTAACATGTTTTAGTCAATCATTTAATCTTTATGAATGATAGATTAGATTGATGTGCACAATCTATATCGTCAAAAAAATAACCAAATATGACATTTGTTTTTAAAGTTATTTACAAACATTGAATGCACAACCATTTAAAAATAATAATTTAATAAAAAAAAATAGAGATATGACTACTAAAATGAAACAAGTATTAAACTACAAGATTTACCCTAATTTCTAATATTTTATTTTAAATATTTTGACAATTCAATGTATTATTTGTTTATTTATTTAAATTAAGTGTCATCTTTTAATTAGCTTTAAAGAGAAGAGAATGTCTCCATGATGGAGTTACATTTTATTAGGAATTAATGTGTTATGTTTTTGGAGACATAAACTATGTTTGTTTTGTAGCTTTGGAAATCATCAATTTTGCTAATTCAAGAAAGTGGGCCCCATGAATGATTTATTTCAATCAAATTTAGTCACACTCACTAATCACACTTCCCATTATCACATCCAAAATTGTCTCATCTACTATATAATATGAGATATATTGTTATTTGTGGTTAGGGGTGTTCATAACCGAACTAGAATTAAAATCGATCCTCTCAGTTTGGTTCGAATTGGTTTCACAATGTGTAAAACTGAATTTCAGTTTATATTATGCAAAATAAAAATGTCGGTTTGGTTGTCGATTTGTTTTTCTACAAACAGACAAAACCAAATTGAATCAAAGTCCTCCTTTTCTCTTAAACCATTTGTTGAGACCCGCGATCCCCTCGCCCTGAGACCCTTTGTCGCCGGACGTCGTGTCACCTTGCTTAGTGAGAAAGACTCACGTCGCCAGATCGAGACTCCACCCGCCACTCGGTAGACGCTAGTCGCCTCTCCAGTGCTCTTTGTCCTGCCCGCAATCTAGCCTCTCGGTCGACACTCGACTCCCGATAGTGAGTCTCTACTCCCAACTTATGGTTTTGTTGATAACTTACGATTTTGTTGATAATTCCCAAGAATGATGATAAGTTACTATTGATGATTGTTGTTAATTGGTTTGTGTTTTTGATGTTATTGCTACTGTTTGTTTTCTACAGAATTGTTGAAGTTCAATTGTTTTTTATATTGTTGAAGTGTAGTTGTTGATGTGGCAAGTTTTGATTTCTACAGAAGTGTTGTACAAATTTTGTTCTCTACGAGTGTTGAAGTATAGTTGTTTTTCTGCAGAATTGTTGAAGTGTAGTTGTTTTTTATTTAACTAACTGAACTTTTGTGAATTAACAACAAATTTTGGAATTGTGCTAGAAACTTCATATGGTGCAACTGCAAATATCTTAGCAAAAATTAGGGATACTTCATTTGGTTTACTTTCCACTTTGATACTGCATTTTATTGATTACTTTCAATCTGCATTCTGTTATTCTATTGGAAGTCTTAAATTTTTTTTTTAGAATTTTTTTAGGATTTATAACTTTTTTTTTTGTGGTTTTTATACTTTTTTTTTCTTTTTCATTTTATACATTTGTTCGTATATAGTTGTTTTTTTATAGGGTTTCACTTTCAGTTTAGGAAGGAAAAGAGAGAAAAGAATTTGATTATTTTTATATTTGAAGAAGCAAAAAATAGGGGAATGCAAAATCGGAACTGGAATCGAAATTTTGGTTCGGTTCGAAATGACCAAAAACTTGGTTTCGATTTTTGCATATCAAAACTAAAACCGACCGATTCGGTTCAATTCCATATCAAACTGAACCGAACCTGTTTATGAACACCCCTAGTTGTGCTAATGGATCTTAAATTAAATTTGGGTTTTAAAAATAGCCCATGATTTTTAATAGGAAAATTAACAAATCAACCATCGTACTTTATGATCAATGACAAGTTAACCATTGAACAATTTTTGCTAACAACTTAAATACTGAATTATGAAAAATTGACGCTGCAAACATCGTCATTAACTGTTGAGAAATATTACCGTGAAGATGCCGTCGATTCTATGTTTACTCTCTGCAAATTCTATTTTTATGCTAAAATTGCAATAATTGAAGCAATATTAACGATAAGATGATGTTGAGAAGCTCCGACATGGTTCATTCCGTCGTCAGAAATAATTTCCACGTTTTCATTTTCCGAATATCTTCTCATCCTCGACAACAATTCTCTTTTCCCAATTTCACTGTCTAGTTCTCATCACCATCTTCACCTTCCTCTTCTTGGTCCATCGTCGTCGTTTAGTATTCATCACCAAATGTTTTACTTTTTGCAGAGAAAAATAATATTTTCACCGCAGAAAGTGATAGTTATGCAGCGAACAATAATTTTTTCACAAGTAGAACGTTGTTGTTCTGCTACGGAACGACAACTCTATTTAACGAATAATGAAAATACAACATTACGCAGCAAAACGATAGAGTTTTTTTAACAAAAAACGTAACTATGGTATTTGCTCTGTCCATTTCTCATAGTTCAGTAGTTAAGTTGTTAATAAAAATATTTTAATGTTTGGCTTGTAATTGATCATAAAATATATGATTGATTTTTTATTTTACCTTTTTAATAAATGATAATTTAGTTAAGATTATAATGCACTTAAAATTTATGCCTAGATGTATGATGTTCTTGGACAAATCAACACTAAATATTCATGAAATTTGAAAAATAAATTAAAATATATTTTCTCACCACTCATTATTTGTCTAGGGTAATTAATAATATATATATATATATATATATATATATATATATATATATATAAAATTACTCGAAAATTAATTTTTACTAACAAATAAAATATTAAATTATAAAAAATTAACGAAATAAATATCATTATCACATTTTTCGTTAACAATTAAAATTTTTTTTTTGCAATGAATAAATCATCTTTTCGCAGCTGACTCATACATGTAGTAGTTATAGTTAAGGGCTACTTTCCGCAGCAGAAGAACCATATCTGTTGCAAAAAAGATATTTTTTACAGCAGAAACATGTCTTTTGCTGCGAAAAATAAGTATTTGGAATAAGACTTATTTTCTTCAGTGGAAGACTAGTTTTCACAGAGATAATTGTATTTTCCGTAACAAATACTTGTCTTTTTCTGAGAAAAATTATTCTTTGGAATATGACTTACTTTCTTTAGTGGAATACTAGTTTCTACAGTGGAAAATTCTAAAATCTTGTATATAACTCAACATTACTAAGACTTGTCTTAGTGAACCCTAGACATTTTCTAGAGTTGAAGTGAATCACATCTAAACGAATTTGAAATATTTGTTGCTCGCTAATAGCATCAAGAAAACTAAGATTATGTAGCAGAAAAAAAATATCTGTTGTAAAAAGAAATTATTCTTTTAGCTGAGAAAAATATTTTTTTTTTTGCAACAGATGCTTATCTTTCAATTCAAAGGCAGGCGACAAAGATTGGCATATCAAACCTTTGACTATCATTTTTTGTCAGTCTAAATCAAGGCGATTTTGGTAAACCAAGCTGAGCCAACCCCATGTCAAACTGCAGATGAAGCAGGGCAGGAGGTAAAGATGGGGAATGCTATAGCAAGTGAAGGAGGAAGAAGATGAGCATGAAAAGTTTGAACCTTGAGATACATAACACAACATAATTGCCATTAAAGGCATCAAATCCAGCTTTTCAAAGGGCCCCCCCATCTTGTCAGAAACCATTCAATCCTACCTTTTAATATTTGGGAAAACCCCATCTGACTCAAAGCTTCACAGCTGCAAAGAAATTTTGAGACAGCAAAGAAGAGAGAGAGAGAGCTATATATATCTTCATAAACTTTCTGTACCTAAATACATTATTGCACAATTCTGCAGAAGATAAGAATTCACCTGGGTAGAACTAGAAAAACTAAACAAAAACACCGTACAAAGATTGAGTTTTTCTACAGGAAGGAGAGAGAGAGAGAGAGGAAAAGACCAAGGCTTTGATGTGTTCAATGGTTGTCCGGTGTTGTGCGGATCTGGCAAGGTTCTGTATGTTATGAGGAGAAACACACGAGGAACTCACAGAGTGTTCAGATTGAAAATCCAACCAAAACCCATTTGCCCATTGCCTTTCCTCCATTATCCTCGTCCTTTACAAACATGCACTACTCAACACTTGACCTTTTCCGGCCCCATCAACATCTGTCACATTATATACCTATAATACTCTTTCAAATATTAAAAACCCTCAAATATATTTAGCAGTGTGTGCATCTGAAAATTTCCAATTCAAAGTTGGCATACAGCTGTGATTATCATCAGTCAAACAATGAACAATACAAAATCAAAGGCCAAATGATGAAGATGAAATCTTTCTGGTGCATACTGAATAAGTTCATCATCAAAGACATTCAGCCAACAAATGAAAATAGAAATGACTCCAAATTTCATAAAAAAGGTAATAAGCCAGTCTGCATCCAGATCTAGGAGCCAAGACCAAAATGATGCAGAGCTAATTCTCAATCCAATATCTTTTTTTTTTAATTCTCACAGGGAAGAAACTTTCATTACAGTATCTCAGATAAACTCGTTAATACAATCCACTACATCAATAAAAATAATCAAGTTATTGGAATTAAATCAGTGAATATAATATATTACAGTAAAAAAGTGATAGGTCTTTACTTAGAAGATTATTAGGACAGCAATTCAAAGCACATGAAGAATTCCTCATTTAAGAAAGAGGTACGATTCGGAGCGATAAGTTAACTAATTCACCAAGTTTCGATTGACAAACTGATAGGTCTTATTCTCATGGATAATTTGAATAAATAAGCAACAACTTTTTTCTATTAGTAATCAAAAAATCCGTATTAAATAGGAAAGAACGTACAAGACATTGGGCTAACAAATGTCAACCAATCAAAATTTGTCGCATAAGCAAGCATCGAACAATCTACATGCATTTTTATTAACATTCTAATCAATTATGCACAAATAATAGACCATAAAAATTACCTCAGTCAATTTTTTTACTAATCAACTTTTAAGCTCTTTCCCCCGTTTTCCTTCTCATTTAAATAATTAATTTGAATACCAATATACTCCGAGTAACAAAGTCCAAAAGATGGTAATAATTATTATGGGCACTGAACCACTTTTTAAACTGGTAAAAAAGCAAACAACCCATCAATCAATCAGTCACAATCGTACCCCATATTCTGATAAAGTATAAAGCATGTCACGAAATTAAAATACTAAATTCTTCATACATGAATTCATCCGCGAATTCATCTCCTGTAATTCATATGAGCTAAATGATATTAAACATGTATTTGGATAATCAGAAAAGTGCAAGCCAAAAACAACAGTAAGTCAATAAAGTATAAGAAGAAGCACTAAGGAATAGATTAAACAAATCTATTCTTGGGAGGCTGTCTTTTACGATCATAGAAAGTCCTGCTAAAAAATAATGGAGATGCCAATTGCGTCCTTTTCAATCATTTATGACTAACAGAGGGAAGGTAGAAGATGAAAATACTGTTTGCAAAAATACCTGGAAGTGAAAGGAAGAAGAAAGTCGTCTGGAAGTCTCTGAAAACTGGAAAATTTAGGAACATGCTGTGTTCAAGGCAATAAAATGCCTTTAGTTGAAGAAGGCTAATTCTCTGACAGAAACCACATTTGCACATGAGATTTGACATATCCTTGATCCTGTCAAAAGGCATTCTAGATTCTGACTAGTAAAATTTCTGAAAGCTGTTAGGAGCTCAGACAAATAACAATAATATAATAACAAATCACACAAATTTCATTTTCAAATTCACATAAAGCAACAGCAAAACACAAGAGAATCTGCAATCTGATCTCAACAATCCTTTCTTCCACAATAAATTCTTTAACTGCTTTCGTAATTTCCATTTTTTTTTATTTTTTAAATAATTAACACATATTATTAAAACACCCTTAAACTATACTATCTAAAATACAAGCAATTAATATAAAATAAGAGTCTCTCTTTCTTAACATTACCCTCGCCTAAATAGTCACTTTGTCCTCAAGGTGAAAAAGAGGTAATTGATGTTGAAGATTAGCGAAAGATTCCCACATAGCCTCCTCTAGCGGTAAGTCATGACATTCAATTAAAACTTCTAAGAACTCTTTGCTCTTTGTCGTCATCGAATTCATCTATTTCTTCCTCCTCTTGACAAATTAAAAGTTGTAATTCTTTTGTTTTACATTGATGTCCAATACTGAATTTTTCATCACAACGAAAACACAACCCTTTAGCTCAACGATCTTGTACTTCGGCATCATTCAAACGTTTGAACGGTTTATCAAAGTTCGTAAGAGCCGTCTTGTGTGCCAAAGTCTCATTTCGTAGTGTACCAGTCACCACTCTTGTACCACTGCTTGTCGAATCAACATTAGATCGGCCTTTATGATAGATAGGATTTTTAATTAAACCCAATATTTGCATTTTATCGTCTACCCTTTGAGCAGTCAACATAAGTTTTCCCAAACTGACCAGCCTCAATAAAATAATTTCAGCTTTAATTTCATCATTCAAACCAATAACAAATTGAGATTCTAAAATATTCTCTGGCACATTACCCAATGGAGAGGCTAATTTCTTAAAATCCCTTCTATAATCTCGAACAGTACCTTGTTGGCGCAAAGACAAAAATCGTTCTTCCTTTGATCCAGCCAGCGTGGAACTAAATCTTTCCAGGATTTGCGCTGAAAAATCCTCCCAAGAATGGAATGGTCGACGTCTCTCTTCCCACTGGAACCAGGTGAGAGCTTCGCCTTCCAAACAAACAGCGACAGCCTCCATCCTCTCAGCATCAGTCATTCGGTTGAAGGAGAAAAATCGTTCGGTGCAATATAGCCAATCGGCTAGATCTCCTCCTTCAAAAATTGGCATTTCTAGTCTGCGCGTATGAATCTCTGCTCTCGGTCCTCTGTCACGGTGTCGGAACACACCTTCATCGGCGACGCCACCAAACCCAGCCTCTGAATGGATAGCATCATCTTCGTCCGGCAATGTTCGCTGCCGGTCAAAAAGAAAATGCTGCTCTTCACGGTTCGCGCCATTTATTCGGGTAAGTCCTTCTAATCTTTCCAAAATATTTTGCAAACTAGTTTCCAACAACGGAATTTTTGAAAGGCCTCCTCTCAAAGACTTCATTTCTGCCCGTACCGCTCCCAATTTCTCTTCCACAGAATCCAAACACGCATCAGATTTTTTTCCAGCCATTCCAGAATTGCTCTGATATCAATTTGTTAGGAACTCTGAAAAATAACAATAAATAAACAACAAACCACACAAATTCTACTATCAAATTCACACAGAACAACAGCAGAACACAAAGGGGTCTGCAATCCCTTCCCAACAATCCTTTCTTCCACAATGAATTCCTTAACTGCTTCCATAGCATCTCTTTCCTTTTATTCTTTAAACAATTAACACATATTACTAAAACACCTTTAAACTATAATGTGTAAAATATAAGCAATTAATATGAAATAAGAGTCTCTCCTTCCTAACATTACACAAGAAAAAAATTGTCAACGTCTTTATCTCACTTTCGATGAAAAATACAAGTTTTATTTGAAGCATAACATATGAGCTAGGGAGGGAAGAAGGAACAAATAATGCAAGTAGCATGGTTCGATTCAAGTCATTAATCTTTCATCTGGTAGATCATTAGATAAGAAAGAAATCACACTCCAAAAGATCAAATCATTAATCTTTCATCTGGTAGAAAGTTACGGTGAGACCGCTCAATAAAATAACTCCATCTATGACACGAAGATAATCTCCTACTTAACATGTATGCACCCCATTAGTGATGATCATGATTGGCTAAAGGTTGTTTAATTACCAAATAAGCTCGCGATCAAGCCCATTGACCAGCTAAGAGGCCAAGCTCTTGAGCTATCAAGTGTTTGTACGATACAATGCTTTAATCAGTTACCTAAAATAAAACAAATTCACAAAGACTACCTAAACTTCCTCCTTTTGTTCGAGCCCATGTAGGCCAATCTGGAAGATTGGTTTCTACTTCCTAGTTCTAACTTGAACACCTACATAAAAAAATCTACAAGAAATTCACATTGGAAGAGGTTGTTGACCTCTAAATTCAGAGGAAACTAGCTTTTTGATAAGTTCATTGAACAAACCAGAGCAAATATAGAAGAACAGGATCTAACCTATTCGGATGGTTCAAACCATAGAGAATCAAGACTCAACAATAATATTCTTTTACGAAATTTAATTTGGCAAATAATAGTTATTGCATTCTTATAAACTACTAATGTGGTGACAACCACAGTAGACACAAAACTAAATCAACAATGCCCCCCTAAAACAACAATGTGATGCACCACAGGGTCCTATCACCTGAGTCCGAGCTAAAAGGATCTTCTCTTATCTAACGAATTGCTCTTTTGCAAGAAACACATTACTTGAAGGCATGGAAGAGACACCTAAGCATGAAGATAAAGAAACTTCAAAACATCTCCTCACTTGGAGTGATGAAAACACCCTCTGATTACTTCCACTAGCCGCGGCCAAATTGAGAACCAAGAACACAAAGCTAAGTTGGACTTTTAGTGGAGATTTATGTCTTAATTATGTTTTTTCTAGCTAGTTTAAGTCATGTTTTATAGAGTTACTGGATGTTTGGTTATTTTTTTGGTTTAATTTTAGGTCATGGACTTGGTTTTATTAAGGGTGCTCGGCTAGCATGTTAGCCGAGCATCCATGCCTAATTTTTATATTTTTAAGGGTGTTTTTGTAATTTTGTATTAGGGTTTTTGATGTGCCCTGTGGACCGATCACACGTTTACGAGTCAAGAAGCTCATTTATTCTCTAACACGTTATTATTTTGCAGTTCATAACAAATTAGGGGACTTAACGGAGGAGATATCACATGAAGACAAGGGAGCTCCATTTCATGTTCTCACGTGGTGCCATGTAGAGTCAATCGGCTAACCCTTTTTGTTCCTGGCTTGAAGGAGTTACCTTAGATTGGAGATTGTAAGGTCTTTTGAGAATTTGTTACGTTACATATTTATGGTTTTTAATACTGGATGTTGTTTGGGATTTCATTTTGGGATTTCTAGAATGTTTCATTAGTTTGCATTTTTGGAAGGTGCTTGATTTGCATGCAAATCGAGCCCTCATGCCCTATTTTGTATTTCCAAAGGTAATTTTGTTTTTTTTTTTGTAAGGTCATTAGAGGGTATTTAGTCCCCTCTAATGCATTTGGAAAGGTAATTTTGAAACCCTAAATTTGTGATTAAGTCGTGTGCTTTTCTTGAAGAACCGTGAGCTCCCTCTCTCGGTCATTCTCTCTTATCAAATCAACCTATTGTTCTTGCTAGATCTTGGATAGGTTGTTAAGTGCTACTTCTTCCAGCAATCCCCTAATGGTTGTGCGTGTGGTGTGGGAGTAGAAGATCAAGCAAACCCCTTGTTGGAGTGTCATCTCTTGGATAGGCCGATTCTCGCCCCTTTTCATTTGAAGGATAGTGGACCAGCTTGGTTCCTTGTTTCTGTTCATGACTACTTATTAAAGAAGGTAATCTTGTTTTTGATTCTCTAGAAATAATAATGGATTGGTGTTGATTTGGTGTGGATTGTGATTTGGACGTCGTTTGGTGGAGCAAAGGAAGAAAAGAAAATTACAACGCAAATCTGGAATTTGCGGCTACAGATTGGCGGTTCTGATTGCAGCACGCACAACTCCATTTGTGCGTGCTCTTTTTTTGCTAGAAATTGGAAGTGTTCTTTTATAGTTGTTGGCTGCTAGTCCTGGGAATTTGGAGTTAAAAGAGTGTATGCAGCAGGAGCTATTGTTATTTTATTTTCATTGTCCAGAATCCGAGTAAAGAAACCCTAATTTGGAATCTGTTCTCTTTGGTGTGTGTCTCGCTGTGCTTGATGAATCTGAAGCTGAAACTTGGTCACATTACTCTTGGATTTATTGTCTAATAGCCATAGAAATTTGAGCTGAAAAGGATATATGCGAAGTTCCAAGCGTTTGAAAATTAAGGCTCCGGTTTATCACTAGTCAAATTACAGATTTGGCAATTCTACACAACTAGAATTTTGGACTCTATCAGTTTCTTTGGAGGGTTTCTTAACCTACCTCTCTTAAGGCAACCCTAATCTGAGTTTTTCATCAATTAGAAGCTGAAACTTTGCTGGTTTTCGGAGCTCTCTCCAAAACACCAAAAACGGACTCTTGCCAAGGTGATCCGCAATTAGTTTCCAAAGAATTTTCCACCTCAGGTTTGTCTACTCTTTGAGGTTGGATTTTATGCTACTTTCTCTCAGCAACTTGCCATAGTTGCTAGCCCAGAGAGGAGAAGTAGAAAAGTGGAGAGAAAATGAGTTGGAGTGGCTTCTTTCAAGGAGTCCGTTGAAGTCGTGTTTCTCGGCTGTGGAGAATTTGCGGACCACTTGTGAGTTTCATTTCTGTTCCGTTCTATTCATTTCGAGACTGGTTTTGTAATTTTAAGGGATTGAAGCCCTGGTTGTTAGGAAGGATTAAACACCAATTTGGTAACATTTGGATTTGAATTCGTCGTTTTATGCACATTTCTTTGTTGGTCGTCGTTTCTATTTCTGCGAGAACAGTTTTAGAGCAGAACCTTGTTCAGTTCATAACTCGCGTTCCATAACGAGTTTGAACGAGATTTTTTAACTACATTATCCTCTTTGGTATTTTTTGGATTCCTGAAATTTTGGTTGCGTTCGAAATTACTGCCTTGTTTTTGACTTAACCGATTGTGCTCCTTTTTGTTGAATTGATAACCTTGCACTTGGAAGTGCATGACAATGCCTTTTGATGTTTTTCAACAAAAACATTATTTGCATCACAATTTTGAGACTTCAAATCATAAATTGGCCCATAACACTAATTACATGTAAACTATTGTAACGTCTTGTTGTGGTTTCTTAATTTCACACACAATATCAGCATAATAATATTTAAAACAAAGAGACGGAAAGAGATAGGAAACTGTTTTATAATTCACCAAATCGAAGTACAGACTATTCGAGAGGTCTGTAAGCTCTCCCAAAGTAATTTCACAAAATATCTGATAATCTTTCCTATTACAATTGTTTCATTAAATAAAGACACCAACAAAATACTAAAAGAGTTAGATATAAATGTCTAGGAATACTAAAAGAGACTCTAGAAATGCTAAAAAACAATACTAATAGAATACCAAAAACACTAGAATACTAAAAGACTTAATTAATAAATATCTAGAAATCTTAAAAGACATTTAGATATGTGCACTATAATAAATACACTATATCATTACTCGCCCTCAATGAGTACCTTGTCCTCAAGGTGTTTATATTATTCTCTTTTGATCTCTTCAATTCATCGTCAAATAAGTATTTGAAAAGTTGCTACATTGTCGATTTTGATTTTTTTATTCAATAAATTGTTGTTATGAAAAAAATTGATTCAAGCAGTTGCACTGATTTGGGATTGTAGAGAAAGCAGTCCAATCCAAAGAAGTGGAGGAGGTAACCCGACCCAAAAGATTTTCCTCCAACCCTGATCTTTTTTGTTGTGCCCCCTTGAAGTAAAACAAGAGTTGACTCCCTTCATAAATACTTTGTTGAATTGAAAAAAAAACTTCATATGTTTTGACATGCACCCGTACCTTGTCAAAAATCCAAACAAAACCTCATCCGCCTCTAACAACTACACAGCCGTTATCACCGAAATTGCAGGTTCCTTGAGCGGAGCTTGCATCTTCTTAAAAAATTCTTCTAGCAACGTCTCTTCTTCCGTCGCTACCAATTTACCTGGCAAGCTCTGAACTTTCTTTTGATTGAACGCCTTCCATTTGCTCACTTCGGTTCAAATTCGCGTTCCTCGACCTTATGCTCACCCATACTGACAACACCATGGATTTCTCTTCCCTGTTAGGTCATAGTGAGAAGAGTCAGTCGCTCTAGGATTGCAGTTATGTCAGCCTTTGAAACCACGATTGACTTCAAAGTCAAGAGCGAAGCCACCTCCGCCTTCAACGACTTAATTTCGTGAAAAATTTCATCACATAAAGAATTCATTTCTAATTGCATTTCCTCGCAGAGTTGACCCAATTCATAATCTCCAGAATATTTTTGCTCTGATACTATTGTTGTGGTTCTGATGCACCAACGAAATGGGTAAAGAAATAACCTGTAAAATATGTGAAAAAAGTGTTAAATAATTGGTTGAAGAAGTAGGATAATTGTTGAAGTATGTTGAACAACCAATGACGCAGTTGAGCTGCTCGACCTAAAAGAAGGACAGATTCAACTTTAGAATTCGATTGATGATTTGGTAGCAAAATCGATTGAGTTGGTCGACCTATTCTTGAGTTTCCTTATTTTTCTGCAATTTCAATTATGGAAGGTCCGACTTTGGAAGCTTGTAACTCCTTCGTTTTAGAAACTTTTGAGCTGAAATTTTGACCACCTTCTTGAATAAGATAAGAAAAAAACCCTTCAAGAATCACATAAATATCAGAACGGATTAAGAAATATGTGTGATACAAAATAAGTCGCCAAAAATAGAAACAATTGCGATGAACACTCCCGTATGGATTGATTTGTTGGTAACGCTCATTTGGAAAGTTGGACACCACTTCACACACTCTCCCTCCAAGGATGAAGAATGCGGATGTCGATAAGAAAGGCTACCCAACTTACAAGTAATCTTAATTTCGTGATGTAATGCACACGAGGGGGAACTTTGGATATAACTCACTAAAAATTTGAAAAATGAATAACTTTCGATGACTTAGCAAAAACTTCTTGTATTCAAATTCAATCCTCTAAAACAGATACATAAGGTGGCTTTATATGGCCATATAAAGCATATAATAATAATAAACTAATTAAGCAATAATAACCCTAATCGGCTCATAGAATAAGTTGTTCGATTTTCTATTTAATAGAAACTAGATTAATCAATGTTTGTGCTCGGCCATTTGGATAGTTTCCATGTAGAGATTTCCTTGGTCTCCAAGGTTGGACACTTGAACTTTTCTTATTATTTGCTCTCTGTTTCTTGGGCTTTTGACATAGAAAATGAAGTCCAAATTTAGCGATCCAACTCCTTCTAGAAAGTTTAGGAAGTCAACTATAATCTTCATGAAGCATGCTTTTTGAAAGAACATTGTCTTGAATGCCAAAATAGTCAAAAGGAAGACAGTTTTTGGAAAGCCCTATCAAATATTCCACAATTGTCCTTGGACTTCCACCTATGCTTAACCTTGAATCTCTTCATACTAATTTTGGAAACTTGATTAATAATAGAATGGACTAGTAGTCCATCAGGTTCCTTTTATAATTTCGTAAAAAAATTACAAAATAGCAAAACATTCGAGATGTCTGCTAACTTTCCTTTACACAATTTCCCAAAATATTCCTCGCTTCTCATAACTTTCATCCCCTTAAATAACAAACACAATGGAATATTAAAAGACATAATTAAATAAATATCTAAAAATTCTAAAAACACTTAAATCCAAAAAAACACTTGAATCTTAAAAGATACCTAAAATAAGTGGACAATAATTTAAAACACACTATTTCTCTCTACTACAATTAATTCTAAAAACATTTTCTAGAATATTCTTAATTAAATACTATTTAATTATTTGAAAGGCTCTATCATGTCACCACTCCTCTTAATACAATTTTGTCCACTTTGAGCTGAAACCCACACAGTTTTGTTTTTGGAGTTAGCCTAAAATGTGTTGTGCTAAGTAAAGAGCATAACTTCATATATAAATCATGCATTTTCCACTCTGTCAAACGATGCGAGATTATGCACCCCTACTGATATGGGTTGGACTTTCACTTGAGTCATCCTTGCCTTCACAGAGCGAGTTGCCACAATCTCTCCTCTTGAGGACCCAACATCTTCGTCATCCACACTTCCTGTTGGGTTTTGGCTATGATATTATTAGTAACGTCTACGATCCTCCTAATACAATATTGTCCACTTTGAGCCAAAACCAGCACGGTTTTGTTATTGGGTTAACCTAAAACGTGTTGTATTATAGAGGAATGAGAACTCTACTCATAAACTATACATTTTTCACTCTCTCAAACAATATGGGATAGTGCATAAAAATGATCATAAAAATGTAATCCATCACTACAAAAAATCAGCATTATACCTCCACAATATCTTTAGGGGTAAAAATACCCTTCTCATTTCTGGAAAAGGTACATCATAAAGAATTTTTTATCAACAAAAAACTACAGTGATTTTATCTTCTTGGAACTGTTCTTAAAGCTAGTTACAGATTAAAAAAGGATTGTAATGCACAACTTGAAGAAACCCAGGAATTTGCAGAAAAAATTGAACAGAAAACGTTGTTCTTACCTCTGGAACCGATTCTAAAATCTCAGGAAGCGAAACGCGGAGAGAGCTTCAGCCGCATCCAAACAATGCCCATCAAATACATCAAACGCAGTAACAACAGCCCAAACCAAAACAAACAAAACCAACGAATCGACCATTTACCCGATTGTTCGTACCAACCAATCTCTCGACAAAGCCATTCCGATACCTCAACTCTTTAACCATCTGTCCAGTAGCGGATGAAGAGAGGGGGGAAAAACGAAGCGACAAAGAAAATCCTGGAGACATGGCAACAGGAGAAAGAGAAATGATCAAGAGGGACGGCAACGACACTGAGGCATGGTAGTTGAAGGTAGAGCGGGATCGGCGAGCAAGAATTTTGATTAGACCGACAAGAGCTAGATCGAGTAAGGAGAAAAAAAGCGATAGTTTTCTGCGAAGAAGAAGCGGAAATCGGCGGAGAGCTCGAGAAGCCGCAAAAGAGAACGGAGAAGTAGTGGCTTCGTAAAGCAACGGAGGTTGCGGGAAAGACTAATGTTCATCAGGTAGAGTAAGCATAACGGTCTTTTCCCTGTTGATTCGCCGGCGACGGCTGTAGCGGAGGGGGAGGGGCGGTCCATTAAAGGCGGAGACCTCTGTTCCAGTTGATTAGTTTAGTTGCATGTTTCCACTGACCACTCATTGTCTTTACGACGCCGTTTCATGAAAGTACGTGATTTTTACACAATAATTATTAATCTAAATATTAATAAAATTAATAATTTCCTAGAAACATTACCACTAAATTAAAGAAAAATTATTGATGGAATAAAACATATTTTTAGTACTTCAAATTTTAAATTTAATTTTTAAATAATTTTTTAATTAAAAAAATTACATGTTAATTTTTGGATTATGTCATCTACCCATCAATTCTCATATTAAATCATCATAAACTAAATTAAAGTCTGATCAAAATGACTAATCATGGGACTGGGGAAGAGAAGAGACCACAGAAGATTCAATTGAAGCAAGCTTAAATGTCCTCTAATGTACATTTCGTCTTGCTTCTCCACTGCATTTGAATTGAGCTCATCGGCAACAGCAATCAACCGGAGTTGCCATAATCAATGGCACTCCGCCAGCACGAACAACGGCTTTCCGTTCAGCCTTTCCCGGCCCTACAAATCACCAATCCAAACCAGAACAAATATGTCACCAAAACCATAACCAAAACCTGTCTTCCCCACAGTTGTTTTCTCAATCTGAATGACAACATAGTTTTCCACAAATTGAGGATATATGCATTTTATCAGACCAGTCCTTTTCCTCTTTTTAGCAAAATATGGGGTATTCATTCGTACCTTTAATTCCGGCAATTCGATAATGCAAGCACATTCGACTACTTCTGCTCCTGCCCGTCCTGAGAAACGATGTATTCAGGTGAAAGCTTTATCAAGTGTTAGATATTTGGACACAAAATTCTCCGGTTTTTTTTTTTTTGTCGAATAAATAATATGTCCAGTGATCCGACTGCATGAAATCTCGGAGTAGAATGTTAATTTATATTTAGGCGAAAATTAATGAAAAGAGCCAATTACCGAGCAAATTCATGGCAGCACATAGAGTTCCGCCAGTTGCAATTAAATCATCAACCACCAAAGCCCTTTCACCAGCCTTAACTGCTCCGACATGCATCTCAAGACAATCTCTGCCATATTCAAGCTCGTACTCCTCGAAAATAACTTCCCCTACCCATCACAACAAACATATAAAGTATACCAGGAAAAATAGGTTGATCTGTTGTTACTTGGAATAGGCTTTCTTCTATTTCTATTTCTCAGTTTACTATTTTTTTGGATTTTTAAAGTTTGGTATTTGACATTCAAAGTTGTCTTGATTATTGTAATTCAGTCTCTACATATGCGTATCGATATTAGACAAGTGAGAAGCAGACTATGATCCTTAATTTCTCCAAACTTCTCCATTTGACTAATTCTCCTGATCTCCCTAATCTCCTCAACAAGCATAACAGCTGTAGTCAAAACCACTCAGAGCCATAGCTTTAGAAGCAAGGAAAATTAAAATAAAGTGAAATACCAGGCAACTTCTTCGGTTTCCTCAATGGAACAAACTTTGCATTGATAGCCAATGCAATTGGAGGACCAAATATAAAACCTCGGGCTTCTATTCCTGCAAATAACGACGACTTGGTATTTTTACACAAGTGGAAGCATAAATCCACGACTGTATGATGTATGGAAATACTAAAATTAGCCAACTTCTATACCTTGTCATAACAAAGGAAAGAAGTTGAAAGGAAATACTTCCTACATTTCTAAATATTATTCTAGGCTGGCCATTTATCGATACATAGATCTATCGTAATTATTAGAGCTTCTGAAAAATAGCAACCCCCACGTTCAAGCATTGGAAAATAAATTAGAAAATGAAGCTAAATCTCTTCAATATCAAATGTTTTTAAACATTTTAATCCAGTCTTGAGTAAATTAATGTTACTTATAAGAGAAAGCCTCATCGTCCTTCCCACAAGGAGTTTTTCGAGGTCATCCCAGAAGTGAAAAGTAAACTATACCACAGCAGAAGCATCTACTAGAAATCCAGGTATCAATAATATCCAAATCAAAAGCTCATAAGATATATAAAATCAAATAAAAAAACAAATCAGTGCTCATTAAGATGTTAAATTAAGGTTATAATTTGTCCTTTCTTGTTGATATTACAGGCACAAATATTCCTTTGTGTGGAGGGAAAATCAGCAATCAACTCAGATGGATAAGAACATGATGATCTTATCTTTCAATCAAACAAAAGAAGCCTTATCCTTCCAATTTTGAATAGAAAACTCCACATAAGCACAACAAGACACAAAACCCAACAACAACAGAAAAACATTGGGACAAAATTCTACATAATCATAAGCAGATAAGAAGCGTGGCTTAAACTAATATATATATCAACAAGCATGTTGGAAAAACAGGAGGCTTTCTTTGACTTTTCCTACATTTAAATATCTAGTCATTCAATAATCAATCAAAACAAACTCACTAAAGAAAATATTTTTAAAGAATTTAAACCAGATCACCTCAAGAAGAAATGAAGAGATTTTTTTTTACCCAGACAACACTGTTTCAGATAGTGAAAGGGAATAAACAAGAAAAAGAATCAAGTTATCCCACACCAACAGTATAGGTGGAAACCCACATAGAATGAAGCCAAAAAAAGATGAAAATAGGCACACAATTTGAAACTGGAATAAGAAGAGTCCGCATTTTAATGAACAAGGTGGGCATAAATCACCAACCATCATCCATGCAAATTAGATCGAAGCACATGCCCAGAAAGCAAGCTGAGCCGCTCAAAAATCAAACAAGTTTCAGCAGAAATTAATGGCATTTCAATTTCAGAGATAATATATAATATTTCCTTACATCAGAGTGAAAAACTCAACACAGGATAGAGGTTTCAGTAGGTATAAATCTAGTCTAGAACTTCTTGAAGCTGATTGTTTTCTCTTTGCTTTGAAATAAAATAATGCCATTTCCCATTTCGCACTAGCATATGGTCAAATAAAAAGTCACTCACAATAACAAACAGTCTCTTCTCTTCTCTAATGCTTATCGAAAAAGCATGTTAAAAAAGACAAAATCTACCAAAAACTTGAGCTCTAGAGAGAATTTATGCATCATATAGACCTACTTTTTTACAAGGATGGACCCCACCACCTCAAGCAGTGATAGAAGTCTATCCACAGCTTTGCATCATCATCATAGCAGAAAAAGAAAGAAGAAAATGGATGAGATTTACCACAGGGAACTTCCTTTTTCTCTCGATTTACCTGCAACGACTGAAATGTTTTTGTCTTTGTATCGCTCAACAAACATATCGATCGTGTCTTTGAATGCTTTCGGTTCAAGGAGCAGAGTGGTTATGTCTTGAAACATGATTCCTGACATTGTAGGTGTAAACAGAAAAAAATAAAAATAAAAAAATTACCCAGGAAGAAAAACCAGGAGATTAGCAAGCATTTTGAAACATATTGCTAAATACAGGAAAAAATTTTCTCAGTAGAAAATGAAATCCCAACTAAATATGCGTCTATTTGGGGCTTAGAAAATGGAGATTTATAAACTAGCAAACGGAAAGAATCTCTATTAATTCGCCCATTTTCTCGAAACCGAAATTCCTGAAAATAAAAAGAAGAAAACCTGGTTTGGGGAAATTGGGAACGACGCGAATAACACTTTTGATGCCATAGACGCGAGGATCTTCATCTTTGCAAGCCGACATTGTCTACGTTACAGTACAAACAAAAGCAAAATCCCCTCTCAATATCTCTCTCCCTCTCCCTCTCCCTCTCCGAACTCCTGTGTAGATGAATCCAAAAACCAGTTCTAAAGCTATGTACTCCCGCGCGGGCTGAGAGGACTCGACAACAGAGGAGACAGCGATGGATAAGAGGAAGGAGAGAAGACGTGGGAGGAGGAAATGCGTATTTATAGGGAGAGAGTGAAGAAAGAGCACTCTGCACGAGAATTAAGAAGAAAGCCAATAAACGTAAAATTTGCTTTATTTTAAATATTTATAATTTAAAGTAAATTATAATTTTCACACATAAAATTATTATTTTCTCCGTGAAAAATATATTTTACGTTCTACTTACTAAATTTTTTATCGTTCTTCAATATATAAAATAATAAATTTTTCAACAAATTTTCTCAATAGATCGAAAATATGTTTAGCTTCGAATACATTGATTTTTCAACAAACAGCTAATTAAAAATCTTTTATTTTGATACAAAAATTGATTTTGAACAGATTAACTAAAAATCTTTCATTCTGAAAAGTCTTATCGTTTTTAACATTTCTTTCAACAGTTTTAACAGCGATATTTACTTCGTTTATTTCTCATAATTGAATATTTTATTTGTTAATGAAAATTATTTAGTAATTGGCTTGTCATTGATTTCACAACTTAGTGAATGTTTTGTTAATTTCCCGGATGTAAAAACTATCTTGAAAGCCAATTTTGCAAAAAAACTGTTTTCAACAATTGATTCTTCAAATCCAAATTCAAGTCCTAAGATGGTTGCTTGAAGTTTATAATCATTTTTTTTTTTTGGTAAGACAATAATGTGTTTATTTGCATAAATAGCAAATATGGGTCACCATATTCATTATTCTTAAAAAGAAATAATTTCAAGTCTTGTTCTTCGTGGGAATAATAAATTAACTTAAACTACCGATAACGATGAAATTATTGGTTGTTTCTTATTCGGTTTCTTCCTACACTACGAATTTAGATTATATTTACTAATCGGTATCCAATGCAAGAATCCTTTTCGTAAGATAAGCTAATCCTCCAATAATCTATAAATATGATATTTTATCGAGATTTATACAGCAAAAACACAGTAATATGTTAAAATGATGCTAATGTTGAAATTTGACTAAAGATCGGAGAAAAGAGAACAATACTTTATTGCCTAAATTCTGGGTGGGAGTTAAATGATAAAATTTCGATATGCACGCATGCTACAATATTTGTTCGTTTTAGAATTGAGGGCGAGTTTAGTATTGTGATAACTTTTTTGATAATATTAGGTATTTATAATTTTTAAATAATCAACTTTGAAAAAAAATAATTTGATAAATTAAAATTTTAAAAATAATTTATTAATTTTAATTATTATTAAATTTATAAAATTATATTGAAATTGTAAGTATATGAACAACTCTCGATAGTTTGTCATAAACCCAAATATCCTTTTCTTTAATTTTATTAAGGAAAAATGACACACAAGCTATTGTTCTTTATTATTAATAACATATCAATCACTAAATTTTTTAGGTTAATAAATTAACCACTGAATTATAAAAATAAATTATTGCTAATATTACTGTCATGTTTGTTGTTAAACGCATTGACTTCGATCTACGACGGCTCATCTATTAATCCGTTGCGACTTAATATTTTTAAAAATAACCTTATAACATTGATGGTCTGCCACGGATCATATATGACCCGTCGCGGGTTGACAAGAAATCGCACATGCGATTGTTCATATATAACTGAACTATGGGTTCGTGGTGAGTTCACCAAACCTCACATGCGATTTTTAAATATTAGGGCTTTGAAAACGCAGAACGAGGCACGATAAACCGCGACATATCAGTATTAATCCGCTACGGTTTATAATCAAACTGCAGCGGATCAGCATTAATCTGTCGCGATTTATCAACTCGCTGCGGGTCGTATATGATCCGCAGCGGACCATCAATGTTATAAGGTTATTTTTAAAAATATTGAGTCGTAGCAGATTAGTAGACAAGCCGCCGCGGATAGAAGTCAATGCGTTTAACAACAAACATAACAGTGATGTTAGCGATGACTTTTTTTCATAGTTGAGTGGTTAATTTGTTAGCAAAAAAAAATTTAATGGTTGATTTATTATTGGTCACAAAGTACAATGGTTGGTTTGTCATTTTCCTTTTTGTTTTTTTAATGCAGCATTTAATCAATACCAACTTTTTGTACCTGCCTTTCATGTACTTACAATTTTATTTACTTATATGGTACGATATTTCCTCTCTCTCTCTCTCTCTTAACGTGTGACTTAAATAAAAAGAAATTATCAATATTAATATTAAAATAAATTACCTTTTTTAACTACAGTTATAAATTTTATTTTTTTTATCTAATACTTTAAAATTTAAAACATTAATAATAGACACTATCAATATTCGGGAGTTCATTAAATGACATTTCTGTTACATAAAACTCCTTTTCTCGCAATGAAAGATATGTTTTTACTGTAGAAAATATTCTTTCTACAGCAAAAACTTACTTTCCAGAGCAAAAGACAAGTAACTGTTGTGCAAATAGTGGAAACTATCCTTTCCGCAGCAGAAAATACATTTATGCTACGAAAAATACTCTTTTCTGCAACGTTGGTATCCGCAATTTAACAGATCCTTTGAGGATGAGAGTGTCGTTGCTAACGCTTCAAACTTCGAGACGTTAGAAAAATAAAAAAAAAGTTCTAGATGTTAATTAAAAAGACTTCTATATTTTAGGATTAATACCAATAATTACCTTAAATGGAATTTAATACTTTATATTATATAACATACATCATATTTCCCTTAAATTAAATAAAATGGTTATGAAATTATGAACCTTCTAATGTCCTTTTTTGCCCAATTATCATACAAATTTTAAAAAATATTTTAATAAATTTCTATTTTTAAAATCTAATTCCTCTGGAGATAAGACAACAACGTGACAATTTCAAAAAATTATCACATGGGCTAGTAATATTATAATATGATTAACGCATTAATAAACTTGTTTTAAATAATATATTAATTTGTCACGTGCGTGTGTCATGTACACATTAACAAAGTTGTGGCTAATTATTTCATTGGAAATAATTATTGTAATTATTAATTTTGAACCATAGTAATAAATACGTGACATATTAATTACTTATGTTATTGTTTTAATGGTGCGGTTAAGATTCACCCCCCAATATTTTCCAGGCAATTTTCCCGAGAAACAAACAGCTTGTTGCGGGGGAAAACAAATAAAATTAACCTGGAATAGAGTTGTCCTGTTCTCGGATAAGTAACCAAACATGAATCTCCCAATCAAGACGACAAGCTTTGGCGGGTCCTACAACAATACACTTACTTTCTCAAAGCCCCAACAAAATTCGATAATATTATATTTAAGAAAATTAACAAACCCAACCTTTTAAAATAATTTTATGAATAATTAAAGAATAAATAACAAATCAACCATCGTGATTTATTGTTGGTGACAAACCAACCATCGATGATTTTTTTTTCTAACAAATAAACTACTGAACTATGAGAAATTGACGCGTCTACCATCATAATCACGTTTTTCGTTAATACGTTAATAAGACACCGAAGCAGTTCGTTGCAAACCGCAGGACGTCGCTGCAGCGTCCCAGGACAGGGCCAAATTTGGCCTGGACACCACAACGGTGTTTGGGCAGCAAATTTGATCGCAAATTTGAAAAAAATTGCTACTGAAAAAATTTGATCCAAGGTTTGTTACTGAAAAAAAATTTGATCGCAAATTTGAAAGCTTAAACCATGATTTGAGGTCGAAAAAGGGGGTCATGAGGCAAACTCCATTGTAAGTCATAGATATCTGAGAGAGCTTCGATTTGATATCTTTTGCACCTGATTCCGACACCCGTAGCTAAAGTTATGGTTGTTTCAGGTTGAAAAGGTAAAAAATCTAATAAAAACTTTTAATTCTGAAAAACATAGAATTTACCAGAGACACGGTGTCAAGGCCTAAACATGCCCTGACGCAGCAGCGTCAAGGGCTTAACATGCATCAAGGGCTAACATGCCTTTGACGCCACGGCGTCTAGGCCAAACTTGGCCTAGAGCCGCGGTACCATTTCAGCTTCTTAACGGTGAACGTGACAACGATGTTGGATTTGTCATTTTTCCATACGTCAGTGGTTAATTTGTTATAAAATAAAGGATAGGGGTTGACTTGTCATTGATCGTAAACCACGATGGTTAATTTGTCATTTACCCATAATTAAAATTTTAAATTATAAAAAATAAATGTTTTTTGTTTAAAAATTTAAAATAATTTATTACGTATCTACTGGAAAAATAATATTTTATGCAGCGAATATTTGTTTTGCGCTGCAGAATCTTAATTTTCTCAACACAATTTGAAAGTGAAGAAGCTAGACCTCAACTTCAATCTCAAGTACGACCAGAATTTTAATTAATCCATTTTCAATATGTAACAGTTTGTTTTTACTCACGGGTCTTTATAACTAAATCGTTAAATAATAGATACGAAGCTAAAATTAAAAATTATTTAATTATTATATTTAGAAGAGTATATTTTAATAAATTGACTGATATGAGGTTGTGTTTTAAGTTATGATCGTTTTGAGGAAATAAAAATTCTACAGTGAAAAAACAAGTATCCGTTGTAGAAAATACTATTTGCTGCTGCTAAAAATACAAGATGAGGAAAACATATAATTGAAATAAGGTTTATTTTTTGCAGCGTAAACAAAAGTAGATCACGTGACAATCACGTGGACAGGTCGATTGATTCGCTGACGCGGGATATCGTATAGGCCGTGTCGTGATTCGCTGGTTGTCCCTCACGTGTACGGTAATGATCTTCTCGGTTGTCCACTGTCGACGTTAGTGACAGGACGGGGTCTACGAAGCCTACTGCCCAATCAAACTTCCTCCTTTAATTACAAATATATCATTTTTTCCATGTAATCCAAATAATTAATATTACATTATTTATTTATTACATCCAATTTCGTTACATTTTAAATGAAAAATAGGAAAGATGTAGGTAAGGTAGGGCTGAGGGTTGAGGGTAGGGCCTAGGGAGACGTAGGGTAGGGTATCCCGAAGCCAGAAGAGAGAGAAAGTGTAGAGAGAGAAAGTGGGTACATAAATGGAGGATCTTCTCCGAAGATACACCCAAGATCTTCCTGTCCCCACTCACCCATCAATGCTCTTCCTGTTCCTGTTGCTTTTTTTCTTTTTTTACCCTAAATAAAATTATTTATTTATTTTAAATGAAATTAAGTTATTTTTTTATTTATAGTGATATCTTGGTAGAGATTTAAGTTGTAAATTCATGTGAAGTAGAAAAAACACAAAGTGTTTATTTTCCATATCCCTAAGTTTTTAAATAAATCACATTTCATTTAATTAATTACATATAAAGCCAGTTGAGCTTGAGCTTGAGCTTGAGCTGACATGGCTACCTCGTCGAATAAAAATTCAAATCCGACTTGACTCTTCTTAAAAGGGATTAGGGCTCACGCTTTATTGAGCGAGCAAGGTTGCTCATCGGTTGAAAAACAAGTCTGAGCCTAACCAAATCAAACTTGATAATATATATATATATATATATATATATATTCAATCACGACTTATGTTTGAGCTTGAATCAATTGCTAATGTTGAATTTGAGGCACTAAATAGGTTAAAATGACTTAAACTTATTAGCTTAAGTTTTATTTTTTTTAATTTATTAATATTAAGGTAGGATTTATTTTTAAGACACCAAAGTTATTATATGAAATATATGCATAGAAATATCGTGAGTCCCCCATTGGTGAATGTCTATCTAAATCACTTATTTTTAATATTAACTTTATTCCAAACAATTCTAGTTAATTGATAAAGTAATAATTAGATTACAAAAATAATTAATAGTGATAGACACATGTAGTTTCTTAAAAAATATATATTTTCCAAGTAATATTAGAAATTATGATAGAATTTAGAATACCATGTTCATTAATGTGAGTTGGCAGTATTTTTAGTATAATATTATTTGTTTTGAGTTAAATTCTGAAGATTTTATTCTTGAAATTAGTAAAAAATGCATTGTATTAGTATTAGCGTAGTCCTTCGCAGCACTTAATCTCTCTTCCTTTTCTTTGTTGTTCTCTTAAGTATATTATTTGTCAGGTAGGTGACAGAATACTTTTGCAATAGATACTATGTAAACCTTTTGAGTAAATGAAGTGATAACTCATTCTGACAAAAATAACTCTCTTTCTCCTCTCCACTCTTTTTCTTCTTCCTCTGTAGAAACTTTCTTCTTTGTAGAGACCTTAACTTGGTATTAGAGCAGATGGCGTCTTCTGGAAGCAACATTCTTCCCCAAACTCCAAATCAAGCAACTCGTGACCCGAATCATTCTGAGATTCCTTCATCCCCAGCCCTTTTTCTTCCGTCCTTTCCACCTCAAACCCAAAAATTTAACAATCAAACTCGCCTCCGATAACTTCCTGATCTGGAAGACCTAACTGCTAAATGTTATAATTGCAAATGGTTTGGAGTGTTTTATTGACCCTGCTTACCCTACACCACAAAAAGTTCTTGATAATGTCAGTTTTCAGATAAACCCAGAATTTAAAATTTGGCATCAGTATAATCATCTTGTAATGAGCTAGTTATTTGCATCCCTCTCTGAATCCATCCTTCCCCAAATCGTCAGTTACACAACTGCGGCTGAGATTTGGACTGCTCTCTCTAGGCTTTACTCGTACACCTCCTTAGCTAGAATAACTGAGCTATGCAACCAGCTACATCACCTTAAGAAAGATGGTTTATCTGTTAATGAATATCTTCAAAAACTCACTGCGCTCTGCAACAATCTCCCAACTATTGGGGAACCAGTTTCTCAGAAAGATCAACTTATATATCTGTTTGGTGGACTTGGCAGTGACTATAATCCGTTTGTCACATCTATCTCTCATCGTGTTGTAGAGCCATCGATAGAAGAAGTTCACAGTTTGCTTCTCATCTATGAATTTCGTCTTGACAAACAAAATCAACCCATACCTCTCATGCTATTCAAGCTAATGCAGCGTTTGTTCCCCCAAGAAATTATACACAACCTCTTTCTTCCCGTTTTCATTCTCCTGCTATACCTTCTCATTACTCTCAATGTAGTATTCAGGGCAGACATTCTAGCCCCCACACTCCATGGAGTCCTCCAAAATCAAACTCATATAGACTGAAATGTCAAATTTGCCACAAACTGGGCCATACTGCACTTGTTTACTATTATCGCAGCAACTTGAGTTTCAAACCACCTCCTCGTTTAATGAATACCTCCCTAAGCTCACCTGATGGTTTCAACAAGGTATCTCCTCCTTTATTAGGAAACTCTACTAACTCTTGGTGCTTTGACTCAGGAGCAACAAATCATTTTACCCTTAGACATTAACATGTTGAACCATGTTATGCCGTACTCTGGGACTGATCAAATCATGGTTGCTAATGGTAAGAAGTTACCTATATCTCTCATGTTGGTTCTTCTATAATCTCCAACTCCTCTGGTCCTCCTCTTACTCTATTTCAAACTATTTACTCTCCATCTATTTCTCATAATCTAGTTAGTGTCAGTAAGCTTTGCTTAGATAATAACGTTTCTGTTTCTTTCTTCCCTTTTCACTTTGTTGTTAAGGACTTGAAGTCCCAGACCACTATACTACATGGAACACTTCATGATGGTCTTTATCACTTGCCACTGCCATCCTCCTCCTCCACTTTACCTATGGCGCTCACTGCTTCTTCATCTGTCTCAACTCTTTGGCATCGTCGTTTGGGACAACCAGCATTTCCTACTTTAAAATTTGTTCTCTCTTCTTTCAATCTATCATCTCCAAAATGTAATGATACACATTTCTGTAATGTTTGCCCACTTAGTAAATCGCATACTTTGCCTTATCAGTTATCTACTTCTCATTCTGCCAACTCTTTTGATTTGCTTCACATTGATCTCTGGCGTCCTTCTTATGTTATCTCTCGAGATGGTTTTCATTATTTCCTCCTCATAATCGACGATTTCAGTCGATACGCTTGGACTTTCTTTCTCAAAACTAAAGATGAAGTCTCTGTCATATTCAAAAACATTTATTCTCTTATTCAAACCCAATTTAGCAAATCCATTAAATGTGTTCGCTTATATTGGGGAGGAGAATTTCGTTCTCTTTCATCTTTCTTCAAATCAGTAGGGATCACTCATCAAGTTTCTTGTCCTTACACACCTGCTCAAAATGGTCGTGTTGAAAGAAAAAATCAACACGTCGTCGAAACAAGTTTAAGTTTGCTGTTTCAAGCAGACTTACCTCTTCAGTTCTGGACCTACGCATTTCACACTGCTACATACCTTATCAATCGTTTACCTACAGTTGTCCTTCAGTGCAAAACTCCCTTTGAGTGTCTCTACTCTCTTCCTCCTCTTTATTCTCATATTCGCATTTTTGGGTGCTCTTGTTTCCCTAATTTACGCTGCTACAATTCTCACAAAACTTCAATCTCAATCTCAAGAATGCATTTTTCTGGACTATAACGACCATCACAAGGGCTATGTCACTTTCCATCCTTCCACTAATAATTTTTACACTTCACGAGATGTCATCTTCAACAAAACATCTTTTCCCTACTCTATTTTAACAATCAGTCCAACCTCTATCTCTACCTCTATACTTATTTCCGTTTCGATCAATTTGTCACCATTTTCTTCTCCTTCTTCTGTTGAGCCTACCTCTTCCTCTTCCTCTTCCTCTTCTAGTTCATCTACATCTCCATTACCCTCTCCTCTTTCAGCTTCACATGTTATATCTAATCTACATGAACATGAGATAGTTTGTCCTTCCAATCGGCATCCCATGATCACCAAAGCAAAGAGATGCATATCCAAACCAAAAGCATGAGTTTCTCAAACTTCTTCTGTTATTCTGGAACCTACTACTTACCTCCAGGCATCAAAGGATCCGAATTAGATCTCAGCAATGCATGCCGAAATGATTGCCTTACATTCAAACAAGACATGGTCTCTCGTTCCTATGCCACTCCATGCAAAAGTAGTAGGCTGCAAGTGGGTTTATCGAATAAAGACTAATATAGATGGCACACTAAACCGCTATAAAGCTCGTCTAGTTGCAAAAGGCTATCACCAAACTAAAGGGTTAGACTATTATGAGACTTTCAGTCTCGTAGTTAAACATTCTACTATTAGGGTGGTTTTATCTCTTGCCTTAGCTCAGAAGTGGTTTCTTAAACAACTTGACATTAGTAACGTTTTTTTGCATGGTGATCTTTCTGAAGAGGTTTTCATGGATCAGCCTCCCGGGTTTTAGGATCCTTCCAAGCCTTCCCTCGTATGTCATTTACACAAAGCTCTCTACAGTCTCAAACAATCACCATGAGCATGGCATCACAAATTATCAATAGTTTTGCTTCAATTTGGTTTCTCTGTGTCCAAACTTGATTCCTCAATGTTTATCTATACAATGGGTCAACTTCGCTTATTAATGCTTATATATGTGGATGATATTCTCCTAACTAGCAATGATGAATCTCTACTATGTAAGGTACTTGTAGGATCGATATACGCCTATAGAGGGGGGGTGAATATAGCGTTTCTAATATTTTCGTGCGATATTTTAATCTCTAATAACCCTAAGTGATTTAATGCATATAATTAAAATATCGATAATAAATATATGCAATAATGTAAAGAGTAAGGGTTAGAGAAGTGCACACAATATTTGTTTACGCGGTTCGGCAAACTCGCCTACGTCCGCGCTCTAAGTTTCACTTGGAGATATACTAAATAATTGGCTTACGGGTGCCAATAAAACCATTTACAAATTGAATATTAAACGGGGCGTCACCCTTGACTAATTATAAGGTCGTCAACCTTAGACTCTTACGAGTCGTCACCCTAAATTTGACTATTGCGGGGCGTCACCCTAGTATGATGAATTCTTAGGGAATCACCCTTTACAATCAAGCACAATATTAAACTCGGAAATTTAAAGCTCAAATCTAGCTAATCCAAATTCTCCCAAATTAACTTGCAAGTTTAAGTGTAGGGAGAATTGGATATACAACAATAGCTCACAGTGATTAGAATCGCGTATTAAATTTAGCAGGGCTTCGCCACGATTCTTGGTTCGTTATGGAGAGCTTGGAGTGTTCTCATATTTATAAACACTGCACAAACGGTCGACCTTATGTCCTAAACGGTCGACCCTTTTACTAGCCGTTGCAATTCTTCCCGTTGAGATCTGACCGTTGGGAAAATATGTATGGTGCGGTCGACCATGCGGTCGACCTTTTCCTTCATGTAGAAATTCTGGAGCAATCTGTCCATTTTGCGGTCGACCCTTTCCTTCGTGCAGAACTTCTGGAGCAATCTGTCCATTTTGCGGTCGACCGTGCGGTCGACCCTTTCCTTTGTTGATGGACCTCCAATGGACTTTTGAAAACAGGTGAGAAAAAGGAGTTTTCAAATGATGCGGTCTACCTTTTGTCAAAACGGTCGACCGTTTCTTTCATTGCAGAATTTTTTCGGCAAGCTATTTTTTTTTCTGCTTCACAGTTAGGTCGACCGTGAGGTCGACCCTTTCCTTCATGGGTGCCTATCGAGGTCGACCTTTTGTGTTGTTTCGTCGATCTTTTGCTCCTTTTTCCCCTTCTTGATTTTCCTAAGTCCCGAAATGATATGTATTCACTACATGGACTTATATAAACATGTTAGCACATTTTAATACCCTCAATATGGGTATTTTTGATAAATTTGAGTATAAATATAATGAATAAAATATTGAATACATTATCAATAAAAACACAATTAACCAACTTATTATTTTCATTACATTAAATCATTTGGTCATCATCAAAATAAAACTAAGCCTAACAAAAAGGTTAACAGTACTCTCTTCACTCAGTTCACAATTTGCTATTAAGGATCTTGGCAAACTTCATCACTTTCTAAGTATTACCATTCAAAAAACTTTTGCCTCTATTTTGCTTCATCAATCAAAATACATCTCCGACTTACAGCTTCGAGCTAACATGCAAGCTTGCAAAGCTGTTGATACTCCCATGCTTCATAGTCCTATTCTCTCCAAACAATTAGGAGAACCTCTGCAAGATGGCTCTTGCTATAGTCGATTAGTTGGAGCTTTGCAATACTACACAATTACAAGACCTGACATCACATATGCAGTGAATAAATTGAGTCAATTCATGCACACTCCCACATATATTCATTGGCAGGCTCTAAAAAGGGTTTTACGATATCTCCGGGGGACAAAATCTCATTATTTTCTCATCAAACCCTGCACTTCTTATGATTTGTTGGCTTACACGGATGCAGATTGGGCATCATCTCCTGATGATCGTCGAAGTACTAGTGGGTATTGTAATACCCCGAACTTTTATATTAGAATTTAATAAGGACAATTGAAGATTTTTGGGTTAGTTGGATAATTATCGGGGTATTACCCAAAGACGTAATCGTCAATCATCATCAAACGATACTTGGAATAATTGAGAATTTGGATTTGGGTTAAGAATAAATTAATTAAAGGAATGATTTAATTAAATTATTAAAGAGGACTATAATTGAGTGAAAACGAGATTTAAATTAACGTAGTAACAATATAATGAATTAATTTGAATTAAAGAATTAAAAGAAAAATAATTAATTAATTAATTAACTAAATTAAAAACAAATGGGAATTTAGAAAGGGGGAATTGGTTGCTGAAGAACAGAATTGAGAGTGTGAGTCGAGAGGGAGAGATCGATGACTCAGGGAGGGCGAGTTCGGGTCTACGACGGTGAACGACGAGTGCGAGTGCGGGACGGCTGCTGCAACGTTGTAGGGCGGCGTTGTCCGGTGGCGACGTGCGGCTGTGGAGCGACGTCGCGGGTCGCAGCTAGGTCAGATTTGTCGGCCTTCTTGCGGGACGAATCGGAGCTCCGCGAGCTGCATTTCTGACAACGTTTGGCGGTAAGTGTAAACAATTTTTCCTTCCCCTTCGTGATCCAGTGCTTATATGCTGGCAGGGACGGTCGGTGATGATTCCTGATTGGTGCTTGGTGTTTGGCAGTTGGACTAATTGGCGGGGTCGATTCTTGGACTGGAGGTTGTAGGATTGAGCTGGACCAGCCCAAGGCTAGGGTCCAGCCCATTGTTGAGTCTGAAATCTGAATGAGATGAAGCTCGATCCAGATGGAAGGATTGAATGAACGATTGTCGCCGAAGATTATGGCTGAAATCATGGGACAGCTTGGATAATTGTTACAACATTCAAAATTTTGTATTTTGTATATAAATACCGTGAAGGGGGAGGCCGCCTCTGCAAGATAGATCAAGAGATCATGAGAGACAGAGTAGAAGAAGAAGAAGCAGGAGAGGGTAGAATTGTTGCCTCGGATCTTCGTGGTGAGAACTTCTTTCTTCGTATTTTCGATTTTGGATGTGGGTATTCTGTTCTTGTCATTTTGATCATGGTTTGGATGATTTGTTGGAAATCAATAACCTGTGGATTCGGATGCTTTTGTGTAGCAGTGTTGGACTCCCTTATGGAAATTGATCCGCTGTTTTATTTACTGAAGCATGTTTGACCTCCTATAACTGTTACTACTTGGTTGATTCAAATTGTTCGGTGGGGGTTGGTTCTGTTGAGAATCTTATCATGTGATTTATTACGTAGCTGGTCTTGAACTATCAAAGGTATGAATTACTGCTTCGGATTAATTGATAAGTTTAGACTGAGATAATATTAAAGGAAGAAGATAAAGGATTAAGTCCCTTGGGCTTGGATGAATGTTCCGTTGCGTGGTAAGTATGTTTTGTTAAGGACTTTATATTCGATCGTGAATGTTGGGTATGTCAATTAGATTAATTTATGCATATTGTATTACGATTAAAAATGTTTCTTGAATATTATGAGAACTTATGTTAAGTAAGGAGGGTTTGTTTTAATTGTTTGGATATAAAGTTGTTAACTATTAGCTTTGGTTTTGTGTCTCCAACCATTGATAATTGGAATTAAAACTATTAGATTGAGTTATAATTAATTAAGCAGTTTGTTTAGGAAACTTTAATAAGTGACATATAAGGAGTAACGATTGGAAAAGTAGATGAAATTAATTAGTTAATTAATTGACTAAACTAATGATTAAATGTTATCAATTATGAAGGTATTAAGAAGACGAAAAGTTAGCTTAAGCATTGAACGCAGTAAGGAACGAGGTAAGTGATATGCATGTGTTTTGGTCTTCGGACCCTACATCGCAAGTTTAGGAAATGTATGTTTCGTTGTTTACCTGCTTTCCTAGTATGCTTCGTTGTTTACAGTTTTTACAGCATGTTTAATTGTTTACAGCTTTAAAAGCATGTTTCATTGTTTACAGTACTTACATGCACGTTTCGTTGTTTACCGCTTTCATAGCACGTTTCGATGTTTATTTACGCTTTCAGAAATTTGTATGCACTCACGATCACAAACGAAACGATATGAATAACAGATGAATCATAAGCTATAAAGGTAATAAGTAAACAAAGAAAACGATAAGGAACGAACGATAAACAAAACAAATAGTAAATAAATAATAAGCCATAATAAAGTTAAAGGAAAGAAAAAGGCAACGATGATTAGCAGGCTTTCGGATTATGCCATTGCTGCTCGTAATTGTTGCAAGGTCCTTGGATTATGCCAGGACATAACAACCAATGATTAGTAAACTTTCGGATTATGCCATCGTTGCTATATCGGAGGTAAAAGATGAAAATGATGAATAAAACGTAAAAGACGAAAACGATGAAAAAGATGAAGACAATGAATAAAACGTAAATGATGAAACGACAAATAAGATGAAAAGATAATAATGACGAATTAAACGTAATGGATTGACAAGAACGATGTTTAAGACGTAAAAGATAAGAAGATAAGAAAAAGAAGAGAAAAGATGATTTAAAAATGTACAACTTGAGCATATAGTAGCATGATAGGTATTATCACTTACTGGACATTAGGCTCATAACTTACGACTTGCGATGTAGGAAAAATGATGAACAGGTGTAAGAGCAGCTGATGAAGGATTTGCATGGGCGAGACTTGCAACTGGTTGGTAAATTAAAGTAAAGAGGAAAAAGCTGTAATTTTAAAGTAATATTTTATTAATTGTTATTATTTGTTTTAAACAAATCATTTACGCTTGCGCTAAGTTTCAAAGAAAAATTTATTTACGCTTCCGCATATTTATTAAATAAAGAATTTTATACAACGAATTTAACGAAAAGGTTTGGTAGCGTCCGACTTTAAGGCGCACTCTGATAAAGATTTTCAAAATTTTAAATTTTACGTATTTTTAAAAGAATTTAAAAAGTCGGGTCGTTACAGGTATTGTATTTTATTTGGTTCTAATATCATATTGTGGTCTTTTTCATAACAACAGCCCGTCTATCGCTCTAGCACTGAATCATAGCATAGAAGTGTTGCTGATGGTGTTTATGAGATTATATGGATTGCATCCTTTCTTTCCGAACTGCGCTGCACTTCACCATCTCCTCCACGCATCTTATGTGATAACATCAATACCACTTATTTAGCTGTCAATCCAGTTCTTCATTCTAAAGCAAAGCACGTTGAATTGGATTTTCACTTCGTTCGGGAAAAACTCTCACATAATCACATTGCTATATCATATGTTCCATCTGCACTACAACTTGTTGATGGCCTAACGAAGCCTCTACCATCGAAGTCTTTCATTAGCTACCGCCACAAGCTCTGCGTCCAACCACCTTTAGCTTGAGGGGGGATGTTAGCGTAGTCCCTCACAGCACCTAATCTCTCTTCCTTTTCTCTGTTGTTCTCTCAAGTATATTATCTGCCAGGTAGGTGATACTATATAAACCTTTTGAGTAAATGAAGTGATGACTCATTCTGACGAAAATAACTCTCTCTCTCCTCTCCACTCTTCTTCTTCTTCTTTGCAGAAACCTTAACTATTAGGTATGGAGGAGAACTATATTTATAAACCATTTACTTTTCACTCTCTCAAACGATGTGAGATTGTTCACTCCTACTGATATGGGTTGAACCCTCACAATCAACAGTATCTTGGGTCGTCTTTGCTTTCACAAGATGGGTTGCCACAATCTCCCCCCTTAGGGACTCGACGTCCTCGTTGGCCGCACCTTCGATTATGAATTAGCTTTAATACCATTTATGGAGTCTCTCAATACTCTTAGTATAATATTGTCAGCTTTAGCCGAAACTTGCACGATTTTGTTCTTGGGGTTAGTCCAAAATGTGTTATATTAGGTAGGAAGGAGAACTCTACTTATAAACCATTCACTTTTCAGTTCCCATGCGATGTGAGATTGTGCATCCCCACTGATATAGGCTGGGCTCTCACAATTAACAATATCTTGGGTCATCATTACTTTCACAGAGCGGACAACCATAATTAAATTGTCTTTATTAGTCGTTATTAGAAGAGTAATGAATGAACTTGTTGATAAATCAATATACTTTTGTATAACTAATTGATGAGACATTTTCTGGAAACAAAGTTGGGTAGTTATTAATATTAATCTTCAAATATGAGTTTTTTTTAATTAATATTTTGAACTTTTATTTTTGTTATTTAATATCTTAAAATTTATAATATTAGCAATCGACACTCTCACTTTTAGGAGGTCTGTTAAATGAGGGATACCAACGCTGCGGAAAAGGTATTTTTTGCAGCAGAAATGTGTCTTCTGCTGCGAAAAGTAAGTTTTATTCCAAGAACTTTATTTCTGTATCAGAAAAGATAATTTCCCACCGTAGTAAAAGACAAGTATCCTTACGAAAATGATATTTTTTGCAACAAAAATGTACTTTCTGCTGCGGAAATTGAATTTTTTGTAGTGAAAAGGTTAATTTCCGTAAATAATATATGTTATTTAACAGATTTTCTAATGATGAGGATGTTCATTGCTAACGTCTCAAATTTTGAAATGTTAGATAATAAAAAAATTAATTCAAGGTGTCAGCTAAAAAGGCTCTCATACTTCAGAGTTAATATTGATAATTACCCAATAAAATACCTTAATCTCCCAAACTTGTATGATTTTTTGATTGATTAAAGACATAATGTTTTTATAAAAAAATTGTCTGATAATTGATACAGAGAGTCCATCTTAATGTGATTGGAGCATATTATATAATAATTCACGTTACTTTTTTAAAGTATATTTAATTAACAATAGAAACAATAATACAATTTGTAAAAATAAAAAATATCTCGAAACCTCTTTTAACGTTTAAATCATTTTGCAAAATTAAAAATTAATTGAAGTTTAAAAACAGTTCTTTCCCTCTCTTTATTGTCCATTTTTGTTTTAAATCTAAATAGATTGTATTAACTTAATTCACCAATAACATTTTCACATAGGTGATTATAAAAGTCCAACCTATATCAGTGGGGATCCACAATCTTCTATCGCTTGAAAGAGTGAAAAGTAAATGATTTATAAATAAAGTTCTCCTTCCTATTCAGTACAATGCGTTTTTGACTAATCCTTATAACAAAATCGTACAACTAATCCTAATAACCAATAACTAATCCTGTAATTAATTGAGCTCTGTCCTGATCCCTTCCTTCCCTAAAAACAAGAACATCAAATAAAATACCTAAATTAGAATCGAGTTCTGTGATTATTATTAGATTCTTCTTTTAATTGTTTGGTTGGATAAAAGAAATTGTGTCAATCCGTTCTGTGAAGACAAGAACAATAAAAAATTATGTTGATTGTAAAGGTGTAACTCATATCAGTGGGGATGCACAATCTCACATCGCTTGAAAAAGTGAAAAGTAAATGATTTATAGGTAAAGTTTTCCTTCTTATTTAGTACAATGCGTTTTTGACTAATTCTAATAACAAAATCGTACAACTGAAAAATCAAAATACACATTGAATTTCACAACTCCTCAAAAAAAAAAAAAAAATATATATATATATATATATATATATATATATATATATATAGCTTCTTAATTATGAATTATAGGGTAATAGACATAAGATATTGGGGATTATGATGAACTCAACCCCCGTCATCTCCTTAATTTGAGGAAACTACTTTGTTATCATGTTTCAAGCAAATAAAGAAAGATTAGACAATTACATATAAAATATAAGTGGGTTTGTACCAAAAAAAAAAACAAAGCTTAGTAGATAAAGCATACAAAAAATTAATTAATTAATTAATTATAGGTTTAATTATTGTGTTCATCGAACCCATTTGTCATTTACCAGTGCCGCCAACACCAATAATGTGACAACTATCATTAATTAATTAATCAGTGAGTTTAGGTCTTGGGTCCTAAATATTTAATTATAAAAATACTATTTTTTTTTGCCAAATTCAATCTTTGAGGAATATGTGACACATTTTTGTCTTCGATCATCATCATTAAATGTGAACACTTTGATTAATTGATTATAAACAAATGTCACTAACTATGATGGTTGTCTTAGAACAAAAAGGCTTGTGGGACAGGAAATTGTAATTTTTTAATATTTTAAATAAAAGAATATTCTAGCTAGTCTGTGTAAATGTTTGTATGCTAATTATTTTATTATTTTTAGCCCAAAATATTGACTATGAATTTAAAATATGGAGTTATTATTGTTTCTAGAAAGAATAATTGTGACTATGACTAATTCTCAAAATATAATATTGTCTATTTTAAATCATGGTCTTTTTTTAGAGTTGGCTTAAAATGCGTGATCATAAGTAGGGATGAGAACCTTACTTATAAACCATATATTTTCACTCTCCCAAGCAATGTACAATTGTGCATGGTCGGACCCTCGCGTGAATCATCCTAGCCTTCACATGGTGAGCTGCCACAAACTCCTTCCTTGGGAACCAACATCCTCTTCAGCTACATTTTTTATTGAGTTTTGATTCTAATACTATTTGTAACATTTTACAGTCCTCTCAGTATAATATTGTCTACTTTTAGTTGAACTTTGTACAATTTCGTCATTGGAGTTAGACCAAAACGTGTTGTACTAAGTAAAGAGGAGAATCGAAGTGAGATTGTGCTCACCCACTAATATGGGTCAGATCTTCACACGAGTCATCTTGATCTTCATAGAGCCGGTTGCAATAATAAGAAAGTATTATTCTTTTAAGCAATAATAAGATAACAAAATCATGATAATTATTTGAACAATTAATTTTAATAATACTTATTCATAAACTCCCATTGACTTCCACGCTCTGGAATAAACATACAACTAAATTAGTACTTAAGATAAATAAAATGGAAGTTTGCATCAAATATTACAATTTATTATTATTTTAATAAATTTTTGATAAATGGGTTTAGATGGTTCAAGTTATGGGCCTAAAGGGTGTTATTTAGACATGTTGTTTGGGCCTCACGAAAGTCCAAAGCTCCAAAGAAATTATGGTTACTACTCCTCCTAGTTTATAGTTTACTTCAATTTCGTCTTCATAGTTATGATTGTATTTTTAAGTCATCATTCTAATATTTTTTGCTCATAAATTTAATAACACAAGTCCCGTAATTTTATTTTTCATTAAGAAAAACATGCTCGCGTCCATAAAAATATTTGATTTTTTATTGATATAACTCTAAATTAAAAGTAGATAAAATTTTTATAAATACGTGCTCGAGTAAAAATTAGGGTAATTAACAAAACAAACTATAAATTATTGGATTAGCGACAATCCAAACCTTAAAGTAATTTTATGAACAACTAAAATATCGAATTATGAGAAATGAATGAGTCAAACTTTGTTGTCACGTTTTTCGTTAAAATTTTAAAATAATATATCAAATATCCATTACAGAAAACGTATTTTTTGCAGAAGAAATATGCTTTCTAATGTGGAAATAATATTTTTCTGCAAATGAAAATGTAATACCCTAAATTTCATTGTATTAAGTATAAGTTGTATAATGTCAAGTTTTAATAATTTTGGTATTGATATGGTTGAATTGTAGTTGTTGAAGTATCTTTGGTGTTTATGGATAAATTGATGTTAAAGGAAGTGTGATAGTTAAATGCACAATGACTTAGTTAAATTGCTCTCAGATGGATTTGCAGCTAATCGAGGTTGGAGTGCGGTCGACTGGTTCAAGACAAAATTGAGTATTCATGGAAGCACGGACGTCCGTATTTCAAGTCCAGAGGCTTTTGGGTAGGTTTGTGGTCAACTGGAATAAGAGTACAGTCAACCAGAGTCCAAGGCAATTCCAAGTATCTGCAAAAGCACAAATGACTCCAGAAGAATGTTAAAAAACTCTCTAGACATTTTGCAATTGATCGGAGTTGAGGTGCGGTCTACCGGATTAAAGGCAGATTGAAAGGATTTAGTCTCGGGTACATATGTGGTCGACCAGACACAAGGTTACGGTCATAGGTAATAGTGTAAAATGACTTTCCATAGAAGGTAAGACGTCTGCGGTGGAAGGCTAGGCATTCACGTCAAGCTAGGTGTCCGTAGTAGAAGGATTGTCTTTGAAATGTGAAGAAGCGGTTGACTGAAATTGAGATGTGGTTGACCAGGAATACAAAAAGTCATCTGAAAATAGATTATGTGTCACAATTTAATAAGGAGAAATTTGATTAATCAACATTAAAATGTCAATGGGATGACACTTTATGCTTATAAGGCTGATAGATTATAAAAACACCATCTTTTTGTTATGTTAATGCTTTAACTGTGAGAATTTGTTGGAGAAGAAGAACTCTCAGGAGATTGCTATCTCTCTTTACTTCTTGAAGGTAAGTTGAGTGCTCTTTAAGATTTAATGGAATTTTAAGGAGTTTAGTTGGTTTTTTGGGTAGAAAATGATGGATGATATGAATTAGGTCAAAATTGTGTAGTTTTGGTATTTGGCAGCTAATGGTCATCTTAATAAAGTTACAAAGCAAAACTATTTTGACATGTTATACTAGACAACTCAAGGAAAGTATAAGCTTTAAAATTAGTGAATTTAGTTAAGTATAGCATGAGTTATGAATGTTTGAAGTTAGATAAAAACTGTGAAGGAAAAATAGAATTGGTGCATGATGGATTAAAATTTTGATGAGGTTTACCTTATGCATACATGATGATTTATTCAAACCAAATTGTAATGTAATATGCACGAATTTAGTTAAATGGTTTAGTTGAGTGTTTTAAGGATTATGCACATTTTAAGTAACAAGTGCATGGATGAATAATAACATGAAGTTTATCATGTTTTAGATACTTTAAGTCAATGAGATAATTGAGTAACTTGTAGGACATTGGGTGAAGATCTCAAGGTAGGTAATGTTGTGTGTATTTGGCCCTTTTGACCTACTTCCCAAGATGCTAGCATAATTATGATATTGTGTATGTCATTGTAAATTGAGGATGTGTTAGAAAGTTTAAGTATTGTGTTAAATGGTAATGTTGTTTTGACAATTTGTTATGATAATGTTTAGAAAGCTTGCTAAATTGTATATAAGTGCATTAAGTTTATGCATCATGTTCTCAAATAAATTAAATGAAATTACGTGAAAATATGACTAGTAATACAATATAACAATGGTATAGAGGTTTTGGGTGGATATTTATCTCAATGATTTAGGCTTTGATTGATGTGCTCTCCAATCTAACATACCCTTGAATCTTCTCCGCCCAACTCCAACAATCGCCAAGTTTCTCTCTTGAGTCTGTAAAAGAAGCTTCGCCCTGTCAATTGGGGCAACAATCGTGTGCACTACTCTGCCCATCACCGCCCCCATCACCAGGTCACGGTGAAAGTTTGTCAACCATGAGTGCGAGTGCGGCCCAGCTGATCGGAGCCTTGACACAAACTCTCCCTTTTCTGGATCATCGTCGTCTTTACTCATTCTTCAAAAACCCAAACCCTTGCTCTATCGGCTAGTTCTGGTTATGCCCCTCCAGGAATTAGTGGTAAAAAAGTTCTAGCTCAAGATTAAACCATATCCATTAAAGAAAAAAAGGCCGAGATTGCCATCAAAATTCAAGAAAAAAAAGAAAAAATACCCAAAATTTATGCAATCTGCAACGGGTTTGCCCCGCTATCAAGATATCAAGATAGCTGGGTCTGGAGTTATACTTGATCGTTGTTCTTATAATGTGAACGTCGTCGTTTATATGTTAACTGACAATAGTGAAGTTAGTTAGTTTCCAGTATATTTTTTACGTGTAGTTCTAATGCTCTGCTTTCATACTATAAAAGCAGAGCCTTCTCCTTGTAATGATCAATTTGCAGATTTAATAAGAGAAGTTTTCTCTCTCGTTTCTTCTTGTATTATGGTATCAGAGAGCTAGAAAAAGCGGTTATTTTCGCCATGGCAAGAGGTAAGAACACTTCTTCTCAAAATCCAGGCAATGCTTCTGAACCGAGCTCTAGTTCTCATCCAGTTGTTGACGCTGCCGACAATCGGAACCCGATCACCACTTCACCACATTCTGCAAGCGATGTCAATATTTCAGCCGAATCTACCGGTAATCCATTTTCTTTACATAACAATGATCATCCTTGATTAGTTCTAGTTTCTCACATTCTTCAAGGCTCGAACTATAATTCCTGGAGACGAGCCATGATTATGGCTTTAAATGCCAAAAACAAACTATCTTTTGTAGATGGTTCAATCTTAAAACCGTTACCTACTGATTCTTTTTTTAGTTCTTGGTCTCGATGTGATAGCATGGTGTCCTCCTGGATTCTGAATTCTGTAACTCGTGAGATTTCGGATAGCCTTCTCTATCTCACTTCTGCACAAGCAGTTTGGGACGATCTTTTTGATCGTTTCTCACAATCAAGCGGGTCTCGCATATTTGAGCTCCGTAAATTGTTGTTGAACATTTCTCAGGGTTCTTTAGACGTGAATACCTATTATACACGAATGAAGACATTGTGGGATGAATTACAAGACTCTCGTCCAATACAACTCTACACTTGTGGAAGCATGAAACACTTTCTTCTTCAACAACAGCAAGATTGTGTCATGCAATTTCTCATGGGGTTAAATGATACGTATGCTCAAATCAGAACTCAAGTTCTAATGATGGATCCTATTCCTCCTATTACTAAAGTTTTTTCTTTAGTTGTTCAAGAGGAAAGACAACGCAATATTGGTTCTAAGCCTCTTCCAGTTGAACCTGTTATGTTCAATTCATTAAGTTCTTCTACTTCTCATTTCAATAAAGGCAAAAAGGAAAAGGTCTTTTGTACACATTGCAAATTTGCGGGTCATACTGTTGAGAAGTGTTACAAGCTTCATGGTTATCCCCCAGGGTATAAACCACGTAGTAAGCCTCTTGCCCAACAGACTTCTATTGAACTTACAAGTTCTTCATCTGATTCTCCATCAAACAAAGCTGCTGATCTATCAGATCTTACTGCGAGCCAATGCCAACAACTAATTGCTCTCTTGAGCTCTAAACTTCAGCATGATTCCAATTCTTCCATCAATACTGTTAACCTTACTCCATCCACTTTCAACTTCACAGGTACATATTCTTCTTTTCTATATGAATTTTCTTGGATCCTTGACACTGGTACTACTCACCATGTATGCAATAATTCCAATTTGTTTTCTTCCTTTCGTTCTCTTTCTAATGTTTCTGTTACGTTGCCTGATAACTCTTCAATCCCTGTTACTGGTATTGGAGTTGTTCCAATTACCTCCAACATCTTGTTGCACAATGTCCTCTTTGTTCCACAATTCCGATTTAATTTGCTATTTGTCAGCTCTTTTACTTCTTCCAATCACTGCTCTATCATTTTTCAATCTAATTCCTATCTTATTCAGGACCTTACCTCGGCGACAATGATTGGGAAGGGTAAACGTATTGGCAACTTGTATATTCTGCAACAAGATGCACGTTCTCATCCTCTTGTTAATGCTTCCTGTCTTCAATCTGATTTTTTTTTGTGGCATAAAAGACTTGGCCACCCATCTGATGTAGTCATTCAAACACTTAAAGACTCTTTACAAATTTCTTCAATAAAATCATCTGATTGTTTTGTTTGTCCATTAGCTAAGCAACGGAAACTATCTTTTCCATCTCATGCAAATTTTTCTGATGCTATTCTTAACTTGATCCACTGTGATGTATGGGGACCATTCCATACCCCAACTCATGATAATTTTCGTTACTTTTTAACCATTGTAGATGATCACTCTCGTGCTACGTGGGTTTATCTTCTCCATTCAAAATCTGATGTATGTCATATTCTTCTTGCTTTTATCTGTTTTGTTGAAAAACAGTTTAACACTAATGTTAAAGGAATCCGCATGGACAATGCACCTGAATTCCTACTTACTGATTTCTTCACTAAAAAAGGAATCATGCACTATCATTCATGCGTTCAGACCCCACAACAAAATTCAGTGGTCGAACGTAAACACCAGCACATCTTGAATATAGCAAGATCTTTGCTTTTTCAATCAAATATTCCCTTAAAGTACTGAGGTGATTGCATTCTCACCTCTGTTTACCTTATAAATAGACTTCCTTCCAAAATCTTAAACAATAAAAGTCCTTTTGAATTGTTGTATAAGAAATCTCATTCTTATTCCAATCTCAAAGTTTTCGGTTGCTTGTGTTTTGTTTTTACTCTTTCTACACATCGACATAAGTTCTCTCCACGAGTTAAGGCAGCACTTTTTCTTGGATACCCTCCTAGATACAAAGGGTATAAGGTGCTTGATTTTGAATATAATTCCATTGTCATTTCAAGAAATGTTGTCTTTCATGAAAATGTTTTTGCATTTGTAGAATCTATCTCTCATGATAGTTTGGATTTTTTTAATCATATACCAAATTCTTCTGAACATTCTTCTGATCATACAAATGGGCAATCGACTCCTGATTCTTCTTCTGATTCTGTTGTTGAAAAATCAACCTGTACCCTTCGCAATTATCCTTCTTCGACTCGTTCCCTACGTTCATGTAAACAACCATCATATCTCAATGATTATCATTGCTATCTCGCTCATCAGTCTTCTTTCCCATTTCTTACTCAGTCTAAACATCTCATTTCAAATACTTTGTCATATGACAAATTATCTTCTCGTTTTCGGGCTCATTGTCTTTCCATTTCTTCTCATTCTGAACCAAAGACTTATGCTCAAGCTATCAAACATATTGAATGGAAGAATGCGATCAATGCTGAACTAAAGGCTCTTGAGGACAATTCTACATGGCATTTGGTTGAGTTACCTCCCGATAAACATACCATTGGATGTAAATGGGTGTTCAAGATTAAATACAATGCTGATGGGACTATTGAGAGCTATAAGGCTCGGTTAGTAGCCAAGGGATATACACAGCAGGAAGACATTGATTATTTGGAAACATTTTCACTCGTTGCTAAGCTGGTCACGGTTAAACTCTTGTTGGCTATTGCTTCTGTTAAAAACTGGTTCTTATTTCAATTAGATGTCAACAACGCGTTCTTACATGGAGATCTTCATGAAGAGGTCTATATGGATTTGCCACCAGGATATTCTCTCCCTGCAAATTCTCCATCTAGGATGGTTTGTCTATTAGACAAATCCCTCTATGGCTTGAAGCAAGCCTCAAGACAATGGTTCTCCAAATTTTCTGTTACCTTAATTGGCTTTGGATTTCTTCAATCACTTTCTGATTCCTCTTTATTTCTCAAAAGGACAGCAACCTCACTCATTGTTATTTTAGTGTACGTTGATGACATTATTCTTGCAGGAGATTCTTTGAAAGAGATTCAGCATTTCAAAGCTTTGCTTCATAACAAGTTTAAACTCAAAGATTTGGGTCCCTTGCATTATTTTTTGGGTCTGGAAGTGGCTCGTTCTGACAAAGGTATCGTTTTGAACCAAAGACATTATACATTGGATCTTTTACAGGACTCTAGATTGTTGGGTTGTAAACCTGCTACATCCCCTATGGATCCGACTTGTAAACTGACTTCATCAGATGGAACATTGCTTGATGATCCTACCATGTTCAGACGATTGGTTGGCAAATTATTATAACTGACTTACACTCGTCCTGATATTTCTTTCGCTGTTGGTGTTCTTAGTCAGTTTCTTGCACATCCCCGTTCTTCACATTTAAGTGCAGCATATCGTGTTCTACGATATCTGAAATCTACTCCTGCACAAGGCATTTTTTACTTTACACAGTCAGCTTTGCAACTTAAAGCATTTTGTGATTCTGATTGGGCGTCTTGTGTTGAATCTAGGCGCTCCATTACTGGTTTTTCCATATTTCTTGGAGATTCTTTAATATCATGGAAATCCAAGAAGCAGCAAACCATTTCTCGCTCTTCTTACGAAGCTGAATATCGTGCATTAGCTCATACTACTTGTGAACTTATGTGGCTTCGGGCTTTGTTACAAGATTTCGGTATCAACAATTCTATTCCTGCCTTGTTCTTCTGTGATAATCAGTCTGCTTTACACATTGCCTCAAATCCTGTTTTCCATGAATGAACAAAGTATATAGAGATTGACTGTCATCTTGTTCGTCAGGAAGTTCAGCGTGGTCACATTAAACTTTTGCATGTTTCGTCTAAGTTTCAGTTTGCTGATATAGTCACCAAGGCGTTGCATCCTCAGCCTCTTCGATTTTTATTGTGCAAGATGGGTATTATAAACATCCAATCTCCATCTTGAGGGGGCGTATCAAGATATCAAGATAGCTGAGTCTAGAGTTATACTTGATCGTTGTTCTTATAATGTGAACGTCGTCGTTTATATGTTAACTGACAATAGTGAAGTTAGTTAGTTTCCAGTATATTTTTTACGTGTAGTTCTAATGCTCTGCTTTCATACTATAAAAGCAGAGCCTTCTCCTTGTAATGATCAACTTGCAGATTTAATAAGAGAAGTTTTCTCTCTTGTTTCCTCTTGTAATACCCGCTCTCCCTGATAGACGCGATGCTTCGACAGCGAAACGATGAGTTGAAATGAAGCAACTTGCGAGTCGGATTCTGTTCCTAATAGGGAATGAGAAGCACGGTAGGGTAGGGATCAGCATTACCGAAGTACTTGTAATCTATAATCTACTCTCTCTTATTTATATTAACCGAAATTTTAAATTTATCAAATTTAATCAAATAATTACATATTAGTTACTGAGTCAATTGCTTTTATTTCACGATTAATAATATAATTATTGATAGAAAAAAAATATTAGTATAATAATTATAATTTTTATATGGTAAAGAAAGAGATAAGATTTTTAAAATGTGGGTCGTTACAAAATGAGATGTTTAGATCCTCGAGCAACAATTCTAAAAATTAGCTCCTAGAATTCCTACATTATGTTTCAACAATTGTTACAACAATTAGATACTTTTTATCATCCCACCTGATGCTGACAATAGTGAGCAGGTGGCTCGGAGTCGATCATTTCAAGTGGCAACCATCAAAACAAATAACTGGTCTACCACAGTTTAATAGTCTCATCTTACATACAGTCAAACACATGTACGTCTTTTTAAATGTACTCATCTCTAGCTGAACACACAACGAGTTTCCAAGATTAGACCTTTGAATCTCCTCGACATACTACCATATGAGCTTGTATTGCTCATTGTCATCCACTTCATTCATTTTTCTAGCTCATTTCTTGCTCTTCTACCAATGATGAATGTAATGTTCAGATTAAAATCATTCTAACTATCTCAATCATGGAAGGAAGGTCCTAATCGGCTTGACTTTTAAATCTGTTCAAGTAATGCGTTGCCACACATTTGACAGAGGCATGTCGACTTTCCATCTTTTTTGAGCAAGTGTGAACGTCGTTATAACTCTTTATTTGAAACTTCATTTCACCTTGCATTTTTTAGGCGTGTATCCGGCACATGCATTCTTCCTGGCAGGCAGCCCTCAACCAATGAGAGTTACTGTGGGTGAATTTTATCTCGTACCCTTCTTCAACTCATGATCGAAGATTTCTTCTCTAATTTAATTCAATGAACTATACTTCTTGTGAAGACACAAACTAGTGAACGTGCATTCTGTTTGTGGTGGTCGTCGAGGCCTGCTCTCGCCCATGTCCATGTCTTCGCCATTGGATTTGCAAAATAAACGGAGCTCCTTCTAGTCTAAAGTTGCCAAGACGGAATGCACCACTACAGCAGCTTCGTCTCCAATACATCATGTGCCAAAACTGTGGTCATGGGCTCCACTTTAAATCGACAGTTAAAAGATTCCTGAACACTCCCAGACGCCATTAGTGTTCAACAATTACTAACGCTTCAATTTCGCCTTGATGTGGTACACTTTATCTGTCATAAAAGCTCTAGAATTTGATAATTGGTGAGAAAATCGCTGAGAAAATTACGATGAGAGTAGTGTGAATTTATATAATGTAAATGATGCATGATGTTTCGCAACGAAAAATTAACGTTCCGCGGTAAAAAAATATGATGTTCCGCGAGGGGGAAAGACATACAAGGACGTTCCGCGGGAGAACGTATGACGTTCTGCAGAGGAACAACAAACATTCCGTTATGGAACAAAAATTAAAAAATTTAATGGCAAAAGCGACAACGATATTTGTGTCATATATTTTTCATAGTTCAGCGGTTAAGTTGATAGCGAAAATACTTTAATGGTTGACTTGTTATTATGATCGAATTGTTAATTTCCCAAAAATCTATAAGTTATTATGATTACACAATATTTTAACCAAAAATATTATATGTGATCAAATTCAGAATTGCTTCCATATTCGATGAATCTTCTTTTTACACTGCAATGAATCTTAGTTTATAATATTCGACCCAAAAAATCAAATTTTCATATGTTTTTGTGGTTCTCGATCTGCAACTGAAAATGTCTGTCCAAACGATGCCACCCATAACAACACTAATAAACCGCCCCATCATTTCCCGCCACGTGGCTGTCATCGGCGCTGGGGCAGCCGGCCTAGTCGCCGCTCGTGAGCTCCGGCGGGAAGGCCACAGTGTGGTGGTATTCGAGGGATGCGATCAAGTGGGTGGCTCGTGGGTCTACACACCCAAGGTTGACTCCGACCCACTCGGTTCCGATCCTCATCGAACCGTGGTCAACTCTAGCCTCTACCAATCGCTCCGGACCAATTTACCCAGAGAGGTCATGGGTTTTCGCGATTACCCATTTGTGGATCGGAGCGAGGAGAGCGATAGAGATTGCAGAAGGTATCCGGGGCATAGAGAGGTTTTGATGTATTTGAAAGATTTCTCGAGGGATTTCAGAATTTGTGAATTGGTTAGGTTCGAGACGGAGGTGGTGTTTGTTTCTCGAGAAAATAGCGGAAAATGGAAAGTCAGGTCGAGAAACAGAGGAGTCGAGGTCAGTGTCGATGAAATTTACGACGCTGTGGTGATTTGCAATGGGCATTATGTTGAGCCTCGAATTGCTCCAATTTCTGGTAATTGTTTGAAATCAATCTTGGATTCTTGCTTATAAAATGAAAATTCTTGAAGAATTTCTGTCTGATTTTTAGGCTCTACTCAAAATTCTCTGCAGGAATCTCTACCTGGCCAGGAAAGCAGATGCATAGCCATAATTATCGGCTCCCTGAGCTGTTTCGAGATCAAGTATATTACCAGTTTCAGCTTAAGAAATTAGCTCTTCTTTCTAAGTATATGAACTTGTCAAATTTGCTTTGGGGCTTCATAATCTCTGGTTATTTTGATTGGATACGTCTATAGATTTCTAGGAGGAAGTCAGTTTAATCAACATGTTCTTCAACTTACAGCCTCATTTTCCAGAATCTAACCAACAATCAATGTTAGTAGTATTATCTTATTTTGCATATCTGAAACGTTTCGATAGGTCGTGGTTGTGATAGGGAATGCGGCAAGTGCTGTCGACATTTCACAGGACATCGCACGAGTCGCCAAAGAAGTCCATGTTTCGAGTCGATCTGCTCCCGGTGCATCATTCGGTCAAGACACCGAATTTTATACTAACATATGGCATCATCCAATGGTGTGAAATTACTGAACTTGTATTGAATTCAAGTTTCCTCCCATCGAAAATTTGCATTTACATATAAACTGCAGATCGAGAGAGTCCACGAGGATGGTAGTGTCGTGTTTGAAGACGGGGTCGCAATCGTCGTTGATGTCATTTTACACTGCACCGGGTCAGTATATTCTATTTGTCCTAAAAATTCGATTAATGAGTCGAATTTTTCGCTATAAAACTTGATTTTTGTGACATTATAAGCTCTCTTTGAAGGTACAAATACCATTTTCCATTTCTAGAAAGCAATGGCATCGTAAATGTAGACGACAATCGTGTGGGGCCGCTATACCAGCACGTCTTCCCCCCGGCTTTGGCTCCGTTTCTCTCCTTTGTCGGATTACCATGGAAGGTCTAGAAGCCTCTCAATTACTTGTCTATGTTATTAGTTTTGAGTTTAATGAATTCTTGGATCTTTCTTTAGGTTGTTCCTTTTCCTTTGTTTGAATTCCAAAGCCGGTGGATTGCTCGGGTTTTGTCTGATCGAGTATTGCTCCCTTCGCCCGAGACGATGATGGACGATGTTGAGATGTTTTATGCGATGCTCGAAGCTTCTTCCACTCCGAAGCGATACACTCATAACCTGTCTCTCAATCAGGTAAAATTTTGCGATATATATCGAATCTGCACCTAGATTTATGCATCCATAAGTATAGTCGACTGTCTATGCATTTACGATTCTGCATTTGGAAATGAACTGGTTTTAGATTTGAGTTTTCACAAATCTCCACCGGCATATCCGGGCGTGCTCAATTGTTATCCGATACGACATTATACAGTCATGGGTACTGAGTGTAACAGTGATGTCTATTAAGATGAGAATATGATTATGGTTTGTTGGTGTCAAAATTTACAGTTTGAGTACACTGATTGGGTGGCCGAGCAGTGTGGGAGCCCGGCTACAGAAGAATGGAGGGTGAAGATGTACTCGGCTGCGTCGAGGAACAGGAGGGCTCGACCCATCACCTATCGGGACGAGTGGGATGACCAAGATTTGATTGCAGAAGCTCACCTCAATTTCAAGAATTGCATTACCAAAGCCGACCTCGTCAAAAACGACGATCATTCATCATATTTGTTGTAATGAAAAGCTGTTTAATGAGCTATTATTTGTTGATGATTATGGTGAGAACGTAAACAGCTGTATATTTTCATGACGTCCATACAAAAAAAGAATTCAAATCAAAAGGAAGAAGACCTTGTATTTAGGAGAAGGGTGATCTCTGAGGAACACCTTTCCGCCGGTTAATGGCGACGACTATATCTGCTTCCGGCGAACGTCTCTCTTTACTCAAAGCCCGAGTAGTCGAGAAGCCATAGCTGCGCTTTTTCTTGGTGAACTCGGATACGGCAAACAAACTTAAAGCTCTGCAGCTCAGTCTCGCCGGCACGGCAGCACTGCCACTCGGATCCGAACTTGTCGACGGAGATAGAGATCCCGGTGAGTCAAAGTCCGAGTCAGAGAAGTTCTGGCTGCCACATTTTCTGGTAGAGGATGGAGAAAAATCACAGCCATAGAGGTCATGTTGGTTTCCGTTTTCTCTGGTAATCAGGCAGCGAACCTGAATAAAAAGATGAAGATGGTTTAGAGAGAGAAGAAGAGGAGGCGAACATGGAGAAGACAGGAATTCATGGATGTGGAAAAACCTTGCAGGAGAGAGAACAGAAGAAAAATGGAGGTTGGAGGCTTCTATCGCAGTTGTTGCAGAATTTTCCCGAGCCTCTAAATGGCTTCGATATAGGCCTCGCATTCAGAAACACCACTTTCTCACTGTTTGTTGTGTATGGCTGAGATATCCAAAACAATATAACTTACAGAGAGAGAGAGAGAGAGAGAGAGAGAGCTTGAAATGCATACTTGAACTTCTGAGCAATTCATCAACTTCTGAGCATCACACAACTTCAAAACATTACGATAAACGTAACGTCTAATCTGAGAAAGAAGAAAACGAAAACCCCAGATAAAAAAACTGGACTTAAAACGAAGCTAAACGTCAAATCAACCTACTCATAACTGCACTTAAACTAAACCCAAGACCTGTACGAGAGTATGACGAGGATGAAGAGGCAGGCAATGGGCACAAAAGCTGGCGCAACAGTCCAAGCAAAAGACGTTCTTCTCATTCTTCTTAACAGACTGATGCGTTGAACAAGAACTGAAGAATTTCTCCTCCAAAAGAGCTTCCATCCACCGAGGAACAGAATTACACTTCATACCCATCTCACAAAATCCCAACAAAACCTACTTCTTCCACAGAAACTTTGAGTTCGAAACTGGATCCCAACCTATATACGTACATATATACAAGATTGTAGAGAGCGAAACGCGTGAGAGAGAGAGCGGGAAAGGTAGACTGCTGCTACAAGTATTCCTGTCTGTTGCCAATGTGAAAGCATCGAAAAGCAAGCAATTGTGTGATCAGCTAGCCGTAGAGGTTGCGCTTCCATTTAAAGCTATGAACAGAAGCTTTGTTTCCTCTTATTTCCAGGCAAATTGACCGAAGTAATTTGTGATCAATGACACTATATTTTATCTTTTAATAAATTAATTATTGATGTATAAAAAAATGATAAAGTCAATATTATTGATTTAGCAGTTCTTTCCACCCTCGTTGATAAATATTCAATTTATGTAAAAAAATAATAATAATTTGATGTATAATCATAAATTATTATTACTAGGGTTATTTTCTAAATTTTACTTTAACAAAAACTTTGAAAATATTAAAAATATACAATAATTTATTATAAGTTCATAGTATTTATTCTATTTTTAGTGAAAAAAAAAGAATATATTTATTAAATTTGAAATACGAATCTGCTTGGATTTTGTGGTTGAAGAGTGTATGAACAATTTATTAGGCATCACGAGACAAAGCATGCATAATATTTAATTTCCATGCACTAAATTCCAACCCCTATTTGTCTAGGGTTGTGGTCTAGTCGTTGTTTGGAAATAGAGACGACATGTCGAATTTGTATACTCTTATTGGGGTGGGCCCGGCTACAGTGGAAAGAGATGAGCGGTCAATGATGAGGTTGAATCAGAGAATCAATGGTACGCATACGTTTAATTGATACTGTCGCCTGTAGGGAAGCAGCTCTCCTTAAATAGCCGCCTTGGTTTTTCAATTCTTCACGGCTGTTGGGTCGTGGTTCCTCAAATCACGCCCGTCCGTCCATCTGATGATCTATGCCAACATTGTGTTGTTTATTCCTTTTTGTGAGTTAAATAAATTGAGCCTAGGAGTATTGCATCTAGAAGAATTATGTCCCGTTCTATAATTGGAATCTAAATTGCAACACATAGGCACCCGTTTCACATGTTATGTGTAACTGATGTATTCAAAGACTTTCTATTTAGTGTTATGCATGATTCCTTGATAACTTCTAGTTGTTTGATCAGTGAAACCACAGAAAATAGAAGTGTGCAAACCAAACTAGAATCGAAGAACTGAACTAAAACTGGTCAATTCGGTTCGGTTTGATTTTAAACATCAAAAAAGCCGAATATCGATTCATTTTGTTCAGAACAGCATAATTCGGTTCGATTTTTAGTTTTGCTTTCTTAAAATCAAAAAACCCAAACTGAACCGCATATTAGGCCTTTCGTTGTTTCGTCTTCTTGCGTTGCAGGTGCGGTTGAGATTCGCGATGCGATGACTGCTGTGTAGATTGCAGAAGACTTTAACTCTCTGCTTTGCCCTAAAACTTCAACTCGCTGTCGTTGCTCTATAGCGGATTTGGGAGTGCAGACGCGTCTCACGGATTTCAATTGCAAACACTTTGCTGCGTTGCTTTGACTCTTTTTCCATTTACCAAGCTCGTTGTGTGTCTTCTTCTTCTTCTTATTGTCGAAACGGCCATGATGACCGTTGTAAATACATTATTTCTTCTTCTGTCATTGACTCATTTTTACGTTATTCATTAATTTGCGATTATGTTGATTTTAGTTTTGTTTGGATTATAAATGCATATTGTAGTAAAGAAGTGTGTGCAAATCATCTCAGAGCCCTAGATCTCTGATTTCGCAACTGTACCTGGTAGTTTCAGTCACTGATCCTGTCAAATTGGGTAATGGCGTCCAAGCATATATCTCCTTTTGTGTTATCACCGCCAAGGTATTTCATTATTTCTTGGTTTGTGGTGATTGACTATTGAATATGAGTTAGAACTGATGAATAATGAAACATGTCTAGGTCTAAACGTACTTGTTAAATAGGATTTCGTCCTTGTTTACTTTTTCATGTGGAGCTGTAGTTGATTGATGACAAACTTAATGCTAATTTTGGTTCAAGTTATTATTCGAGTCTCTATATGAAAACTACTCAAATAAGATTTAGGACTTTCTGATTGTAGGAGGAAGCAGCGTTTAGTTAGATTCAAAATTGTAGGAGGAAGCAGCGTTTACTTAGATTCAAAATTCATGCAAGAGTGATATATTTTTATTTTAGTTATCTTTTTAATTTTATAATTTGTTCTTGGATTCTTGCTTTTAACATATTTGTCTATCTATACGTGCTCCATAATTCTCCTACATAGTGCTTCATCTGCGTAATATACGAATAATATGGTGTTGTTTTTGCAATTAAAAGAAAAACAAAAAAACAAAAAAAAAAAATGCAAAACCAGAATCGAAATTCTGGTTCGATTCTAAATAACCGAAAAACCAATTTTGGTTTTCGCATGCCAAAACCGAAACCAACCGATTCGGTTTGGTTCCATATCAAAACCAAACCAAATCAAACCAAACTATGAACACCCCTAACAGAAAATAAATCTGCTGATGAAGGTTATAGATTCGGGCAAGAAGAAGAAACTTATTTTATCGTAGCTGCTCATGGTTATTTTGACCGATTGATCTTCCAATATGCTAGTTTCAACAATTCTCGTACTTTGCATTTCTTCCTAGCAGCTTGGCTTGTACTAGGTACCCAATTCTCCGCTTTGAGACGATAAAAAACGACCACCTTAGAAAGTCGAATAGGTTATATTCATTAGAATTAGAAAGAAATTCTATCATGGATTTGATTGTAGCCAAAAGATTATAATTTACTTATAACATGATACTCACTAAGAATGACTAATTACAATAAAATTAAAATATTATAATGTTCAACTATTGTATAAATGTAACAGGTCCTCGTATAAACTTGTTAATTGGACTGGATTTCTTCTATTTATCCAATTCCCATATGGATTAAGAGGAAATTAACCATTATTTATAATAGATTTAATGTAATTTTTTTATTTGTTAATCACAAAAATTAAATATTAACTAGGTAATCATGTGCTGAGTGAGAGGAAGAGATGTAATGGCTTATGTAAACATACACGTTTCGTCTTCATCAACTCCAAAAATTATCTGAAATTTCCTATCTACGATTTTCAGTAAATAATGAGAAGATTAACGTTACTCAGTGGAGAAATTAATAATTTAGCTGAGCAGTTATGTCGCCATTAATGGAGCTCTGCAACCTTGGCTTTGATCTTCTGCAAAGTCCCTTCTATGGCAATATCAAAAGCATCCTTCTTCGTCTTCAACCCCAAAGAACTCCCATGCTTTCTGTAAATTATTCTGGGAATCAGCTCCAACAAATTTTCCCTCATTTTCTCCACTCTCGCTCTAGGAATTTTCTTCAGAACATCCAAAATCTTCAACCCTTTAAATACCACGTCTTCTTTGGCAATGGAAACTGAGAATTCCTCGTATTCTTCCTCCGGCAAGTGCCATCTGTACTGCGACTTCGCCGATAAGTCCTCAAAGAATACGGGAATGCAACCGGCGAGGATTCCGTCGAACGTTGAACGCCGCGTCGGTGTATCTCCGGGCGGCTGCAAACAAAAGCTCGATCGCAGCATTGGTTTCATGTATAGAATTGGATCGTGCTCACAAATCCCGTTCGAGCAATCCACAATCTCGCACTCCGTGGAATACCCGCCGTTTTCAGCGTTGCTGGTGTTGTCGTCGGAGGTGGCGTTATCGCATTCTAGCCTAATGCTCCGCCGAATGTTGGGGGTGGAGGAGAAGCTCAGACCGCCGGCGAACAGCATCACAGTAGAGCGTTTGGAACGCCGTACGCGGCGGATCCAGGACTCCATCAAAGCGAGATTAGATGGATGGAACGAAGTCGGATGAGGGATAGCGTTCTCCTGCCACGGCCAAGCTCTGCCCTCGAACGTCAGGGCTGTGACGTTGAAAAATTCCGGCAGCTCCAAAAACGAAGTCCCCCAAATCGGTGGATCATTCTGCAACGGCTGCGAGAAATCCCACGCCGGTCTAGCCATAACCAAGAAATGATCGTGACCCAGATTGCGTTTCCACAGATCGGGTTCATCTTCTTGCAGAAATTCGAATAAATCAAGGCCGTGATCGGCGCTGGAGTTCACTTCAGGGCCGTAGAGGTACCTGAGAGAGTCGATTCCGGCATAGTACGGGAGATAAACTCCGTCGGCAGCGTTCGGATCGGTGGTCAGACATGGGTATTCGAGAATTCGGCGGTGGAAAATCACTTCGAGCATTGAACGATCGGTCCGATACCAGCTGTGAGATCCGTTGTGCGTCTTCTGACCGAGGCCATGATTCGCTAAGTAAGGGCAGAAATCTTCGAAGAGCTGGTATTCAGAGCAGTTGGTTAGGAGATCGAGGTTGAAGCGAGGCGGGAGCCGTCTGTAGTAGATCCGACGGTTGTTGCAGTCAGATGGGTCATCTTCTACATTGGAAATTTGCAGAGAAAGGGCGAGCTTTAGGAAGATAAAAACCAGAAAAAGCTTAGATTTAGAGGCCATGGTCGTTCACATTGGATTCGTTTCCCGATAAAATTGAACGGAAAACAGCAATCCCTTACCCAGTTTCTTCTCGTCTACATAAATCGGTGTTCCTGTCAGAAAAAATCAAAGCCATATTATCAGAGATGAGAGAGAGAGAAGTTTCAGACCACGTAGTAGTTTGACCCAAAATTGTGGGCAAAACGATGTCGTTTCGTTGGGGTATAATTTGTGAGACGTGGGAACGTGTTTTATAAATTGGTCTAGATTTTAAAAAAAAAACTCAATTTGGGCACATGGATCATGTTACATGGCCCATTCTCACCAACTTTATCGGGCCCCTTGGACGGGCCAAGGCTCAACCCTCTTGGGTCAATCTTTGTGGCCAAGGTTCATGTGTCACACTTAGCATTGATTAAAAGAATGGGGATTGTCAATTGTGAAGGAAGAGACAAAAGTAGAGTTGAAAATCTAGTCAGCCATGTCGGATACACGAAGCCAAGCATCGTCTTCGTCGAACTGGACAATCTTTATGTGGTTCCACCTTTTGTGTTTCCACTCTTGTCATGGGCCCCCACAATTCATCTCTTAAAAATCATAAATTTCCAACTATATATCTATGCAGTCGATCTTCGTAGTATAATATTGTCAACTTTAAATTAAAAGTTACACTATTTTGTTATTGAGATTATCCAAAAATGCATAGTACTAGGTATAAATAAATATATTACCCATAAATCATGCATTATTCTCTAAAAAGATGTGGGATTGTACAACTCCACTAGTATTTGTTGGACTCACACTTGACCCATTATTGACTTCACAAGACGGATGTCCTTGTCAACCACACTTTTGGTTGGAATTTGATTTTGATATTATTTATAATGTCTCTAATCCTCTTCATGTACAACGCGTTTTATGTTAAATTGGCACAAAGTGGACAATATTGTATTAGGAGAACTGAAAACGTCACAATACGACATTTTCAATCACCCCGCATAGTACCCTTATTATATGAATGCGTGTTAAACGTATGAACAATAGACACAAATATATTTCTCATGTGTAATGAATACTTATAGTTTATAATACATATATATATATATATATATAT
>CM039470.1:4337347-4374521 GCA_022433065.1 Begonia loranthoides
ATATATATATATATATATATATATATATATATATATATATAATAAAGATTTAAGATTAAACTATTGAAATCTTTATGTGAAATCTTCTTCATTGATTAGATTATAAATTGTAAACTTATTATAATTTTTTTTATTCTTTTAGTATGCTTTAATTGACTTTTATTAAGATGTAATAATTAAATTTGTTAGGCTATAAATTTAAATTTTAATTATTATATAAAATAAATAATATTTTGAAGTTTAATTTATTCACTTGTCATTAATAAAATCATAGCATCTTCATTATATAATTTTTTTCCTTAATAAATAATGATTATTTATTTATTTTTTTTCACAAATTTAATCAGAAATAGTTTGGTAAATTAGATAGTATGCTTTGATGTATAAAAAATTAACATCTTAACAAAAAAATGTATGTAATTTTATTATATTCGTTTAACCTAAGTTGTGTTGCACGTAATAAATATAACGTTAACAAAACATCATATAGTGAGTTTAAAATAGGTAATTATCAAAACAAAATATTGAATTATGAGATTAGTGACAAAACAAACACTAAATAATTTTTGCTAATAAATAAAATACTGAACTATGAAAAATGAACGAATCAAATATCGTTGTCACGTTTTTCGTTAGAAATTTAAATTTTTTTATGCAGCAGGAAGATTATATTTTCGCAACAGACTTGTACATTAAGTAGTTGTAATCAAGAACTTACTTTCTGCAGCGGAAGATAAGAATATGTTGTGGAAAGTAAGTGTTATTCCAATGACTTATTTTCCTAAGCGAAAGACAAATATCCACAGTAAAAAATGTATTTTCTACAGTGAAAAAGGGTAGTTTTCATAACGGATATTTGCCTTCCGTTGTGTAATTTTAGTTTTCTCAGCGGAAACGTATATTCCGTTGAGAAAAATACGTACAATAATTGAACTTCTCAAATCTTACTATATAATTTTACATTCCGATTCGAGATAGAACACACCAGTTAAAATAATTTTCAAGTGAACTCCAAACTATGACCCTAACTGTGTATAATCCATTTTTTCAATTAAAAAATAATTAAATTAGGTTGCTTTTTAGGGGTGTTCAAATTCGGTTTCAGATCTGTGGAATCTAGCTCTTTTGTGGGCCCCACTTTTTGCTGCAATCCCTAATTCTCCGCAGGGATTCAAAAATTTTTCCCCAATCTTCTCCTTCCCTTCAAGTTTTTAAACGCCACTTCATCTTCCTCTGGATCTTCCTCTGCTCAAAGCTCGTCGTTCATAATTTTCTCTTTCGGCAGTGAAGTAATTGAATCGTTGTGAGCAGAGATTTGAGCCCTAATTTGCTAAGTGCTCTATTCTTGACAAATATTCCGATTTATTGGTTGGAATGCTAAGTTTTCTCCTTGATTCATGCAAGAAATTAATTCAAAATAGAAGATTTGAGCATTTGGATTTCTCGAACAACTCGGATCTTCAAGAGTGAGCATTGAAGAGTAAGTCAAACTCTTCCTCCTTTGAATTTTGTTTACTCCGTTCTTCATCAATCGGTTCTAATGGGCTTGAAATTTCCTAAAGGTTGAAGATTTAATTCGTTGTGGTTGATGTGGCTTCGTGAGGTGCAAGATTTTTTCACAGGATTTGAGGTTAATAACGGAAGGTATCAAAAGGCTGTAACTTGATTGTTGTTTCTGCTTGTTGAATTTGATTAGAATATTGGACCTAGATGATCTATCAAATTCGTCCATTTGAGTTAAATTGGTTGCTTGTATATAAGTTATTGTTGGATGGATAAACTGGAAAATTGTTGTGCTATTGTGTGAATCTCGGCTAGGAGTGATTGTCCACTAGAAAAATTGAGAATTGATTTTATTGATGCTGTGATCAGCGAAATAGTCTCAAAAAGGGGAAAAGGAAATATCCCTATTTGCAGTTCGCTACGCAAGCCCATGGGTTTGGACCGTGGGCTGTGGTTTACATATTTGGGTTGGGCTAGCTAAGTTTGGTGGCCTGATTCTGTTTGGAATATTATTCAAGTTGATTTTGAGCCCGTTTTAGAAATTTTCCCTTAATCAAATTGGGTCGAAATTAAGTCTTTTTGTTTTTTGGCCTATTTTAATTTTCCCTCTAACTTCAATTTAGGTACTCAAATATTGGATTAGGTTGTGGGCTCAAAAACTTGGACACTTTGAGAAATTTGGGCTTGGATCATAATAACCCACTTCGAGGTAGGGATTATTTTTATGCACTACATTTTGCATATTATTATTTTAAATAATTTTTATAAAATTTAACAGTTTATATTCTAATAAATCGTTCATTTTCAAGTATTAGAATTTGTTAAATTTTATCCCATGAGGTGTTTGTTGTTATTAAATTTATTTCTTAAGGGGGATTTCTTCAGAAATGTCCTTGGGTTTTAATCCCTAAAGTGCAACTAGAGTAATGGGACAGCTGTGTGTGCCGTGTCCGTGGGTGCAAAACCCTAAACCTGATCAGTGTCTTTTTGGCTTGCGATCGCCGAGTATCGCTTTTGTTTCCCTTCAATTTTTGTGATATTAAAATGTGATCTTAATTTTTTACACATGCTTATTTAAAATCTTTATTTTAAATTCTGAAAATTTTAAATTCCTACTGAGTTAGTCAACTCATCCCTTTTAATAAAATTTTCAGGAAATTACTTACCAGACTTCCAGTTGCCAAGTCAAGAATAGATACAACATCTACGTTTAATTTCTATTATTTTAATAATCTCACTTGAGAGACAATTGTGAGGTATTTATATTTATTTGGATGACTGTAACCCTAAATCCTTAATTTCTTTTCCGCACAGTATTTCTTTTATTGAGATTATATTGCTTGACTATCTGATGTCACTTTTGGACCTGTTGAGCCCTTTGCATTTTTGGGCCCTGGTTAAATAATTAAATTTTCGTCTTCCGCTGTTGTATAATTAATTTAAGTGAAATGGGTCGGATGATCCGTCCCTTTTGGGCCGGATTGTTCCCCGTTCTGTCTCGGGTCCCTTGTGGGTCGTGACAGGATCGGTTTTAATACAAAGTAAACCAAACCAGTCGGTTTTGGTTTGGAAATTTTAAAACCTATACCGGTTTTTTATTTTGGGTTAACCAAATCGGATCCGGAACCAATATTTTGGTTCGGTTTCAGTTTATTTTTTGTTTTTTTTCATATATATATATATATATATATATATAAATAAAGAATGAGTCTTGAATATTTTCATTTTTTTTCAAAATCAAACACGCCAACACTAACTAACAAAAAAAAAAAAAAAAAAGATAGTGCATAGATCAACAAAATTGAAATCAGTTTATCCAGTACTATGTTAATTGTTAACAATATAGATAGATGTCTTAATCAGCCTAGCAATTTCAAGACACTATTACTGAATTTGAGTATTTCTAGTCAGAGATTGATGTTTTAATCAGCCCAGCAATTTCAAGAGAGTATTATGAAGGACCAACATGCCAGCCTACTTTCTTGAAATCAACATGTCCAGATGAAGTGCCCTGTTTTTCTGCAAAAACATTAGGACATCCTGTTTTGCGCACTAATTCTTTAGGAAGGGGTACATTTGTCTCCAATGACGTTAGTGTTGGTGGTTCAAAATTTTCTAACTTTATTCTTCTCACTGGTCCTATATATGAGTGGAAAATTGCTAAAATTGATGCCGATAGTGCAAAGATCAGAAAAGTAACCAGCAAAATAAATCAACAAACTAGAAAAATTGCTAAAATTGATGCCGATTGTGCAATGATTAAAAAACTAATCAGAAAACTTATAAGTGGACGTTGAATTGATCTATAAAAAACTTATAGAAAACTAACCAGAAAAATTGATTGCACTCCTAGATTTAAGCAGCCATTGCTAGAGACGCAAAGAAGAAACAAAACTGAGGAACGAAAACCTGGACTGCCTACAGAGGAACCAAAATCATTCCTTTGTTTCAACGGAAGAACGAAAACGAAACCAGCGATGAGCAATCAACCGAGGAACGGAGAGGGTTGAGATGAGAACACTCGTAGTTTCGATCTCTGAAGGCTGAACACTGAAGTGGGAAAGAGAAGAAGTACAGAACATAACAATAAAACAAAAAAAAACCCTAAAACTAAAGGTCAGAGTCAGTCCAGCTTAACTTAGAATAGCCGGTTTTGGTTTCTCCGGGTTTTGAGAAAACAAACTGAGAACTAAACTGCTAATACCGATTTGTCAACATTTAATCCAAAAATTAGTTCTTTTTTTCACAAAACCGAACTAATCCGACCCAAATTGCCCAATTCTAGTTCGGTCAGGTGGTTTGGATTCGGTTCGAACACCTCAATACTTTTATAATTATTATTTTAAATAAAAAATAATTGAAAAAGAAAAAAGAACCATGTGGGGCCCGCAGCACCTTGAAAATGAGAAGCCCGCGGATTGACTGACCTCTTCCTCTCCAATACTTGGTCCTAATCGCAGAAGATTCTGCGCGATGCACTTGCCGAGAAAAACTAATCCAACTGTCTCCGGGCCCCGCGTCGGTTCTGCATTTCCAAATATACCCTCGTAGTAATTCACAATTTACTATTTTCAGGTCTCGATGAATTTATGGTCTTCGTTCCCTTCTAGGCTTCCCCGCGAGAAAGCAGCTTTTGCCAGCTAGGATCGGGTGCCACGTGACCCCACCCCCCTAGCACGAGATGTACACCGCCACCACTACTACAATATAATATTATTCATAAATGTATTTTTTAACTTTCAATTTTAATTAAATATTATAAAATTAATTTAAATTGTGTATACTTAATAATTTTGATTTTGATTTTATTTTTTATAAATAATTAAAAAAACTGTAATGTAATATTAATTTTTGAAACATTAATCGAGTATACACTTTTTATGCTGAGTGGCTGATTTATTCACGTGATGTCAACTTGCCACGTGGAAATCGCTCTCTGTTTATATAAAAAGTTGAAAGTCGGTCACGGACTCTTGTGCTGGCCGCAACGCGAAAGTCCTTTGTCCACTCTTGACCCGAATTGACTGACACGTGGCCACGTCACTAATTTACTTTAATAGGTGTCATCTAGTGGACACTCATTCAATAATACGTACACGTGTCCATTACTGAGCTTCGTTATTCTCCTCATTTTTTCCTACCAATAATCACAAAAGTTAAAACCATTTTCTTTTGTACTTTTTAATTTTTTGCTGCTTTATTAAAAAAAAAGTCAAAATAAATCATTTTTAAAAATAAATAAATGATTTTTTTTTGGTTTTAAACTTCTACATTTATGTGCCTTTTATTTTAATCAATTGATAATTAAAGTGTTATTATTAAATAATTGAGAATTAAAAATTATTAAAAAATAAAAAATTAACAAAACAACTAATATACTATCATATCAATAACAAGTTAACAACTGAGTAATTTTTCCTCTAGCGAAAAGTCGTTTTTCCTTTATGCAGAAAGACGACTTTCTTTGTGGAGACGATAATGTTTTTTAATGACAAACGTGATAATGATATTTTTAGCGTCTATTTTATATAATTTAATAGTTAAGTTGTTAATAAAAATATTTTAATAATTAATTTATCATTGAATACAAAGTATAATTATTAATTTGTTAATTTTCCTCTAGGTTCATTTTCCGGTCACTTTCTAGGGGATACAGTATTTTATACCTAATTAATAAAATATATAATATTTAAAAATAAATTCATAAACGTGGGGATAATATAGTAAATTTCTGTGTGCTTCCCAATTCAACCACCAAACTTGCCTTGCTGATTACGGTATCGAACCCTATAAATACTCTCCACCTCTCGCCTTGAAATCCTTCCTCTCTTCTTTCTTTTGCATCCCGCTGACTCTCGCAATTTGGTAACCTACTTTCTCTCTCTAGAATCATCTTTTTTAGGGAGTTCCGATCTCCGTAGATTTCTTTTTATTTTTTGACTCTGGTCGAATTTCTTTCCTTTTTGATTCTTTGAAATATTGTTTCCTTTTTTTTGGCTTTTCGTTTTTGATTGTTTTATGTGTACGCTGTTTTGGTTGTATGTTCAGGTTCTTGATTCGCTGTTTCTGCATTTCCGAATACTCTAGCTACAAATTTTTTTTCTCAGGAGGCGTAGAAGTGAGTCCCTCTCTCTCTATCTCTCTCTGTTGCGACGATTTGAATTTACAATGATCTAGGGTGCAATGGTGAAGAGTATATCTCGTAAAATTTATTAATTTGAGTTTTTTCATGAAGGTTTTTGCGCTTGCCTCTCTTAAGAAATCTAGCACTGTCCTGAGTTTGTCTTAATCGTTTTCCATTGGGACTCATGAAATTTTGTTTTATATTAAAAATTATTTCACAACCTTTCCTCTGTTATAATAATTCAACTATGCTTTTTCAAACTAGGTACTATGGAAACGATGTTGAAGTTTCCCAACATGTCTTGGTCACAATCATAGATGCAAACAAAAGATAGTAAGACGTCGTATTCTTCGTTGTCTTGTCTCTTAAATTTCTGGATCTATTTTTTTTCACTTTCAATATTTTAAAATATTGATACTGTTCAATTTTTTAAAAATATTGACACTGTTCAATATTGTAAAAACTAAAACTTTTTGGAAAACACTGTACTGCTACATGAAATTTAACGTCTAGAGTTTATTGGAAAAATTTATGGTGAAAAGAAGATACTTCCCAACTTGTTTTGTGAGTTGGTTGCATTTTTCTATTGATTAGTTGGTCGTTATTTTTAGAAAAACTAATTTTTCTTCTTAATCAACATGTTTATGTTTTGGTAGTTGTACTGTCTTGTCAAACTATGCACGTCTAGTTGTTTTTTATATTCATTTGAATCTGATGGCAAAATATTTCAGATCTACAAGTAAAAGTTTTGTCTTTTTAAACCCAGACATCTCGTGTAAAAGCTCACTCTATTTAAATCGAGACATGGTCATAGTGAGAATGCATTCTCATTCTATTTGCATTTGTACATTGATAACTGAATAACTATTGCAATTTTATTTTCAATTTTAGTTTTTTATCTCTGCAAACTATAGATGAATGAATGGTCAAGGGAGTTAAAATGGAAAAGGATTAGATTTACAATGGAGGAGAAACGTTATAGGTGACTTTTTTTCGTTAAGAATTCTATGCATATAGTTGACCCCGTGTTATAATTTTCTTCGATTGTTGTTTTCATCTGATATTCAAGTAGCACTGGTGACTGTATGTATTAAAAATATGTTGTATGTACCTAAAAATTGTAATATGACTTGTGCCCAAAAAAGAATTCATCATATGCAAAATCTGAACTTAGCAACGGAGTATCAAATTTATTGTTTATTAAATTATTAGACTTTGTTATTCAGTACTTAACATAGAGGATTGGGTTTTGAACAGTTTTTTAGTGTTCTATTGTAATACAATTTTTTTCCTTTCTTCTCCGGAATTACTATTATATTATCAGATTCATTTTAATTTTAAAACCTTCAACACTGTATTATATCTGCATCATAGCCTCTCACTTTTGAGGCTGTTATTACGCATTATATCTGCATCATATCCTCTTCCTTCTGAGGCTGTTATTACGTTGTACTAGTCTTGGTTTTAGCAATTTCGAGGACATAAAAATTTGCCACTATAAATTTTCTTTCTACTTTTAGGAAAGAATATTGATGTTGATACTAATGTTACAGAGCAAAGTGCTGGAAAACGTTACTGATCTTCCACTGCTTTTCACCTTCATGCAGAATTTGGGAAAATCTTCTGGGATCTGGAGGCGTAGTTAGATCTTGAAAGTAGTGGTCTCTTTGTGACGAAATTTGAATCGCTTCTTGAGATGAGAAAGTAGAGTTACCTCTTTCTGATTTGTATCAGAATCTTAGACACCATTTTCTTTGTTTTGTATTGATTCGATGTCTATAGCAGTTTTCAGGAAGCCTGTGCTTGATGGACTGCGCACCAAACAGTAGTGACAAAAAAACATTGAAGAGGTGGTTTTTCATAGACAAAAGGGTTGGGTAAAAAACTCGGAGTTTGTTTCATCCTTCAGTGATCGAGCGTCTATTTGAAATTACATTTACTGTGTTTATAAAAGTCTGCAAGTATCCTGGATCCAATGGACTTGAAGTCAACTCATGCTTCTCCTGTTCTTACTGATCCTACACCCATGAACAAGTCAAGACTAGGTGTTCCCTCTACTCTGTTGCCTTGCTCTCCGCAAAGTTCACCCTTTTCCGCTGGGAAATATATTTCAATTCCAAGGAAAAAGACAGGAAAGCTTGATGATGTTTTGACTAATGGATGGTTAGATGCGATGCTATCTTCTTCGCCTCCCAGGAAGAAGCTAATTAAGGATTTAAATGTTGAAGCTGCTTTAGATGATTTTGACATTGCTTACAGCAACTGGACGGTAATTGTCAAACTTTACGATATTGAGTTACTATTCTAGTACTTTTCTTCTTTGAGCGATGCCTAATCATCTGTTGCTTTCTCGTTTCTGCAGCTTAAGCACCCATCAGCACTTAATAATTTCGAACAAATCATAAATTTTGCAAAGGATAAAAAGATAGCCATGTTTTTGGATTACGATGGGACACTTTCTCCCATAGTAGATGATCCAGATTGTGCAATTATGTCAGAGGCGGTATGTATAGCTCTTTGTATAATTTTCTTCACATCTTTTCCTCCCAACTTCTGAACCTATATTTTTTTTAAAAAAAATTGTTTGTAGATGCGAAGCGTTGTCAAAGACATCGCCAAGAATTTTCCAACCGCTATAATAAGCGGAAGAAGCCGTGATAAGGTAACTGAAGATATACTGAATTCATTTTTTGAATTTTCTTGTATTGTAAAGGTTGGTTCCTCTGTTTCTTGTTCTAAATCTTAATTATGCTCTAGGTTTATGAATTGGTTGGACTAACAGAACTGTATTATGCTGGTAGTCACGGGATGGATATCTTGGGCCCTGTAAGTCAAGCAGCCCTCAGTGACCATCCAAATTGTATTAGACCTTCTGACCATAAGGTAATTACTACTAAAGAAAAGTGAAACATTTAAAATTTTATAAGCTGACAGATTTAATAATCTTTGATTTTACATCCACATTAAACTTATTAGAATTTTCTCCAGGGCGAGGATGTTAATTTATTTCAGCCAGCCAGGGAATTTTTACCTGTGATTGACGAGGTGGGTGATTATTTTCTGATTTACAGAATAGTTGCAGACTGGAGTGAATGATTTTGCAGGCGTAGTGATATGGATGACTAATGATGTTAATGGCAGGTTTTTAGAACCCTCGTTGAAAATACTAAAGGAATCAAAGGCTCAAAAGTTGAAAATCACAAGTTTTGTGCCTCTGTACATTACAGAAATGTAGACGAGAAGGTGAGCCTTTCTTGGGGGAAGCTCTTTGCGGACAAGTTAATGACTGAATAACATTCTTCCTTCCTTTCAGAATTGGACTGCTGTAGCACAATGTGTTCATGATGTTCTGAATAACTATCCTCGATTGCGATTGACGCATGGACGGAAGGTAATACCTTTTTCTTCTCTCAAAATCCTAAAAAATACATAATATTTTTTTGTTTTTCAAGCTAATATTGATGACTGTTGACATACATCTTCAAAGTTATATTCTTTCAATTAAATCAAATTTTCGACTTGATCAGGTTTTAGAAGTTCGTCCTGGGATAGACTGGAACAAGGGAAAAGCAGTTGAATTTTTGCTTGAATCTCTTGGTAATGGATCCTTTTCAAACTTCTTAGTACTTGGGTGGATAAATCATTTTTCATTTCCGCATTATTCTGAATTGGAAAAGAAAAAATCTGGGCAGGGCTAAATACCAGCGATGATGTGATCCCTATCTATATTGGTGACGATAGGACCGACGAAGATGCATTCAAGGTAATGGTCTTTTTTAACATCACAATGTCCTGTCCATGTTCAGTGCTTCCTTCTCAGTCATTTGACCGCATAATTACACTATCTCTCATCAGGTGTTGCAAGAGAGAAATCAAGGCTTTGGAATCTTAGTGTCTTCTGTCCCCAAAGAAACCAAAGCATTTTACTCTCTCAAGGATCCCTCTGAGGTTAGAATTCATAGATTTAGTGACCATTCTTCGACTATAATGTTCTCGTGTCGATATTATCACAGTTTTTAGACTGCAACTTTGATGAATTAATGAACATTCTACAATAAATAGGCTTGTTTACTTCCAAGTGATTATCTATAATCATAAAGGATTCAAATGTAGAGCATCAAATGTAATATTGTGGACACTATATATATGCAGGTACAGGAATTTCTTAAGTCCCTGGTGTCATGGAAGCAGGGGAAGGGGGGAGATGAAACTAATCCAAATTAGTTTGCACAATGATTGATCAGCTCAAGTTTATAACTTCTGCAAACCCAAAATCATCTTCTATCTTCACTGGCTTCTATATTTGCTTCTTGTCTTCTTGTTTGATTTCTATTTATAGTTTTGTTTCAGAAGTTGTAAAGCCAGCCTAAAAACGACTAAATTTGATTGTAATTTCGGTTTAATTTATTTTAATTTAAATAATGCAATTAATTTATGGTATTTCCTTGTTGTTTTTTTTTTCTTTTTTCAATTTATGTTCCATTATAAAATGAAGTTTCCAAAAGCATGAAATATAAAAAAAAATTACGACTCTATTACTCTAAACCAACTACAAAAAAAACTAAATAATGATTTTATTAGGTACTATTTTCCTTTTTGTAAAATCTGTCAATTTAATATTAATTAAAAAAATTTTGAGTTCATTTTTCACGTTATTTGAGGTCAAATTGTTTTGTGTTGACGTGAATTGTTGTAATTCGTTAAGGTGATTTTCGGTCAAATGGGTAAAAGTGAAGATTTACTGCTTAGTTAAAATCTAAAAATAACTTAGGGTAAATCCAAGTTGTTTCAGTAAGAATTTTAAATAATGTTTAGATTTTGGCAAGATTTTATTTAACATATAAAATAATATATTATATATTACATAAAATAAATTTAAAATAAATTTTATTTGTTTATAAAAACAGGGGAGAAAACCCGCTCCTTTCGAGGGTCACATAGAGCGCAAGGGAGAGGAGAAGAGAAAGATGAGAGTTTGTTTTCTCCATTTTTCCATTCGATCCGAGTTTCTAACGTCGTTCTCTTTGTGTTTTAGCCATGGTCTTCAAGAGTATGTCATTTTTTAATTATGTTTCGTTGGTTTTCGTCTTTTTCCTTCCCGTTCGATTTTGAGTTTAAAAACTCAAAATCGTCAGTTGAAATTGATGTATATGGTTCGATTTTGAGTTTTGAATTTGTTGGTATAAGTTTTAAATTGAGTCTTGGTATGGTTAGTTGGAAAATCAAGTTCTCTGATTAGTGGTCGGAAAACACGATTTAAGTCGCAGTTTAGTAGTGTGCTATGCCACGGCGTAAATGGATCTTGTGTAGTCCAGTGCACATGCTACACGTGTCGCATTGCCGTTTAGTTTATTCTAAGCCACAACATAGAGCGTTGATGGTGCCGCGACGCATGGCCTTTAAGGGCTCCTCTAACCCAATAATTTTGGACCTTGTTTTGTGCTGACATTCGGGCCTTGTTGGACCTAATTTTAAGCCCTTTCTTGGGATACCTTTTTGGGCAAAAACTTTTGTCATCTCAGTAAAGTTTGCGATCCTTATGTCGTTTCTTTCTGGTTTGGGTTTCTATTCCTAGCTATAGGCATATCCATTATCTCTTGTGTTTTAGATGAAATATTGACATTAGTTTTGTTTAGGTTCCATCAACTTTGTTGATTTCGAGCTTGTTCTCGAGATTGTTGCGCTAGGCGATAAGAAGGGCAACTGTTGTCGAGGTAAGGGTTTTTTTTTACTGTACTACATATGCATCATGGTTTTCAAAATTCTTATTTTATAAACTATCACATATAAAATCCGACATGTTTTGTTTAACAGCATGCCTGTTTTTGTACTATATGCCCACTAGTTGTAAACGTTTATTTTATACATACATCGTGTTCCATTTTTTTTTTCATATATGTACACTGGATGGACCTCCGATTATTTTTTTTATATCAAGCACTTCAAAAAATAAAATTTAGAATCCCCCTTTTGGGGGGGTTGTTGTAGAGACAGGGGGCAGGGGGACCCCCTATTTCAGAAGAGCGGGGGAGGTTGAACCCCTCATTCTCTTTCCCTCTCCTTCTCCTTGTGAAAATTGTTCATCTCTGGGAAGTCGATGGTGCGAAAGAGGTGGGTTCTCCGACGGGTTGGCAACCTTGTTCATCGCTGAGGTAAGTTTTGATCTCTCCCTGTGTTTTGTTCTATTCCTTCGCTAGACAAAGTCTAACTGATGAATTGGTTTCCTTAAGGTTTGAGTGTTGGGCGTCAACGTTGTGAAGCCATTTCCGACGAGGTAACTTGACGGAGAAGTGAATTTCTCTTGGTAAGGATAGAAATTTTGATTTTTCAGAAGATTTTCTACAAAGTTACTGGATTGTTGGTTTTGGTACTAGATTATATGTATAGAACATTGTTATGATGGATTTTGATGTTTTGGGAAGGATGCTGGAGGTCGGGAAGAGATTTCCTACTGGAAATTTTGGCCTTGTGACTAGAGCAACTTGGTCCACAGACCAGAATGTTCTGGGCCGAACTCAAGCCCAGTTTTAGCCAAAATTTTGTTTTATATTTTTTTTTTCAAGATTTGACCCTATTGTTCTGGAGGCAGACCAGGGATCGTTTTGGATAGTGTTGAGCTTCTGACTTTCTCATTCTTGGGTCGTCATAGTTTAGTCTAGAAATTAAAAATTTAAATTTTGGAAACGGATTCTAATTTGGTAAAAATATTATGATTATGTTCCAAGACTTAGGAGATTGTTGGACTTATCTATTATTGGATTTCATTGGGTCTTTTTCTATTGGACCTTGGTATTGGTTTGCTTAAATTCAAGGTAAGAGTTATTTTATGTTCAATATACATAGTTTTCTAAAATAATATTTTTAGACATACTTTCGTGCTTAATGACGTGTTCCTCTTTGACTTGTTGGTTTCATAAATTGTATAACATTTTTCACTGAACATGTTTAAGGTTCAAAGTACACGTTTACTTTAATGTTCAATTTTAGTTATATTTACATTTACTTTCATGCACTATTGTTAACTACAGTAATGTGACAGCTGTTTGTGCCGAGTTCCTTGGCGCAAAATTCTTAACTTGATCAAAGTCTGTTTGGCTGATATGATCACTTGAGTATCGCCACTGTTAATATTGTTACTTACTTTATTGCTCGTTTTTATTTTCTACAAATATTGAGTTGTTTTAAAACAAATAATTGGAATGCACACATATTTTTCTATAATCTAATATTGAATATAAAATTTAATCTATATTGTGTTTATTTGACTTACCCCAAATTGACTTACCTTTTTAGAAAAGAATCAAAGTGATTCCCAGTTGCCACTGAAGGAGTAGATTTTGGAGATTTCCCAAATCAAGTTATTTTATTTTCTTTTATTGAGAGACTTAGAACATTTTAGTGAGGTTGTACTTTATTTTTATTTTAAATTATTTCTACGCATTTTGGACCATGTTATTTTACACTATTTAATATGTCACTTTTGGACCTATATTTTTGGGTATGATTTGTAAATTAACTTTTAAGTCTTCAGTTGCTAATTTTGGATTTAAGAGGAGGGTCGAACGGTTTGGTCTATTTCGAGCAGGATTGTTCTCCGTTCTGTCTCAGGTCTCCTTTGGGACGTGACAGGTTTGGCTTGGGATTTGGGCTTTTCACTTGTTATACACATTTTGCTATGTAAAATTGTTTTGTTTGTACTCGCGACATGGTATTGGGAGTGCGATGACGTGTCCTTAAATTCGAATCCCTAAACCTAGCAAGAGTGTTTATTTATTTTGTTTCGTTATGCAATGAATGGTCTACGGACAATCATTATTCTTCCAGTTACATGCCTTGTGGACATTCAATGTGCAAAAGTCCGTGAGTGACCTTGTTTTCATTATGGTTGTTTTCTATAGAAAACAGTGGAGACATTATTTTGCATATAACTACCTATATATGTAGCAACATTTTCGAAGCTTGCCCCACCAATGACTCATGGAGTATGTTTTTAAAAAGATAAAATGATTTTTGATGAATGTAAAACCATACATTTCATTTTCTCTACTGGCTCATTGTTTTTAACATAAGATGATAAAACTAGTTTTTTCATGTATTTATGTATGGTATGAGATTCCCTATTGAATTAGTTGCTCATCACGAAAGTTTCTCATTTTCCCAGGTAAGGAACGAGGTGGCCAGGAGTAGAGATCGCATAGAGCTTCCCTTTCTTTGAATGTTTTAATTCTTTTCCTTGGTAATGACTCTTTTATTTTCTTTGGGTTTGTATAATTATTATTGAGCATTGAATATTTCTTCTTTCCTTCATAGTACTTATTTATTGTATTATATTGTACTATTTTTATATTTTGTAAACACTGTGTAAATTACTACCCATCTTATGTAGATTATAACTTTAATTTTGGTTAAGTCTTCCATTACAGAATCAGGCATTGGACTAGGCAATCTGGTCTTCCTTGAAGATCAGGTTGTTCTTATCATGCTCCAAAGGAGACCCAAGATTGAACGAGAAACGATTCGGCCCGAAACAGACCGAACCGTTCAACCCTTCTCTTAAATCCTAAATTTATTAGCAGAAGACTTAAAAATTTATTTACAACCCAGCTCTCAAAATTTTAGGTCCAAAAATGACATTAAGATAATGTAAAATAACAAAATCTAAAACTATGTGGAAATAGTTTAAAAAGAATAAATAAAAATAAAACTAAGATACAAATTTCACTAAATATATTCTAAGTCTTTCTAGAAAATATGACAAAATAATTAACACGGGAAAAACTTCCAAATTCTACTCCTGTGGTGGAAATAAGAGATTATTCTGGTTTTTTCCTGAAAACAGAAAATCAATATGGGGTGAGTCAACTAACTCCGTAGGAATTTAATTTTATATTCAACATTTTTATCATATGAATTATGCAGACATTTCAATTATATATTTTAAATAGATTAATATGCGAAGAAATAATGACGAACAATAAATTAAATAACGGAATTTAAATAACGGTGATACTTAGACAATCTCAAACAGCCAAACAGACCCTGATCAAGTTTAGAGATTCGAAATCCAAAGATACGACACATACAACTGTCCTATTACCCATTTTAACATTAAAAATAAATAAATACAAAAATGAATGTAACTGAACTGAATATTAAAATTAGCATGCTCAATTTAAATTAATACTTAGATTTTAGAAATTTTAAATGCATTAATATTAAATAACCCATACCTCGAATTTAGGCTAACCAAAACCTAAGCCCAAAAAGAAATTCGTCAACGGAAGCCCGATAGCAATAAGTCTGATAATTTCATAAGTTTGGAACCTAATCATAAAATTTTATTAAAGATTAGGATTCAAGATTTAATCTTAATTATTTAAACTTTTAGGCTAGACGATAATGACCCAATAACAATCGGTAAAAGAATTTGAATGAAATAATTTTCGGTTCGACCCATAGTGGCCCAAAACTTATTTAAATTTTGCGTTAAACCATGAGTTAACCATGGGCAGAAACCCACTTCTAATATGGGCAGAAATCAACCCAAATTGGGTAGAAGACCAAATCAGCCCCTGCCAATGCTCACCCACGCCAGGGCCGCAACTTGGATCACATGTCGCTTAGGAATTTCATCAATGATTCGGTAGAATCGTTGTTGTAGCCGGAAGACAAACATTCCTTTGATCAGAAAACATCTTCCGACCTCCGACATCTAACTCATAACAAAACCCATCTAACAATGTTAAATTTATACATTCCAAAATTAAAAACCAAAATCCAAAACTTTTAGGAAATCTTCGGAAAATTGAACCTTAACCGAAGAATCCACTATCCGGAGAAGCTGATTGCTAAAACGTTTCACAACGTCGATGCTAAAAATCCAAACCTTCAAGGACACCCAACTTATTTGGTGATTTACAGAGAACTCCAAAATAACATAAAAAATGGAGTTTTGATTTTCTCCTAACCTGCCCTTCAATGATAGAAATCAGACCATCGGCATTGACCTCTCGATTAGAAGACCAACACTTTGGGATTAAAACAAAATGCAGTGAAGAACAAATTTACCTCGGTGATGAGCTGGTTACATACCTGAACGAGGATTGTTATCTTGTTTTTACTTTTTTTTTCCTTGTGCCGAACCGGCCCTAGTTAATAGTTCGACTCGACGTTTCTGTCCGCTTCTGGGTCGTGACACTTTTTTTTTTTACTTTTGAGTTTCAAAGTATGATAAACTATGTTTGTAAATTATTATAAAATAGTGTTGAAACAAGGAACAAGCGACAAGTGTACTAAAATTTAGGATAATTATCAAAATAACCTCTGAAGTTAGGGAGTATTTTGAATGGATATCTTAAACTTTTAATTTTGTTATCTAATATCTCAGAGTTGAAGGTGTTAGCATTGAATACCTTACCGTGAAATTTCGTTAAACTCCGTTAATAAAATCATTTAAATTTTTAATCATGCCTTTCTTCTGTCTAGTGTCTCGTCTCTTCTCTCTCTTCTCTTAAAAAGACATTTTTTTTCTTGATTCCAATAAAAAAAAAAATCAATTTTGACTTTGTGAATTCAAATTACAGGGATGTGGGTAATCATCCAAAGCTTTTCATCGTCTCCGGCATTTGATCGTAAAAAAGCTCTAGAAGTCCAAAAGTGGCAAACACATCAGAAAAACCACAAATCATCTACTGAGAAATGAGCCACAAAATCGACATGGGCACTATAGATTTCGGGTTGTCGAGTAAAGCATACTCTCTGGCAACGCTTCCCCTTTTTGCCTTGACATTGGCAGAGACAACCATATTGAGCATCGACAAGAAAATGCCAATTCCTATTCTTTGCATCACGGATATTCTGGACTGGTGACTCAGAGTTTCCGGGTGAAAGGAACAAAAAGGCAATTGTAAAACGAGACAGCTAGGAGTGTGGTGAAGCCAATGACCGCTTGAAGAGACATAGAGGGGGAATTGGAAGTGGGGGGTGATAGTTCGGATCATGGTGCTGCCTTGCTTGGTGAAGAAGGTGTGTAGCTGAGCTTGGATGGCGGCGAACATTAGGAAAGCTAGCTAGATGGTGATCAGTCGGAGAAGAAGCTTCACTTCTTCTACTTGGTTTAAAGTACATAATCTTCATGGATTTTGAGTTTTGGTTTAATTTTGAGGAGAAAGAAAGAAATTGAGAAGAGAGAGAAGAAAGAGGAGAGAGTGGACGTAGTTAGAAATTCAAACGATTTTATTAACGATGTTTAATTGAATCTCACGATAAGGTGTTCAATGTAAACACCTTAAACTCTAAAATGTTAAATAACAAAATTAAAAGTTTAAGATATTAATTAAAAATACTCCTTACTTTCAGGGATTATTTTGATAATTACTCTAAAATTTATTAGTTACCATGCATATAAATCATAAATGGCTTTTATTATTTTACATAATAGAAAAAAGCACAAAATAAATACAAATACTTTCTCATGCTCAAGGGTTAGGCAGATGTTCAAATCCAACAGACATTGTAACAGCAAATTAAAGGAGAGAAGATGGGTTATATCTCTTACTTCCACTTCTATGAAACTAACATTAGAACATTGAAAATCACCACCTAGAAAGGAGAGATATCAAGGTTTGTTGATCCCAAAAATCCATCTTGCATCGTCATATGCTCTTCTCCCTCCTATAAAAGACAAACCCAAATAGCACAACTCATAATTGCTCTTTTAATGATTTCGAGGAGGTGGTTTAACGTATGATAAGGTTTTTAGCGGATGCTAATGTAATTGAGATGGGTTATAGAAGTATTTGAGATAATTACCTGTCGCATGTTTGCCTTCGTCTTCAGAGTTTGATCAGGTATGATACCGAACTGAATATGGGGAAAGTGTGCCCACTGCCATGTACAAAACTTCTATTATTAGATGGTAGCTCAAATGAAATGGAAATCAAATTTTTTGTTTACGTTCTTAGCTGCTGCGCTGAAAGCTTCTCTGTGTGATATATCGGGATTCACTGACTTAATGCGTTGAATCTCGTCTCTGCACAATCAAAAGAACTATTATATATATATAAGAGAGAGAGAGAGAGAGAGAGAGAGAGGGAGAGAGAGTCTAGTGGAAATCATTACTCACTTGATGAACCTGTTATATGCAGAGGGAACTCTTTGTCGCTTTTCTGGAGCTGGAAGTAAACAGATATCACAAACATCATAGAATGGTTTTTTTATTTGATTTTTCAACTACTTATCACTGCTATCTATCTATATCTGGAAGAGATACTAATTTCTCTTCTTCTTCTTCTTCTCTCTCTCTCTCTCTCTCTCTCCACCTTTCTCTCTTGCTCAAATAAAGAAAAAATCTCTGGTTTCTTTTTTTGAATAAAATATGTAGAAATTTATTCTATTTTATATATCCAATGCTCTACATACACCATTTGACTCTCAACTGATTTTAGTCTTGTTCATATTTCTTATAAGGTAATGCATAGTAAGAAAAGTATAACCCTAGAGATGCAGACTGTTTTCTTGAAAAAAGTCTGTTTTTTATTTGAATCATGTAAACTGTACTCAGTTATAAATATTTGAAATATTCAGTCGTTTTTGAAAAAGAGTGGATGTATACTCATAATTCCAATCTCAGAGAGGCCTCACGTTTGTTAATTACAGGAGCTCTTGAAACCTCATCAGAAACTCGAGGAGGAAAGTGGTAGGGATTTGCACTTGTTTGGCTGATCAGAAAGTTGGGAGATGGATTCTGGATCTCTTCCTGCAGTTATATAACAAAGTTTTCTGCATTGAAAAAGTTTTTTCCATGAAAATAAAAAAAATTAAGCTGCAAGTTTTGATACTTCTTGTTTTTTCATCTTTTTTTTTTATTGGAAACTCTAAAAAAAAGTGTTTACCAGAAGATTGAGAGAAGGAGAGAAGAAAGGGTGATTCAGCTGATGAAACTGAGGATTAGTTGAAGGACAGAGCAAAGCTCTCATATTCAGCGGCAAAAGGTTAGTGCAATGGCCGCATCGGACTGTCACAGTCTTGAAGAAACTAGTGCAAGGAACACTCACCTGCAATTTATAAAGCCATGAATAAAACAAACCCAGATCAAAAGTAAGGAAAACAAGCGCTAAAGATCTGAAAAAACAAAACCCTAATCGAAGAACGTGGTAGGTAAAAGAAGTAAAAAGCAAAAAACTAATTCTTCAACTGAAAAACACAGAACCAAACCCTGAAGATCTAAAAAGATTAAAAACCCTAATTGAAGAACATGGTGGACTGAAAAAGGTAAAGAGAGTAAAAAAAGCGCAAAGAAAAATAAGGGAAAAGACAAATTGTGAAGAAATACCGCAAGGACGGTGTCACAAATATTGCAGTGGACATAACATAGCTGCTCGGAGAGGGGAAGGTGGTCCAGAGCGGGAGAAAAGGGAGGAGTCGGAGAAGATGACATTCTGTTTATATGATATAACCTTTTCTTATATAGATTTTGATTTATGATTTGTAGGAATAATTGACTGATTGATGGGATTGACGAGTTAACCTCTACCCACCACCTTGGATCTGCTTTTCTTTTTCTTCTCCTTGGGTTTGAGTTTGTGAAAGAAAGCTGCAGAGAGAGAGAAAAGAGAAATATGGATAGGTCTATTCTATTCTGATCAACTATGGAAGAACTCATGCAGGGTCTATTCAAGTTGATGAATGCATGCCATAGCGTGCATCACATGCATGTATGATGGATGATGAACTCTATTTTCATGGTGATGGCATGAATTTTTATAAAATATTGTAACATGGGGGATCCTCATTCCCAATGTTAGAGAGAGAGAGAGGGGGGGGTGGGAGGGAGGGAAAGGGACGTGTGCATGGAGGAGATTTTGCTTTCACACACCCATGACTCACCTTTTATTTTCAGAAGTTAAAGATGGTGTCGTCTGGTGGTGTGATTTCAATGCTCTCTCTTTCTCTCTCTTCTCAATTTCCGAGCCAAGAAAACCTCCCTTGTTACTCCTTGTATCTCCCGGATAATAAGCCTCTTTCGTTTTTATCTGTTCTTGCCTCACTCTACCCAACACCATCATGGCATAATGATAGAAAGATCAAAGATGGGTATTCTGCCTTTTGAATCTCCACCAAAATTATATATATATATATATATATATTATTCTACGTACAACTTTTCTTTTCAGTTTTCTTTGCTTTCTTACTACATTATCAATGATCTAACTTTCTTTTTTCTTATTTTTTTACATTTAAAGAGTGCGAAAATAGGTTTTTAGTAGAAATAAACTAGTTTGAGAGATAATTGAAGTGGAAGAAATGACAAGGTTTTTTCATTTAAAAAAAGAACTCCTTAAATTTTTGTGGTTGATTTGACCTCTCATTCTCTCTTGTCTTGATAAAAAAAGAAGATGCGTATTTTTAAGCCAGTTTTCTTGCAGCTTTTGTCCTTTTGCCCAAAAAATTCTACTGGTATTTGGCTTTTTCCATCTATACAGTCAACCTTTCCTCTCACACACACATCTCCAATGGATCCTCGTTAAAAAGCATTTCGAATTCAACTCAACTTCAATGAGAACAGTGGCTACAGTTCTATTGATTAATCAAACTATCAACATCTTTTATGAAGAAATTATTGGAGTATTTCTCTTGCCCAAAAAGGGGAAAAGATACAGTAGTTATGCATGTGTTTAAAGCGATTTCAAATGGGGAAAAGGCTTGTAGTAGAAGTTTTTTTGCTTTTTTACGGACCATCACAGTGACCTGCTCAAAATTTAACCCCCCACCATTTTCAGACTCAGTGAAATGGGGGGGAGGCAGAGTGAAATGAGTAAAAATGGGAAATTCATATGAAGAGAGCAATAATTAGAGCAATGAAGGAGCTGGTTCAGAGTCTGACTCAAAGCACAAGGCTCGAGTCTTCACTTCGTACTTCTGAAATAGTTTCGAAACCCTAAACCCTATTTTTTAAAACAACATTTCCTCCTCTTAAGAAATTCATCTAATTTGTTCGAATTTATTGGTTTTTTCCTTTCTTAAAACTATCTTTCAAAATCCCAAATGATGCAATGCACGATTGAGAGACTCAATTGATTCGAAGGGGCAATGTAACAACTTGGAGCCAGAGGAAAGTAGGAACATCGAGTTGAATGATCCTGTGACGACTGTGGGTTTTCAAAAAGGTAAAAATTCCATTTGTTTTTTTTTTATACAATATTAAATGCCTATTATGGAGGAAGTTACAAAAATTATGGGGATTTTATCTCCATGAGTAAACTCCCCTTTTTATCCTTCCCCTTTGCTTATTTCTCCCTTTTAGAGAGACTCCCTCCCAGGCTGTCAAGTGTAGTGGTGCCAGCCCGCCCACTCGGCTCGGTACTGTAGCGATCCGAGCTCGGCTCGGATCGCTACAGGACCGAGCAGGCTCAGCTCGGGCCCGGTAGACGGGCCGAGCCGAGCCCGAGCACCCGGGCTCGCGAGCTCGGCGAGCCTGGCTCGCGAGCCTGCCTGGCGGGCTGGCTCGCGAGCCTGGCGGGCTGGCTCGCGAGCCTGGCGGGCTGGCCCGGCTAGCCAGCAGGCGAGCCAGCCCGCCAGATGTTCACTGTGAGCCCGAGCTCACGACTCGGGGAGACGGGATCCCACGACGACGGGGAGACGGGATCCCTCTGGCCTGAGCTGACGAGTCGCGACGATGGGGACGGAGCTCGCGACGACGGGGACGGAGCTCGCGACGACGGGGACAGAGCTCGCGACGACGAGGACAGAGTCGGGACGACGAGGACGACGAGGACTGCGTCAATGGCGATCGCCGGCAAGACAGAGCTCGCCGACTCTGTCCCGACGTCGCGAACTCCCGACGCAGAGAAGCCTACGCGAACTCCCGACGCAGAGAAGCCTTCGCGAACTCGCGATGTCGCGAACTCCTGACGTCGCGAACTCCCGACGTCGCGACTCGCGACTCTGTCCTTCGCCGCTTCTCTGTCCCGACGTCGCGGCAGAGCCTTCGCCGCTTCTCTGTGAGATTTCTCACAGAGAAGCCTTCGCCGCTTCTCTGTGAGAAATCTCACAGAGAAGCAACGTTGCTTCTCTGTGAGAACTTCTCACAGAGAAGCAACGGTCTTCAGACCGTTTCTTGCAACGGTCTGAAGACCGTTGGCGAGCAGGCGAGGGGCGATGGCGAGCCCCCTCGCTGGCAGACCGTTGGAGCGCATGGCGAGCCCCCTCACTGGCAGTGGCCAGTGAGTCACTGCCAAATGCCAACGGACCGTTGGCAACGGTTGAAAAATTTAACGGTTGAAAAAAAATTTTCTATATATACTCCTCATTATCTCTTAAATTTTTCATCCCAACTTTCTCACATTCTCTCAATCTTTTCACAAATTCTTCTCATTTTCTCTCAATATCTCCTTCTCAATTGCTTAATCTCTCCATCATTCTCCCAATTTCAAAGGTATATTTTATTTTTATAATTTTAATTTTTTTAATTTAATGTGTATTACAAAACAACTAATTTTTTTTTTTGCAATTTTTGTAGGACTCGTATTCGGGGAGGAGGTGATCACAATTCACAACAATTGCATACTATTGTTGCGTAATTGGTGTGCGGTATCATTTTATTTATTAATTGTTTCGTAGTAGTCAATTTTTTTAATTATGGATCCTCGTGATTTTTTGATTGACACTTTTAATGACACTAACGATGATATTGAAGAAATTAGGGAAGATAATCTCACAATTGCAATTGATCAATCATCGGCACATGCATCCACATCGTCACCTAGAAAAAAAAGAAGTAAAACATCGGAGGTATGGAATAATTTTGAAATAAAAGATATTAAAATTGGTGGAAAAATAGAAAGTAGAGCACAATGTAAATATTGTATTAAACATTATGCATACGTATCCGGTAGTTCTACTAGCACACTTGGTAGGCATTATGAAAAATGTCACGCTAACAAGCAAGTGAAAGACCCTACACAAACACTCATAAATGCTAGTGGCAGTGGCAATTTTATGTATTCACATAATAAAATGAGAGAAGGAGTAGCAAAATATATATCACAATCTGAAGCACCTTTATCTATGTTTGATAGCGAGTTATTTGAAAATTTTATGAAAGAGTATATTAATCCTAGTTTTAGACGAGTCCCTAGAAGTACGACGCGAAGTGATATTATTAAAATGTATAATCATATGAAAAATGAATTAATTGAGTTTTTTTCAAATGCTCCGTCTATGTCTATTTGTATTACTTCTGATTTATGGAGTGCACCTAATGCTTTAGGATATATTGTCGTAACTTCTCATTTTATTGATGACTCTTGGCAATTAAATAAAAGAATATTAGGATTTCGTAGTTGTGAATATCCACATAGTGGCGTTACCATTTATAGATATATTGTTGGAATTTTGCAAGAATATGCTATTAGAGATAGAATTTTTAGTATTACGCTAGATAATGCTGCTGCTAACGATGTTGCAATTTTTGAATTTAAAAGGTTATTTCAATTAGATACGGCTCATAATACTCTTTTTCATATGAGATGTGTTTGTCATATTTTAAATTTAGTTGTTCGAGATGGCATGTCACATATTTCGCTACATATTGAATCTATTCGATCTGCAATTTCTTTTATTACTTCATCTAATACGCGACAACAAGAATATAAAGAATATTGTAAAATTGCTCAACTTAAACCAAGAAAATTAAAAACCGATGTAGATACAAGGTGGAATTCGACTTATTTAATGTTAGAAAATGCTAAGCCATATTGGTTAGTTATTTGTGCTTATATTAGTGAAAAAACAAAATGTATTACTCTTGATCATAATAGTTGCGATATTGCTAATTTATTTCTTGATTTTTTAAAACCATTTTATGAAGCTACAAATAAATGTTCGGGAATTTATTATCCCACTACTCATCTTGTTCTCCCAATTTTTATAAAATTAACGGGTACTTTTCAAATATTTAAACAAAGAAACGAATTTTGTGCATTAATTGAAAAAATGGAAACAAAATTTAAAAAATATTGGCTTAACATACCTCATATTTTTTGTTTTGCATGCATAATGCATCCTAGATTTAAATTAGATGGAGTGCGTATAATGCTTGATAGAATTTCTTCTAATTTAGGTATTTCTTCTTCAATTAATGGTGCTCAATTAAGAAATGAAATTGATAATTTATTTTCTTCTTATGAAATTAAATATTCTAATAATCGTTCAATTCCGTCATATGATATGCATGCTAGTTCTAGTAGTGGTGCTTGTGGTGGAGATCCACAAGATTTTATGTATGATATATTTAAGCAAATAGATAGCAATGTTCATTCTTATAATTCACAAAGAAATGAACTCGATATTTATCTTAACACCTACCATAACATTTCTTGCCCCGAGGATTTTGATATTTTGGCTTGGTGGAAAGTCAACTCTATTTCATTTCCTATTCTTTCTAGAATGGCACGTGATCTACTAACACCTCCGGTCTCTACAGTAGCATCGGAGTCTGCTTTTAGTGCAGGTGGACGTGTGTACGATGATAAACGAGGAAGACTTGCACCAGAAATCGTTGAGGCACTCATTTGCATGAAGGATTGGAACGACGCTGTGACGAGAGATCAACAACGAGAAGATGACATAGTTGAAGAATTCAAAAATTTGGATGTCGAAGACTAAATTTTTATTTAAATTTGAAATTGTAATTTTCATTTTCATATATTTTCTTTATCTTGTAAGTTGTGATTTGAAATTGTAATTTATATTTGAAATTGTAATTTTCATTTTCATTTTGAAATTGTAATAAAAATATTTATTCAATTCAATAAAAATATTTATTCAATTAAATTATTAATTATAGTATTTTTACATTATAATAAATTATTATAATAATAAATGATACCGCACACCAATTACGAAACAATAGTATGCAACAATAGTATGCAATAGTATGCAACAATAGTATTTATCAATTACGAAACATTATATAAGATATTATTATTTATGTATATTTGGCTCGTTAGGCTCGGCTCGTTAAGGCTCGTTAGGCTCGCTCGGCTCGTTAAGGCTCAGCTCGTTAGGCTCGGCAGGCTCGTTAGGCTCGGCTCGTTAGGCTCGGCTCGTTAAGCTCGGCTCGTTAGGCTCGGCAGGCTCGTTAGGCTCGGCTCGTTAAGCTCGGCAGGCTCGACGAGCTAGACTTTTTCAGGCTCGGCCGGCTCGGCTCGGCTCGTTAGCCACCTCTAGTCAAGTGTGTTTGAAATGGAGAAAGTGTAATACTTGAAACTTTATTTTGCTAAGCGTAAATTATGAATGAAATATGTTTGATAATGATACAATTTTATTGGTTATCGAAAATATTGATTGTTGGAATTGTATTTGATAATTTGGTGTTGGGAATTGTGTTTTATGGCTTTTGGAGGAGGAAAAATTTCAATGTTATGAACAATTTGGCAGGAGTGCGGTTAACTAGTATTAGTGGCATGATCAACCATATTTTAGGTAGTAAGGAATGTGTTGTCTTGAGTTGATTTGCGGTCAACCAGAATTGCATTTGCAGTTGACCGGCTTCAACACAAATTGAAATGACCAAGTTATGGGTAGATATGTGGTTGACTAGGAATGAAGTTGCAATTGACCGGGAATGAAGTTGTGGTCAACTGACATAGTGTAAAATAAATTTTTGCGGAAGGCTAGGCTTCCTCAGAGAATGGCTAGTTGTTCGTAGCGGAAGGATAAATGTCCGCGGGAGAATATCTCGCATATAGTTTCGTGAAAATATTCGATAGTGGTCAACCAAAAATAGAAGTGCGGTTGACCAGAAATATGAAAAGTCGCTTGAAACATGATCCATTCCACGTTTTAATTGGAGAGGAAGTGATGACTCAACATCTTAATGTCTGATATGTACAACACTTCCAGCTTTGAGGCAGTAACGAGGCAAGGAGAAAGATTGTTACTTAAAAAGAACTTTAACACTTTCAAGGTAAGAAGGAAATCATTTAGGACACAAAGTTCTCAAGGAAATTTCCCATCTCTCAACTCTTTGAAGGTAATAAGCGTTTTCTTTATGATTTTAAAGAATTTTATGAGTTGAAGAAAGTTGGTAAGGTGAAAAGAATGAAAAAGAGGAAAGTTGACATGCTATAATAGATAATGAAATGCGATGCATGAATATGTTGGAAAAGCTATGCATTATTATGTTCACATGCACACTTCAAGCATCATGGTTTTCAAGAAAGATTACTAAAATTTTTTCATGCAAATGCTTTGATAGAGAAACTGAAAATGGATTGAATAAACGTAAATAGGCCTTTGTGAGGTGAGGTGGAGTGACGGTCCCACATAAGGAGAATCAGATGATGTATCTTTTCTCTTGAATTGTTGACCTCCAATGTCTGGACGTGACTGAAAAAGAAAAACTGAACGAAAATGCATGTTTTTATGAAATAGCATATCATGAGCATCTCATTGTTACTAACTTATTTTATCTCTTATTTAGCATTAGACTCATAAATAAATCTTGTGATGTAAGTGAGGAGTGTAATTTGAATGAGGAAAATGTTGACTGATAACAATGGACTGTAGCTAAAGAAGCATAGCTACATCGAGCACTTATGTCGCGTAGTGATTTTTGACTGATGAGTTATGACTTACTTTGTTTATAATAATGTTTTAAATTATAATGGTGTACTGTTTTGAGTAAAAATTGATACAATGTTGTGTAATATATTTTTTAAATGTTTTGAATGATACAATAGGTCTTTAAATGGTTGGAATGGTATAAATGATCTTTTAAATCAAAAGGAAATGCTTCCGCTACGTTATGAACATCATTTTATCACAATTTTTTTAAAAAAATAAAGATAATGAAAAATGATATGGAAAATAGGTCGTTACAGAAGGAAGGAACAACTTCGTGCTATCATAGTCGAAACATGGAAAATTTCGGTAAGTAAAAATTTCCTTGTTGTGGTGTAGAAATTCCTCAAGGAAAGTAGAGTTTTGATCGATGGTTTCATTTCAGAATTTTTCTCTATCAATCGGTTAATTTGCTACGAATTTAGAGTTGAAACTTTGTGAGAATCTGATGTCATTCAAAGGTAAAAAGTGAATCTTCATTGTCGTTCATCAATATTTAGGTTTGAGGTTTTGTTGGATAGATTGGATGTTGAATTTTTTTTTTTTAATGAAAAGATTGGATTTTTGGACTTTAAGATATCAATTTTGGATGAAAAGCGTGTTATGTTTGACCCAATACGTTGTGAATTATTTTGAGTCTCAAATTATCCGAAAAAATGGAAATTTACAGAAAATGTGCAGTTGGCATTAGAGAAGACGACGCTGGGCTGCAGTCCCAAGACTTGACCATTTGTTAAGGATGCAGCCCGAACCTCATTTTAGGCCCGTTTTGGACTTTAAAGGCCAATATTTTTAGGTAGTTTTAGGGACTGTTTTGACATTGTTTTGGACTCCCAACTCAATCATTCTTGAGTAATTTTATTTAGCCCAAAGTTTAGAATTTAGGTGAGGGTTTTTGACGCTAATTCATTGATACCATGTCTTTAGGGTCTAAGGCTTAGAGTTTGCATTCAGCATATATTGGACTTTTTCATATTTGGATTGAGTTTGTTTATTGGTAGATCGACTTAAGATAGAGGTTTAATTAGAAGTCTAGAATCATAATATTTTATAAAATCTTATTTTGAGACGTTGTAATATCCGCTAGTTAATCCAAATAGTGTGATTTATATATTTTTTTATTTGGATTAACTGTCATTATTATTGGACGGTTGTCGAATGTGGGGGAATTTCCTTCCATGTTCCTGTGCATTTCTCCCTATTGAAACCTGTTTTGTCATGATCCGGCCCCCGATCCCCTTGGAAACTGCTTTGCGAACGGATTCTCCTCCTGGAGAATGATTGCACAACTCTCACAACTAGCAGTGGAAGCTCACAAATCACACACTCAATGCACTCGCGCAATTGGGTCACATAAAAATAAAATCCAACCCAAACAGGAAAGTTGTACACTATTATTTATCTACAAAATTGTATCCAAATTTATTTTATAAGTATAAGCCGAATTAAAACTAAATACATCAAAATAAAACCTAAACTCACACTCTGGGCCTATGCTGTTCAAATTCTGATATTCAACAGATCTTTACATTTTTTACCTTAAACTGCTACCATATATTCCTGAAAAATAGGATAGATAGGACCGTGAGCTTTAAACTCTTGTGATAAAAAACTATCTCAAATTTAGCATTATATAAATAACTTCGCCAAATCTTTAAGGCAAAAACAATAATAGCTGACTCCAAATCATGTATAGGGTAATTTTGTTCATGAGTCTTCAACAATTTAGTTGCATAACCAATCACTCTATTTTGTTGTATCAGCACATGTAATGTATCAAAACAAAAAAAAATCTCAAACTTCAGTAATTTTTCCAAACCCAGAATTAATCACAATAAATTTCCCAAATTAGGAGCAATCATGACCCTAAATTAATTTTGATTTCCAAATCCTCTAGGCATAGATTCATTGTCACCAGGAAATCAATCCATTTCCTAAACTGTCACTGAATCTGGCCACAAGGAGGGACAAATTCGTGACATTTTTTCGAAGGAAAGAATTGTGAGACCTCTCCTATAAATTGAGAGTCTCACCGTGAAGGAAAAAACCACACCAAAACACACTCCTCTCTCGAGCTCTATAAGAAGAATTTGAGGACTTGCCTTCATCGCTTGAGTTGTTGCAAACGAACTCCGACCACTGCGCACCATCCAGAATCGGGCGAAACCACCAACCTCCGATGAAGCATGGCCTCTGCCTAGTTGATCGATTGTCCTCTCAGCCGTGTAGTCACTCGAAGGTTTCACTCAGACTAAAACTTTCACCTTCTACTAGGACAAACCCTCACTTGGCGACAAACTCCAATCCTCGTGCACGATGCAGAGAGAATGAGCTCTCTCCTTGCAACGAGGAAGAAGAACGAAGAAGAGGAAGTGGAGAATTAGGTTTTTGGAAAAAGCCAACCGAATAGATCCAAATCAAGTCAACCAAACCAGTCCAGTCAAACCGACCTAACTGGTCCAACAGAACCGACTTGGTCCAACCATATCAAACCGACCCAATAGGAATTCAACTTTGATCTATCTAAGATTTTTACGAGTAAGAAATTTCTTCCCAAATTCTTTAAGATTTTCTTTGGAATTTAAGTATGATTTTAATCAATAAATTTATTCAAACACAAAAGATTATTCTAAAGCTCAGAAATTCCCAAAGTTCATACTCACTTGGAATTTAGGTATGTAAAACACAAGGTTTTCCAATGTTTTGACCATAGACCCTGCATCACAAGATGTGTATTATTTTCTTAACACATATTTTGTTATTTAATTCTGATATTTTAATTGGACACACATGGTTATGTGTTGACATATGAAATTTAAAAGATAAAATTTATAAGACATTATGTATGTGAGTATGAATGTATGAATTTGATGGATTTGATGGAAAAAATGATATCAGATGACTGATGAAATCTTATGAGGGTAAGAAACAACTAGTTTTTGGAAGCCAGAACACATGAGAACTATGAGATGGTTAATGAAAGCTTGAACGTATGGTAAAGTTGGAAAATGAGTTCTAACTAGTATATAACTTTAAGTATAGAAATTTGATAATGTATAAACTTAATTCACATATGTTATATGTACGTGTTTTCACTAATTGAAGTAATCTCACCTTTTAGTTTTGTGATGTAAGTAAACTTTTATCAGAAGAAAAATTGACGCTGATCGAAAATCTTCCAGAGGTAGACAAGCATACAGAGGACATCGATAATGTTGTTGGGTTAGATGATTGATCTTACTTATATTTTAGTTTAAAATAATAAACTCTATTTAGATTATAAGGTTTTGAGAATAATTTCAAATTGATTTCGTTTGTAATAAACTTTGATATATTTTATTAAGTTTTAATAATGTTTCGTATTTGGTTATATATAAAGTTTACTTAATATGATGGAATTAACTAGAAAAAGTCTAATAAATGTACTTAGATTATTTTTGCTAATAAATATAGATGTTTTCTTAAATGCTTCTATCTTAATTAATTATTTCACTACTTTTAAAGATTCACAAAATTTTATAATTTAAGGTTTATAATGACCTAATTAAACATAATTCGTGAATAAATTTAGGAAAAATTTTAGAGTTTAAAATTTGGAGGAAAATGAGATTTAGAGTCGTTACAGCACACAACCTAAACTAATTTTCAATGCATCAGTAAATACTGCGTATGACAAATTTCCATTAGGTATTGCCAAAATTGGAATGGTAGTTAATATCTATTTAAGTTCCTCAAAAGTTGTCTGACATCCGTCGTCTCAAATAAATTTCACGTTTTTCCTTGTCAATTGTGTTAGAGGCATAGCAACAGAAGAAAAAATTTTCACAAACCGATTATAGTAACCAGCCATACCCAAAAAACTTTTTACTGTTAGCTTAAAAGTGTTAAGCTTAATTGTTTTAATAATGAATGTTTAATTTGATGATAAGTTGTTTAAAATTTAATAATGATTAAATTGTTTATAGTTTGGTAATGAATTATTAAATTGATGATAAGTGTGTTATAACTTCATTGGAAATACTCTTAATACGGATATTAATGTTCTAACATTGTTGTTTAAGCCTATGTAGCTAATGCCTATGGTTTTGGGACAAAAGAAACTAAAAAGAGACATAAACTATGGAAGAGGTAGACTAAAAACAGTTGGGTGGTTGACCAAAATTTTGCAAAACACTTACGGATGTCGACCTAGTGACTATAGCTGTCCGACCGCAAAAATTACAAATTGCTTGATATTCCTAAAGCATGAAAGGTGGTTGACCAAGACACTGTAGATACTCGACCGCAAAAATTATAGAGTCGAATCTATGTATTTGGAAATGCATTAAAGCGGTCGACCTAGGTGACAACGATTGACCGGTGCGATTGACTTGAGCAGAAAAATTAGTTGACCAAAAACTTGAAGATTTACATGTAACAGTCATATAGCGGTCGACCAAAATGGTTGGGTGGTCGACCGCTTCACAGCCTGGCTGAGAAAATCTATAAATAGAAGAAGACACCAGGTGAAGATTATCTTGAGCAAAATTCGGGTCGTTACAGATTAGATTAATGATAAATGTTATTAATTATGAAGGTACTAAAATATGAGAAAATGATAACGTTTGAGCGTTGAACGTTTTAAGGAAACGAGGTAAGTAATATATGTGTGCTTTGGTCCTTAGGGCCCTACATCGCAAGAATAGAATATACACGTTTGACTGCTTACTGCTTTATTAGATATTGAGCATGTCCACTGTTTTAATAGCATGTCTACAGTGTTACGAGCATGTCTACGGTATTAAAAACATGTCTACAGTTTTAATAGCATGTCTATCGCTTTCTAAGCATGTCTACAGTTTTATAAGTACGTCTATTGTTTTATAAGCATGTCTACCATTTTATGAAACATGATCTGTAAATTATATATTGGGTGTTTATTTACATTCCTTTATTTATCTGTTAGAAATTGTATGCATTCACAAACATCATGCATCACGATTTTCAAATATTACAACAATGATTTTCATGCACGATTTTGAAAAGAAAACGGAAAACAAAAAGAAATACAAACGAACGATTAAGAAAGATAAACAAAAATGGGTTGATCCAGATAAGTAATGCCCGACAACCCAAGTAATAAAAAATAAAAGTTCTTGTGGTCCGGTAGGTCAAGCCCGGCACATGAACAAAAGATAAAGAAAAAATATATGTTTCTGTGGTCCGGTCGTCAAGCCCGACACAAAAACAAAAGAAAAGAAAAGAAAAGATAAGTAAAGAAAGAACATGAAAAAAGAAATGGATATGGATACAGAAACGAAAATGGAAATGAAAACGGATACGAAAATGGTACAAGCATAGATACAAATACAGAAATAGGAACAGAAATAGAAATGGAAACAGAAACAGAAACGAGTTTCCAGAAACGGAAATGGAAATGGAAATGGATATATATACGGATACAGATACATATACGAATACAGACACGGAAATGGATACGAAATCGCGTACGATCACGGATACAGAAACAGAAACAGAAACGAAAACAGAAATAGAAAGAAAATAACGAAAAAAGTAAAAGATAAAAGATAAATGAAAGAAAACGAAAAGAGAAATTACATACGGTTTTAAAGTGGCACAACATGTGCATCTAGCATTTAAGTTCTATCACTTACTGAGCGTTAGACTCATAGTTTATGACTTGTGATGTAGGTACAAACGCGAGAGAAAATGACAAACAGATTAAGGAGCAGTTGATGAAGGATTTGCACGGGCCAGTCTTGTGGCTGGCTAGGCTAACAAATGTAAAAGAGGAATGAGTTTTGTAAACGTAAAGTAAATGATTTGTTTATTGTTCTTCAAATGACTAGTTTATGTTTTTGCTATAAAATGATTTATGCTTCCACTTTAATTTGAGAAAAAAGATTTTATAAATAAAGTCTTCTGTTGCTTATAACGATTTAAGTAACGAGTTTAAGGAAAAAAATTTTAACACTCAGGTTTTAAAAAAAGAACTATGATTTCAATTCAAAAATGATTAATAAAGATTTCCGGTGCTTTATAAGAGAAAAAAAAAAGTTTTAAATTTCACACGAGATTTTTAAGGTAAGAAAAACCAGGACGTTACAGACACTCCCGTACATCTCTAATCTCCTCTGATGCCTAAGACAGACTTGTAGAAGAGAATCAATAGGTTTTACATAATTATCACATGGATGCATCAAAACCTTTTCATTTTCTAATATAAGGGTTACTTTTCTTCGCTGACAGTCAACTTTCGCTTTATAACGGCTCAACCAATCTATACTTAGGGGATTATGTCAAACTGATCCATATGGATTATTATTTTCAAATCAATTGATAGTTCGTGCCCACACACAATGAGGGTAAGACCGAACAAATGAATTCATTTCATAATTCTTATCCATAAGAGTACTTAAAATCAAAGGAGTCCCTAGCTTTTCAAATTCTAAACTCACAGCTCGAACAAGCATTACAGATATAAAAGAGTGTGTAACTCTGGTATCAAACAACACATGCACTGTAGCATTAAAGAAAGAAAGTGTACCTTCAATAATGCCTCAACCAATCTGATCAGGAACCTGAGACCCTACAACTGCATATGCTTAACCAGTCATTTTCTCATTTCCTTTCTTGTTTCCACCAAAACCACCTCTCGAAGAACTGGGAATTGATCAAGCAATTTGACTAGAAGATCCCGCAGGAGTTGGACTAGAAGCAAAACTCTGTTGATAACTAAAGGCTTCAAAAAGTCATTACCAACATACTGATATTGATGTTGATACTGTGACCTATACATAACTGGCTGTGGAGAATTAAAAGTTTGAGTTCCATAATAATTACGCTACCCTTCACTAGAAGATTCTTTGTTAGCTCCAAAACCAGGTCTAAAAGATGTTGTTTGTGTAGGAGCAGAATTTGCTTGTGTTGGTCTTTGATTCATTGGACAGTTTTTCCTCAGATGTCCAGGCTGCCCACAAGTATGATAGATGTAAAGGCTTGAATTCCCAATAGCATAAGGTGTCCCATTAAACTGACCATCAATTCCGCTTTGAGTATGTTCACCTCTATTTGAACTATTTTTCTAATCTTTTCTGGTCATTTTTCCTCCCATAGGTTGTTCTTTATTTCCTTTTCTTTTATAAACACCGAATTGTTCCTCCAGATCCACCTCAACTCGTTGAGCAGTAGCGACAACCTCTAATAAAGAGCTAAACTCAAATGTAGATAACTGGTGTCGAATTTTAGGTCTCGATCCCATCCTGAATTTCACCATTTCTAACATTGTTAGACTTTCCTATTCTAAATTATGGTTGGAAATAATCATGTTCTAATGGTGACCCACATTCCAAAAGTTATCCCTGAAGATGGTTTCAAATTCATTCCAGGTCATCATCTCCACCTGATATTCCAATCTTAACGATTTCCACCAGACCTTATCTATTTTGTCAAAATAAAACATTGCAAATCCAACCAAGAACTCTGTTGGAACCCCAATAGCTATTAAATTTTTCTGCATCATTCTTAACCAATTCTCAGTATCTTGAGGATCAACACTGCCTGCAAACAACATGAGGTTTAAACGTCCAAGTTGCATAAAGAATTCATGAGGCATGTTTCAGGGTCTTGATTTCTGCTTTCTCTTGAAAAATTTTGTAATACGTCTCTCAAAACCACTAGGATCAATAGGTTGCGTTTCACTCGTGCCCAATAGGAGCTATAGGAGTATGGTTTCTAGGAGCTCTTCTAGGAGACATTATTTTTTTAGAATATGAAAATAATTCACAGTATAGGATAAACCTCATCCTTAAGCATGATATTTTATAAATTTCTTAATTGCTTTCACACTATTCATTTGACTTAAATCACTTTTTAAGATGGAATTTGGCTTTGATACCAAATTTTTTGTCACGTCCCAAATAGGACTCGAGACAAACCAGGGAATGATTTGCTCGAAATGGATCGAACTGTCCGACCAACATCTTAAATCCAAAATTAGTAGCAAAAGACTTAAAATTTTACTTTACAAGCCAGACCCAAAAAACAAAAATCCAAAAGTGTCATTAAAATAATGTAAAATAACAAGGTCCAAATTATGTGGAAATAAATTAAAATAATACTATGGTACGAACCTCACAAAATATATTCTAAATCTCTCTAAAACGAAAAAAATAAATTGTTCGGTGGATCTCCACAATCTACACTTGCGGTGACAAATGAGAGTCATTTTGATTATTTCCTAAGAGATGGAGTCAAAGTTTGTGGTGAGTCACCTAAACTCAGTAAGGAATAAAGTTAGTAACAAAATTAAACCAAGACGATACTCTGACAATTGCAATAACCAAAAAGACTGAGCAGATTTAAGGTTTTGTGCCTAGGGACACAACACATACAGTTGTCTCACTACTCTAATTAACAACAACAGTTCATAAATGTAAATATATTTGAACTAGACAATAAACTAAACATGTTTAACCAAAAAATCATACGCTTTATAAAAATCCAACGTGCTAAATAGAGATACATCATTTACTATGAGAATATGTGTAAAATCCTAATTTTGATAAATAATGTATGCTGAACATAAAATAACCCCTACCTCAAATTTTAGACCTACTAAAACTAAGCCCAATAGAGTCCAATTGCAGACAAGTTCAACAATATCTTAGATTATGAACCAATTCATATTATTTTTATCACTCAGAATTTTAACTTAAAAATTATAAAAAAAAAACTTAGACTCTAGGCTAAACAATAATGACCCAAAAATGAGAGGGTAAGAAGTCCAACACGATTCAATACGACCCATGTTAGCATGGGCCGCGACTCGAGATATTCCAGGCCGCGGCCCCCCCTTTCTCCAGCGACTCAAAGTCGTTGGTTGGTAGAGCGGCCAAGGAATGGGTCAGAATTAACCTCCCGACCTTCGGTCCCCCTCCTAAACACTGAAATTCTTCTGAATAGTCCAAAACCACGATTTGTATCCATAATCCATTATCACAACCAACGATTGAAATTTTTCACATAAAAATCTCATTTTTTCCCGCACCTGGAGAAATTTCACTCTGTCAAGCTCACTCCGTCGGCGTCGTCTTCCAACGTGGATGCCTAAATGGGGGTTTTAATTTTTTTTAAAACATATATATATTTATGCCGGGTTTCACGTAATCTACCTGCAAAATCAGTAGAAGCCCACAATTTCCAAATTGAATGCATCTGATACAGTGATACTACTCTTAGCTTTTCCATCTGATCAATCTCAACGTCTTAATTAACTTCCATTGCTCATCTGCCTCTGAAAATGCAATTATTACAACTAGTACAAATGGAGGATGAAGCTCTTCAAAAAAATTTTTAAAAAAAAACACCTTCATCGCAGATGAACAACTTTTACTGTACTGCATATCTAAAGGGAACCCTAGCCTATGATCCTGACCAACTTAAAGTGGGTAGGAGTTGACAATTTCTGCCTTAAAACAGGCCCAACCTAAAGCTTATAGAACCTCTCATCAAGACCAATACAACCCATTTAAATCTTTGAACTTCTTGAAGAATTAGCTTGAGGGAATTCAAAAACAAAAAATTATTGCCTCTTCTAGCGAACCATTGTTCATGAGCAGAACCCATCAACTCATTAACAGATAGCTTCTGCAAGTCATTTAAATCCTTAATTGCAGCTACTATATGATCATATTTTTCAGGTAAATTGATCAAAATTTCTTAAATAATTCTTTGATCAATCACTTCTTTACTGTAAACTCTCATTTTATTAACCACTTCAATTAATATAGATCAATACACTTTCACTTCTTCGATGTCTTTCATTTTTTGAATTCTCAAATGCTTTTCTAAAGTCTTGAAGTTTGATAGTCTGTACCTTACCATTTCCTTGAAATTCTGACGGTAGAATCTCTCATGCTACCTTTCAAGTTTCGACCATTATCAATCTTGGAAAAATTGATTTAGACACTGCATGTTGATGGATGAATAATGCTTTTACATCCTTTGTGCTCTCTTGTCTACTTTGGATTGAAGATGAACTCCCTTTTGTTGGAAACATTATCCCTTTTTCCATTATATCTCATAGATCTTGAGATAGGAAAAAAAAATTCATTTTGATGCTCTAGTAATAATAGTTTTCGCCATTGAAAATAAGAACTGATATTGACCCTCCAACTATTACCATTTTTGACCCTCAAACGAACTTAGTTTGCTCTGATACCAATTGATGAAATTCAGAAACTGAAAACAATTTGATGAGAAATGTCACTCTATTTTTTAGATTAATTTTAATGTTCTTCAATTAATTTTTTTACTCAACACTTTTTTATAAACTTACATAAACATTTAAGGATCACATTAAATAAAAATACACCTTTCATCTTAAAACATACATAGAAAAATGAAGAGAGAGAGAGAGAG
>CM039470.1:4374818-4413978 GCA_022433065.1 Begonia loranthoides
GAGAGAGAGAGAGCAAAAAGTAGTTGTCTCACTAAGGAAGCTCCCAAGTATATCCACGAATAAAGGCCTCTTGCCCTTACAGCTTCTCATATCCCTATGGTCTGACCTTTGTCCACCTCCTAGTCATATGCTTTAATAATTATTCCACCTCATGCCTTACCTTCTCTATCATAACATCTAATCTAAACACTTTTCTACTTGGGTCAATTACATCGGTTTGTTTTAAAATAATATAATATAAATATACATACATGCATATATACATATATATATGTTTGTATGTATATGTATATTATAGTATATTATCATTTTTTGCAGGTGTGTAAGCTTGGAAATTTTGGTATGCTGCTTCTCAAGAAATTTGGTGGTCTTTTGGATTTTACTCTCAATTTTGTTTTATTCATTGTTTCTAAAAGCATAGCTGTATTATTAGGTTGGATGAGTTATGTCTTTCATAGACTTTTCTCCCTTAAGAGTTTTTGTCTAGGAAAGTTCCAACAACACATCTCACTTCTATTTCATTTTCATTATAGTCTCTTTCTACTCTCATTTGTAACACACAATCTCCCTTTAGTAATATAGTATTATCTGCTTTAAACTTAATTTGCACAACTTTTTTCTTAGGTCTCATGCTAAAATGCATTGTATTAGTTGTATAGAGTTCCCTAATGTTCATATTATAATATTGTTTGTTTTATACTGAAGCTCATGAAAGGTGGTTGGTCCCTCTTTATGATGAGGGACCACAATAAATTTTGTGGAAAAAAGATGGAAGGAGGCATACGGCGTCTCCTTCTTGCAAGATTTTAGGGATGTGTTCCCGACGGAAGTTTGTCATTTTATGACAAACTTTCCTTATAAATAAGGAAGTCCTCAGCTCTTCTTACTATCCAAAAAATAGAGAAGAGAAGAGAAGAAGAGAGAAGAAAAATAGTGAGGATCATTTTGAGAAAGAGAAAAGAAAGAGTGAGAGAAAAATAGGTGAGGTGCTTTTATACGCATTGTGAAATCTAAGAGTGGAAGATTTTTCTTTTAGTGAATACTCTCTAGAATATTTGGTTTCTAGAAGACTATTGTAAATTCTATTTTTCATAGTGAGATCTTTCTGAACTCGGTCCCTGTGGTTCTTTCTCGATTTGGGTTTCCAGGTAAAAATTCTGGGTGTCTATTTTTCTATTATTTTTTCTTAATTCTTGACTGTTATATTATAATAGTGTGAGAAAAATATTTTTGATATTTTTGGATCATATCTGTTATCATTTTTCATATCGGTTAATGTTGTAATAGTACTGTGTAAGTAAGTTATGCCTAAAAAGACTGAATTTTAAGTGGGACCGTTAATGATCCCTCCAGCTTTTCTTGAAAACTTACTTGGAAAGGTAATTCTGTCTAAGGAGATTATCAAGAGTAGTCTTTCCTGAGAATTATCCTGATCAGTACTATCCACGTTTTCTCAACTCTCCATAATTATCCTTATTTTTCCAGCAGCTCGCATGATTTTGTTTTTGGAGTTAGCCCAAAACGCGTTGTACTTATAAACCCCTCACTTTTCGCTCTTCTAAGCAATATGAGATTGTGTACCCCCACTGGCATGGGTTGGACCATCACAATTAACAGCATGTTGGGTCGTCATTGCATTCACAGGACGAGCTGCAACAATTTGGATGTGAGATTTTACTCACGAACCGTTGATCTCGTCCACCGTTTTCTATTAAAGTGAGATTGTACAATTTTACCGGTATTAGCTAGGCTTGCAATAATTTTTGTCCTCACAGGACTAGTTGTCACAACGTGTTCGTGTGTTTATAGCATTGATTTGTTTCCATTTACAAAGTTAATTTGGATCAATAATTTTTTACTTGTTTAAACTTTGTATATTCTTAGTGTTAATATATGTTCATTAATTCAAGCGAGGACAAGCACCGTGACCAAGATCATTGAAAAAGGGTTGAGTAGGGCTTCCTTAAATCACAAGTGACGAAAAGAAAACAGTCAAAAAGAAACAACCTTTTAAGCTTCAAAATTTGTCTCTTTTTCACGTCAAACTTGGTCACTCTCTCTCTCTCTCTCTCTCACTTCCTTCTTTCTCTCTCTGTGATCGTCTCTCTCTCTCTCCCTCCCCCCCAACAGTGAGACACATCACAAGCCCTCGAAATCACGCCCAATCATTGTGTCTGGAAGGAAATTCTTATTGCTTTAAAGGGATCTTTCATGCTTGACCTAAAACTCAAGTAAGAACAGCGAAACAATGGATGATGACAAAACAACCATTCAAATATTTCTCAAGCCTTTTTGGAGTACAACTTTCAAACTCCATTTGTACGACTCTGTTCCACCCATTTAAAGCTTCAGCAAGAACTCCATTCAAGTCACCAGCTTGATCCTGGAGAGGAATCGCAATCTCATTTCAAACTGCAACACGAAATCCATGGATTATTCTGCATTAAAATTCTTTCTTTTCATCAGAATTGTCTCCATTTTCTCTCTCTAAATGCCTATCTCTTCTCTCTTGCAGTTGCAGACATCTTCAAGCTCAGGTATGTGGCCATTTTTATTAGGAAAAGCTGAAAGCTTTGGAGTCATGAGATATGTGAGACATTTCTTGTATTCAATGTAGACTATATAGTATTTCTCCATTATTTTGTCACATAGCCTAGTTAAACCAAAAAATTACATATAAAAAGACCTTCAAATATATATTAATTTGTCAATATCTTGCACCAAAAAAAAAACTTACATCTTACAGGATTACAACTCTAGACTATTCTATATGTGAAAATAATGTCCTCAGGCTTTAAGTTTTGTTCTGATTTTCCTTCCCGTCGAAACAACCGAAGTCGGACATCTGATACCATAAATTATTTTTCACGAAAGAAATCATGAACTTTGAGTTTAGTTTATCGATCAACTTTTGTACTATTCTCAATCCACATGTTGTAGAAATAAATTGAAAAATTCAGCTAAAGTCATGGTTAAATTAATGTCACGTGCAAATCACGCGATAATTTTAACACAAAAAATAACAAAAGTAGGACAAACGGGGGATTAGCGAACGAAACTGAAAGTTCGAAATCCTCTTCATTGTCCGAGATGAATTCTTATCAGGATTACGTACTTTTTTTCCTCGTTTGAATCTTCTTTTTTTTGTAATTTTTCCTCTCAAGATTTTAATGAGTTATCTTTTTTCTCGTGGAGGGTAAATCCACTTGGCTTTCTTCTTCATTCTTCATTGGATTTTTTTTTAGTTGAAAGCTTAGTGGATATGAATTTCAATGGGTGCCAACTTAGTAAGAATGTTCTATCAATGTTGGAGCGTTTCAGATATAATCGATGTTGAATTAGACATCGGGAGTTACAAAAAAGATTAATTTGCTAATATACAACATTCATAATCTCTCTCATTCCTTTTCAAGAACATAGCTAAAAGAAGAGAGAGAATGAGCTAGTTTACAGCAATAGATTCATTAAATTTACAAATCTCTAGCAAATAGTTCTCATCTCAAACAAAGAACAGATAATGCCAAAAACAGTAAAAATAACAAACATTATACTCATTCAATCTTATATTATTATATGCAAATCCCAAACATTTTATAGTATTTTCAATTTTTTATTTTAATTATAAGTTATATCTCCATAGTTTTTATAATTTTTTGGCATCAAGCAGTCAGATTCGGGCATAGTTACTCATCATCAAGCATGTTTATGTCATCTGGCTCATGAAAGACTTGTTCATTTGAGTAATTTGATCCACTTGGAGCCCCTTGATCATTGCTAAGCTGGGAAGCCACATATTTGTCCATAATTCGCCAATCTGTGACATGATCCGCCTCCTGACGATTGTCGTACGAGCACGAATTCTCAATGTTTTGCTCGAGTTGATCTTCTTGATTGAGACTAGAAGAGTGTAAAATAATACCCCCGTTACTTTGATCATATGGAATCAACGGCTGAAAAATCTTGGGACTTTCGAGCTGAGGAAATTGATCTCGAAGAACATTACACCCAAACCCTAGTGCTTCTTTGGAGTGGGATTGTCTTTGTAATGAGATATAAGTTTGAGAGATTTGTGTTGGCGAATCGAGATCTTCGTACCAACTCGGCGATTCATAGTTTCCCATGTTTCGCGTTGTTGTTGAAGTTCGCTTGATAAACACCTTGCACACAACCCATCCTTCCTCCTAGTTTGGTTTAGTACAAAACAAAATTTTAACATTAGATGTTCTACAAAATATAACACACGATTCAAAATTGTTTAAAATCATTATGAATGACATAAAAACTTACCTGAGGAGCTCCATTTTCATTTGTTTCGAGTCGATATTCATGCATGATCCAATCGGACTTTTGTCCGTTCGGCGCGCGGCCTTTGTAAAACACCAAGGTTTTTCTCATTCCGATCAAGAAGTTGCTAGCATAAATCGCCTTATCTCTCCCGGTTGCTTTCCAAAATCCAGCTTTCGTGGCTCTATTCGTTCTGGTCCCGGTCGGGTACTTCTTATCTTTGTGGCTGAAAAAATACCACTCCTCCTGATCTTCATTTCCAATTTTGCATAATTCTGCTTTAACAAACAAAAAATAAAGTAAATCAAGTTTTATAATTACTTAACTTATCAATAATTTTTTTGATGAAAGACTCTATCCACCTTGAAGATCCCATGGCTCGATTTTGTAAAGATCGACGTCTTTGATGACATCGAGATCGATCGCCTTCGATGAAATCTTTTTTCGGAGGTAATAGTCTACGAGTTCTTCTTCCGTCGGATGAAATCTAAAGCCCGGAGGGACGTCTGAAAGTGTGCAATTCATCTTCCCTTCCTTCAGCAAATATAAAACACCCTGCAGGCACATATGCTTTTACGTTGCATTTTCTCATCTATAATTCTTACTTTTACTTGTTTATATTCAAATATGGAAAGAAAACATTGTCTTGCTTGAGGAGAAAATCTCAGCTGAAGATCTCAAATCCAAATCTGTCTAAATGCCTATAATAATTACATACTTAAACTACTCAAACCACAGTTTCAACTCTGCACCATAAAAATTGATGATCACGAAGTATGAATATTCATCGATCTGAAGCAAATTCCAGTAAACTTTTATGACAAAAAGTTGTAAAACATCAATTTAAAATCATGCATTTTGTCTCTTGTTTTTTTCGCTACTTTATTGCTTGGCGTGTAAAAAAAACATAATTTGGCGTCATATTGCTTTAAACGCCTATCCATGAAACCTCCGTAAGCACAAGAAATTTCCATGAAATTAATGGATACCCAGAAAATAGGAAGAGCAGAAAAAGAAGAATATGAATTCTTACATATCTGATTGAGACCAACCTCGTATTAATCAACCAGCTTATGAGAAAAAGACACGTTTTTGAGCTGGCTTTTGGTTACTTCTTTTAACATTTTCAAAACCCTTCGAAGCAGACAAGGAAACACAGCAAAGACAGAAAAACAACGCAAGGAGACAACAGAATTCCTCGGGATTTGAACAATGCAGCCAACAATATACTTCCAGTTTCTTTCTCTCTCCTCACAAAACAAAATGGGAGGAGAGAGAGATCAGATCGGGAAGAATGGAAAAGCTGGAAGAAAATCGTAAGGGAAAGGAAAAGGAGAGAAGAGTCAGGGTTAGACAGAAACAGACTCACATGCCCTAATAATCCCACCCTTTTATTGTTTCTCTCTCACACACACTCTCTCTTCCCCCCTCTCTCCTACCCTAAGCCTTTTGGTGGAAGCTTGATTGCTGCAAAAGCTTTGCACACAAATAAAAGAGTGGCGCTAAAATAGAGAGAGAAGGATCAGACCACCAGCAAATGATGGAGACCAGGCAAGAATGTTATTATTTTCGTTGCCCTAGAGAGAGAGAGAGAGAGAGACAGAGAGAGAGAGAGAGAGAGAGAGAGAGAGGATGGTGATGATGAATGAGTTGAAATTCTTAAAAAGAGCTGATATTATATGTGAAAATATAATGATTTCATGTACTCAGCTGAGCCATAGTTCTTCTTCAATCAAAACCCAAAATGAAAATTTAAGTGAATTTAGCTCTCCCTATTCTTATTTTAATTTTCGTATCACCAATTTCGTTAAATTAATCCAGATTAATTGAAAAAGATCATTTTTATCCATTGTAATTCACGAATAATGTTATATTTACTCTCTATTTTTATATTATAATTCTTATCTGACCATCATTAATTTATATAATTAATAGATTATTTTAATTATTTATAATCTATTATATTAATTACATCAATCAATAAATGTCACGTTATGAGAACAAATTAAGAGATAAAATTAAAGGACAAGAACCTTAAAATGTGATAGGTTTCCTTCTATCATAATTTCCTTTTAGCTAATTACCTTTCTATGGCCTAGAACCAAATTAGTAAAATATGTGTTGTTGATCATAACATGACTTTGACAATGTGTGATATTTTGATAAATATCGTTACATTAATTTGTTACACTAATAAATATTTTTGCCAATTGGTAAAACCTGCACAACATAATCTGATTATCAAAAAGGGTATATGAAAAGAGAGAGAAAGAGAGATATATATATATATATATTACTGTTAGTATAATAATTGCACTCGAGCTCTGATTGGTTGGCCGGCAATTAATTTAATTATATATTTACAAATAATATTATATTGTTTTTCTCATATGCTTTTAAGCATGGGAAAGTAATAATTGGGTAACCTAATTAATTATCTATTAAAGCATATAATGAAGAAGTAATTGGTAAGATATTTTTTAATCATTTTTTAAATTTTAATTTGATACGTTTTTTTTACATCTATACCATATTGATTTAAGAATAATATAATTATAAATAATTAAAATAAAGTATTAATTATGAACTAATCGACATGTCAATATATAAAATTCTGATAAATTAACGAGTTAACTCATTTAATTACACAAATGAAAGACTCGGACTGACTCTAACTAGTTAATTTATTTTTAAGATTTAGAAGATTTTTAAAAACATATAATTAGTAAAAGTAATTAAGCCTTGTACTAGTGGAAGACTGGGCCCACCGCGGGTATGATTACCTGGCTGATGATGTGGCATCCGGTGGTCCTACGTGGGCAAGAGCTATCATCCTGGGACCCACTTCATTTATATTTAACGTTTAGACCCACGTGTGGGTCCCCTGCTTCAGAAATACAACTAACAGACGCTCTTATTAATTGGCTCATATTTGAAAGAAAACCATTAATTATGATTTTACTTCACTAATTAGATGTGATTATGAAAATTAATCACATCAACCAATGTAATTAAATCCATTATAAAAATAAGTTAAAAGCCAAATATAATTTAAAAACATTAATATTATGATTTATCTTTTATTTTTATTTTTTGAGTAATTAATTTTTACAATTAACATGATAAATTACAATAAAATAAGTGATTAATTATATTAATTAACGAATGTCATTGTAATTATTAATGTTTAAAATTTAAAAATAAAAATAAATTTATCTTTTTATTTATTTAAAAATTGACCCCGATTATTTTAATTTATTTGGAAGTAATAAATGACTCTTTGTTTGCTTACCTTGTAGTTTTGTTTGTGATAATTAAAAAGAATTAAAGTAAAGCAAAAGACTCACACGTGAGTCAAGTGTCATTATGGGTCCCATTTCTTGCTGACGTGGAAAATAAAAGCTTGCTAAAAGTTGATTTTGATATATTATACTTGAGTTAATGTTGTTTAACGTTGTATGGAAGTAAATTTAAGAATATCATTTGAAATAACTGATGTAACGTGTATTTGGTGATTCAATATTTTTTAATGTTGTAAGTTACAATGTCATTTTAAGTAATACATGATATTGTGGATTTTTGAGGTTTAGCCAAAATAATATTTAAGTCACTAAACTCTAAGATGTATATTTGACAACAATTAACTATGAGCTTTGTTATATCCGGCCCTTTCTGGCCTAAATTTTTTTTTAAATGAAGAAAACGACCCCCTTCTGGGCGTTGTTGCCAAAAATAGGGGGAAGAACCCCTATTTCAGTCGAAGTGGGGGACGAGGGAACCCCACTCGTCTCTCCCTCTCTTGGATATCTCTACCTCTTGCTAACTGTTGGGGTGGGAGTGAAGTTTTTCTAGCGGCAGCTTGGTAGTTCCACTCATCATCACGGTAAGCTCTGTTTTCCCCTCCGCGTGTTGTTTTCCCTTCTCTTCCAAAAACTATATCTAAAGGACGAAGATTTAATTTCTTGCGGGTTAAGGTGGATATCTATGCTGTGTAAATTTTTCTGGCCGAAGATTCCCTTCTCTTTCATAAACTATATCTAAATTTTAAATTTAATAATTTCACGTTATTTGTAAGTCATTTTTAAACCTTTATCTTTGGGCTAGTTTGTCAGTTAAATTTTTACTAAATTCTGCTGCTTATAAATTTTTGGATTAAGAAATGGGTCGGACGATTTGGTCCATCTTGGGCCAAGTCATTCCCCGTTATGTCTCGGGTTTCTTTTGAAGCGTGACAAACTTGATGTATCGATATAAAATTAAAATACTACCTATGATCATGCTTTGAAATTTTACTCTTTTTTTTTTTTCAGGTGCTAGAAATTCAAGAAAAAACAAAAAACAAAAAAATTGTTTTTGATTATTTATGTATATAATTTCATGATTGGAAAGTACAAGATTTATGAACTCGTGATGTTTGATGATCATGAGAAGAATTTGTCTTTCAATTTGTAAAATAAGTAATCACAAATGCAAAAAAGAATATACATATGGGCATACCCTTTCCGAGAACACATAAATAATAGAGGAGAAAATCTGTTATGAAAATCAAATTACGATGTTAAGATTTGCTACTTGAATGTAATATGTATTTATATAACAAAACAAAATCATAAAAAAAAAAAAAAGAACTATGATACCTAATTCAAATAGAATTCAGGATACTAAATTTTATCACAATTATAGAATTGTGCACATCGGCTAACAAATACTTAAATAAAACGAGTATTGGGACGATCTAACTTTCACACGATAAAATAAGAGGGTATGTGTATTACTACTTAGTTTAAAACCACAAATTTTTAATATTCATTATTATAAATGGAGTTCATGATCTTGTGGGGATGATTTTTCAGAATTTCATTTATCTCTAGCTAACAATAATTGATTGATTTTTTATTCCAATTAGTAATTACATTTTTCAAGAAAAAAAAATAATTTCTATGAATCTTCCTCTCGCTCTTTCATATCACTTCAAGAGAATTATAATATGCTAATAAATAATTATTTTTCTTGGATGGATGAGATCTTTCTTACACCCTTAATAGCTGCCTAAACGTGGTTATTCACCCTATGAAAACAAGGGCAACCCTAATATTCTATCAATTATGAGGAACTAACTTATATCAGGAACAGTGTACAATCTCACATCGCTTGGAATAAGAAAAAGTCAAGAGTTTATAAAAAGAGTTTTCCTCCCTATCTAATATAATACGTTTTGAGATAAAACTTAAGAAAAAAATCATATGTGCTTAATCCCAAAATTGATAATATTGTACTATTAGGATCAAGAACTTCACAAATAGTATTATAGTCAAATCTCAACCAAAAGTGTGCCCGATAGAGAAGTCGGGTCCCTGAGAGGGAAATATTGTGGCAGCTTACCCTATGAAGGCAAGGACGACCTGACATTCTATTAACTATGATTGTAACAGCTGGGCTTTTTGACCCAGCCCAAATATGAAAAAAAATAAAATAAAATAAAATTTATTAAATTGAAACTCTCCATTTCAGGGGAGTTGTTTCGCTCCTGATCGAGATTCAGGGGGAGTTTTCCCTATTTGGGCGACAGATGAGGGATGATATCCCCACTATTTCCAATTCAAATTTCTGATTCCCTCTCCAATTTCTTCCACTTCGTCGCTGTCGTTGGCATCCGATTTCTTCTAGGGTTGAAAACGTCCGAGCAACCGAGGTAAGTGTTATCAAATAGCGATTTTCTTCTTCCTCTTCAGTATATCATGTTAAAGGAACATTTTTCTCTCTTGTTTAAAGGTTTAGCATAGATTTTTGAAGGCGTTGTCCGGTGAAGGTTGGATAAAGGACTTAGTTTTTGTTTAAGCTATTCAGCGCATGATTGCCCAATAGGTGGGTTTGTGTAGGTTCCAGTTTTTCCTTTACTTTTAGTTCAGTTACTCCATGAAACACATTCTAAATTGATGATTTCCTTCAAAGGTTGAAGATTGGATCTATTTTGGCTGTTTAAGTCTTGGACAGTGCAGTTGTCAAGGTAAAAGAAAATCGATTCTTGGTTCTTCTGAAATTTCTGACTGTGATTTGGTTATGATAATTTGGAATGTAAATCAAATGTTTGGATTAAGTTTAAAGCTATGGATTAAATTCTGAAAATAGGAAGGAGTTCCGACTCCAACTTTCAGCGAAATATGATTTGGCAGAATCGCTTTATGTATTTTGCCAATTACGAATTTTAGAACAATTAAAGATAGTATTTTTGGAAAGATTTTCATAAAAGGATTTCGATTAGAAACCCATAATCATCGTCTGTTATGGATTATCACTGGAAATTCGTTGTTGTAAATGTAATGACAAATCTTGCCATGGACAGAGTGAACTTCAACTCTGTCCATGATCGGAGTGCCAAGGAACACTCTAGATCTTGAGGTCCAATTGCAAGTGGTATGCTGGTCCAATAATTATTTGGGCTGAATCAGAATTTTAGGTTGGGCTAAATTTTGGATTTAAATTTGATTTAATTGGGCCAATCTAGTATAAACAAATTATTTGGTTGAAATTGAGTTAGTTGGGCCTCCATATGGGTCTCCATGTTGGGCCTCCATAAGTGGGTCTTCTTATTGGGCCTCTAGAATTGGGTCAAACTCAAATGAATTGGATTGGATATCGTAAAGGAGTTGTTTTTTAATATTGTAAAGTTTATCGAATGGATTGGATTCCCCATTTGGGTTAAAGTTGTACACCTAGAACTTTACATATTGGTTTAAATTTTAAATTTTAATTTTTAATAAAATTTTGTGGTTAGGTTCCAACACTTAAAAATTCTTGAAGTATTCTGGACTCTTTCATTGGACTTGGTATTGGTTGACCCAGTGTCGAGGTAGGGGTTATTTTATATTTAACGTACCTTAATTCCTAAAATATAAATATTAAATTTAATTTGAGCATGTCACATTTATTTTTCAATTCATTTACATTTATTTTACGTTTATTTATTTTATTGTTAACTAGAGTAATGGGACAGCTGCATGTGCCGTGTCCCTGGGCGCAAAACCCTAAACTTGATCAGGGTATTTTTGGCTTGCGATCGCTTGAGTATCGCTTTTGTTAATTTTTGTTACTCAATTTATTGCTCATCAGCACCTCTTTATATGTAACTGAAAAGCTTGTTAAATTCATATGATATATGAGTTGAAAATAAAATAATTCCCTACTGAGTTTTGTCAACTCACCTCAAATATGACTATATTTTTCAGGAAATGATCAGAGTAGTTCCCTATTTCCATCTCAAGAGAAAGTTTGGAGTTTCTCCAAATTTTAATTATTTGTAGACTAAAGATATTTTAGTAAGGTTTGTAACCTAGTTATATTTTATGTTATTTCTACTAAATTTTAGACTTTGTTAAATTGGATTACATTATTGTCACTTCTGGACCTTTATTTTTGGCCCTAATCTGTAACGTGAATATTTAAGTCTTTCGCTGCTATTTATTGGATTTAAGTGAGGGTTGGACGATTTGGTTCCTTTTTGGGCCGGATCGTTCCCCGTTCTTTCTCGGGTCCCCTTTGGGGCGTGACAATGATGGCCCAACATGTAATATCTATCAATTTCAAAAAAAAAAATTAAACAAGGGGAGAACGTTTTTGGAAATGCATATACCGAAGCTGCGGACGATTAATGGACGGGAAGGGGATTCCTTCTTAATCATCTCCTTCCCCATTCAAATTGCCAACTTCCTCTACCTTCCATCTCCATCTCTCCCTATTTGTCTCACAGTGAAATTCTTCTATTGGGCAATGCTGGTTTCGGCCATATTGGGTGAAATTTTGAGATTCGGTGACCGAGTCATTGTTGCCTTTGATGAGTCATCTTTGTAAAACCAGCAAATTTTCAGGTTTTACATTTTTATGAGTAAAATTTTCTATTTGACCGAGTCAAGTTTTTTGTGTTGATTAGATCATTGTCATGTGTTGTTAGTCTTCAAACACGCGTGAAAGAGCTTCAGTCGAGGGTCAACTTGCGCGTTTCGTATTTCCCTTCGACCTGAAACTGCAGAATTGTGTTCGGTATGTTTCCATATCCTTAGATTGAACTCTGAGTTATGTCGGTTTTGTCGTATTAAGATTTAAAGATTTTATTTAATATTTATAATATAATAATTTATTAAATAAATAATTTAATTTAATTTTAAATTGATTTTATTGCTTTAAAAGGAAGATCTTCCTTTGCTGGGAGAACACCCACTGGAAGAGGAGAGCGGAGGAACCAACAGATGATTCTTGTTGTTTTTCTGCCTGGTTTGTGGTTGCGTCATCATGTACTCGGTCTTTCGTGAAAACGTCTCGCGGGTAAGTCAATTTCCAACCACGTTTTGTCGTTTAAAGTTTATGTTTTTGGTTGGCTTCAGATTCGAGTTTGGAAAACTCAAATTCAGGGGAAATTTATGGTTTATGTTAGCAGATTTAGAGTTTATGCAGGAGTATTGGTCATTTGGAGCCGAAAATGGGCGAAATGGCGTGTTTTTCTTCAGAAAACAATGATCGAACACTTCTCGGTCGACCACTGCGTAGGTCCATCGATCGCGGATGGTCCAATGGCTGCGTTGGCGTCCATAGCAGTTGATCGCAGTTGTTGGGTTGACCGCGAACGCAGGTCCGGTCAACCACAGCCGTGAAGGTTGACCGTTGTACTGTTTCTGGTCAACCGCAAAATGGGTAGTATGGACACTAGAGGTCCCTAGTCGACCGTGGGGAGTCCCTAGTCAACTACTGGTGGTCCCTAGTCGACCACATGAGATCCCATGTGGACCACACATTGTCATTTGTCATGTTTTTTGGTTGCTTACATATCGATTGAGTTTCTAGTCTTTTTATAGAACCTTTCTACAATTTCTTTGTTATTGTTGATTGAAATTCTTAAACATTGGCTAGGTTTTAGGCTCGATCGAGTTTTTGGATTTCGAGCCAATTTCTGCTGAATTCCTATTCGGTTGATTTCCATTGAGTCTGGTTGACGCTGTTACGTCTCGGATGGCCTCTGCTTGGCCTCGTTGACCGTTTGTAATCTCGGTTAACCATCGTTGTGTCTTGTCCACACCAATTGGTTCTGATCGACTGTGGTTGGGTTTGGCTAACTCCAGTTGAGTCTTTCTGACTGCTAAGTTGTTCAGTTCATGCGTGTTGTGATTTTTCGACCGCAATCGTGTTTTTTCGATTGATGTGCCTTTATGGTTATCCGTTGATGTGCCAGGTCAACCCTGTTATGTTTTGGTCGGCTACACTATTTGTTTTGTATAGTTTGGGTTAGCGAGCCTCACTCGGTTTTGTCAACCAAGTTTGATCTTGTTCAGTATGTATTCTCGGCTCAGGGTGGAGGGAACTTGTCATTCCTTGACTCAGTCGGGAAGTCTTGTGTTCGATCTTCCGGTCTGGTTTGGTTTTCGGTCTAGGACTCTTGTTTGATTCCTAGTTTTGGTTCGGGGTTTTTACATCGGTTTGGTTTTAGATTCCAGCGATGTCCCTAGTTTTGGTGCTTGCATCTGATGGCGGTTCGGCTTGGCTTGGTTTCTGGTTGTCATCGAGGTAGAGATTTTATACTTAGTTGTATTGTATTGCATCATGGTTTTCAAAACGTGTTTTGTGGGATTGCCCCATATGAAAAACATGACGAGGATTTTTTGACAGCACGTCAGTTTTATATTATGTATACACTATTAGCTGAAGAGATGTTAGACTTAATTGTTTTGATGATGAATACTTTAATTTGATTATAAGTTGTTTATCATATTGTATATAATTATTATTATTATTATTATTTAGTTTATAATTAATTTTTCGTTAGAAATACCCCTTAACAATGGTATTTATATGTTTGTTTAAGTCCATAAAACGAATGGTTAAGTTTTAGGACTTAACACTTCAAAAAGAGCAATACATGTAGTTTAGGTCAATCATGGCTGGGAATGAGGTTGACCAGAATGGCTACGGAAAGCAAGACTAGAAGAGGCGGTCGACCGAAATTATCACAATGAGCACTGTATTCTGAAATCAGGTAAAGTGGTAGACTTATGTGTAACATAAGTGAATGATCCCCAAGCCTAAGTGTATATTGTCCGTTGTGGGGCGAAGTCCGCACAGTTTTGCCTTCAAGATAAGGCCCGAAAGCCCCATCCCAAAACGCGTACATCTCACTTAGGAAACCACCCACTTATATACTGGGTGCCCCAGTCACCCCAATCCGATATAAGAATTGCAACCTTCCAAGCCCGATGATCCACCCCCCTTGGGGGCCCAATGCCCCTTGGAGATCATTCACTTATGTTACAAATGGTATCAGAGCCACCCAATTTGCTAACAAATAAAACACTCAACTTTGATAAATGAATAACATAAATATCGTCATTAACTTGTTGAAAGAAACGTTAAAAACTAGAAAATTTTTCAAAATGGAAGATTTTCAGGTAACCTTTGGTTGAAAAATCAATGTACTCCAAACTAGATATGTTTCTGATCCACTGAGAAGACACGCCAGAAAATTTGTTGTTTGCTACACTGAAGAACGACAAAAAATTCAGCAAATGGAGTGCAAAGAGTATTTTTCACTGTGAAAAGAATAGCTTCTGCTGTGGAAAGTAATTTTTCCTCTGCGGAAAGTCATCTTTTCTATTCCAATTACTCACTTTACGTACCAGAATGCACAACGAAAAGAAAATGTACCACAACAGCAAGAAAACATTTTTTAATAAAAAACGTAACAAAAATGTTTGCTCTGTTCATTTCTCATAGTTAAATATTTTATTTGTTAGTAAAAATTGTTTAATGATTAACTTGTGATTGACCTCATAGTTTGATAATTGTTTTGTAAATTTTTCTTTAAAAAATACTATTATTTTAATTGTTTAAATGACCCAAAAAATTTTAATATTTAATTATTAAAGTCAATTCCGTAGTTGTTGGTACTACGTGTCCTTTATAAAACAAATCCGGATTAACCCTCTCTCTTTCACTTTCTGAAAAGCTTCCGCGAAAGATCCATTCCAAACACCCTCATTCTCATATTCAAAACTCCAATTCTATAAAGTCAGTACCAGAAACATCAGCTCAAGAACTTCAAGAGAGATCAGAGTAATTCGCTTGATTCTGTCAGACAGTCTGATCCTCAAAAGCCAACCCTTTTCAGTGAGAAAAAAATCCAAGCATGACAAAAACCAGAGGCTTCAAGCTCAGGAAGATGTTCAAATGGAATTTGAGAGCCAGAAGAAAGCTTAAATTCCTCTCCCTTTCGGATCCCCTGGCTGGAAAATCTAAACCCATATTCAAAATCTTCACCATGCTCAAGTCTTTAAAGCGCGGAGCGCAAAGACTTTATTCTTCCAGAAACGGCTATATTCGGGTCGCTGATGGCCCGACTAGATTGGAAAAACCAGTAAAACCACCGAAGGGACACTTGATCGTTTACGTAGGGGAGTCAGCTACTGAAACCTCGCCGGGCTTGGTGCCGGTGATTTATTTCAACCATCCCCTGTTCATAAAGCTGTTGGAGTCGTCCGAGAAAGTAAACGGGTTCAACCATCCTGGTCGGATCAGCATACCCTGCAAGGCTTCGGACTTTGAGAAGGTCAAGAGGAGCATTGCAGCGTCGGAGGGTTTCCGGCAACACCATTGGAGCAATAAGCCAACGACTCTAACGATACGGACCTGTTGTAAAGTTTAAATAAATCGTTTGGAGGATGTGAAAGGCCAGGATTTTAGCCTCCACAGGCTGCTTCACGAGCTTCTTTCATGGAGTCCAGGGAGACTTCATTGTTGCAGAGGTTTGCAAATGCTCTCCTATGCTTAGTGCTGTTTTGGAAATCATGCGGCCTAATAAGCAAATTTAATAAAACAATTTTTGTAATGCATTGACAGGATAATAATTGTCATATAATAATGATATTAATTTATTATATTTAGCATATTCTTATGTTATTTTTAGTTTATTATTCGATTTACTCGTTAAAGTTTTGTATAGGTTATTGTAATGTCCTCCAGTGCTCCCAATACAATATTGTATGTTTTTGGCATAAACGTACACGATTTTATTCTTGGGGTTAGCCCAAAACGCGTTGTACTAGGTAAGAAAGGGAACCTTAGTTATAAATTATGCATTTTCTACTCTCCCAAGCAATGTGAGATTGTGCACCCTCATTGATTTAGGTTGGAACCACACCTGGGTCATTCCTGGCCTTCATAGGGCGGACTACCACATTTATAATTTTGAATACCTTGTATTTCAGGCTTGAACTAAAATAAAAAAGTTGGAAATAAAATCAATTTCTATAGATTTTCTTGTTTATTAGTGCAATAATCAAATAGTTAGTATACAATTCAAAATTATTATGAATTAATTATTCACTCAAGAATCAATAATAGTCAATGATAAGAATGTAGAGGTTATTAATTAGTTATTTAATGCACTCATATAAAAGACACTTAGATAAAGTTGTCATGATTTGTTAGATTTCAATGTGGGTAGGGCTAACGAGCTAGCATTACAGATCTCATTTATGACTTGTTTTCTCTATATATTCATGTAAGCTAGAGTCGCAAAATTTACAATTGTATTTTGATCTTGATAATAGATTTATTCCTCTGCCCATGGTATTTTTCTGTAAGAGTTTTTCCACATAAATATGATGTCCCACATCATATTTTCTTTTTCTGGTTATCATTCGATTTCTAAGAAGTGGTATCAGAGGTTTGATTTCGAGAGTTCGTGTTTCCAAGTGTGTTGAAACATATTCTCTTTGGTTGTTTCGCATCGAACAAAGTTTATGTAATTTTTTCACAAAATTACAATTTTTTTTTGGAAAAAGAAATGGAGAAAAAAGAAAAGATTGTTCACCTGCCATTTGTCTTGTTTATGAAAATTTGTTCTTCTCTATTGTCCAACCGCCATCAGAAACTGTTGTCCTATCTATCATTAAAAGCTCCAATTTTTCCTTGCTTTTGAGTTTGTCGGAGGCGTTGTACCTTTGAGCAACAAGTTTGTCATAAGAGGGTATATATTCATAATCAATCACCATATATTTGCATCGTTGTTTTACATTCTCGTTGTCAAGCCGTTTTGATTAAGACTACCACGAGAGTTTCCTCTACAAAGTTGGATATTTTGCCAAAGAAAAAAATGTTTAAAATCTTTAAAATTTTTGGAAAAATTTTGGAAGATTAAGTTGATGATTTATGACAGATCTGAAATCATTGGACTTAAATGATTTAATAAGTGAAATCAGATAGTAAAATAATATAATCCAAATAAAAAAACTGTGCAGAAAGTAAATTAAGAATTACAAATTTAAGATAATAAAGTTTTTTCTCACAAAATCTCTCAAGAAAAATTTATTGAAGTATGAAAATATAAAATGATATCCTCCTGGTCTAATCCTGATTCGGCAATTGGAAGTCCGACTAATAAAATCCTGAAATGTATCATTAGAGATCATTTTCAGTTAAAATTCAAATTATGTTTGAATTTCCTAGTATCTGCCAATATTCTAATAATTTGATTTGATTTGATTTGATTCGAAGAATGATTTGTTATGGTAGAAATATCTGAATATTTTGGGATATATTTAAGAATTTTGTGATAATTTTTTAGGTTAATATTTTATTGAAACTAATGATTTTTTGGGTCAGATATTTTATTGAAGAATGTGTTTTTTTTTTGTGACGATAAGATCATTAAAGTAGAACTTCCACTTTTGGATCAAGATTCCATATTTCATTATGAAAGGATATTGATAGAAGAATTACAAAGTATTTTGAAGAACAGATTTGATTTGCCAGGCAAGAGACGAAATATGCTCGCATAGATTTGGAAGACACTTTCTGAGATTTGAAAATGTCATTATTGTGGTTTAAATGTTTCTTAAACCTGGTCAGCATCAGTTGTTGAATTGACTATTGAAAATTTTTATATTGGTGATCTGTATAATTCTTTGAAACGAGCAGACGTGCCCTCGTTGTAGATTTTCTTTAAGGGTGTGAAAGAAAAAAATTTAAATATTTAAAATTGATTCTTTGCAGCAGAATTTGTTTCAACATGAAGATTGTCTGAATTCACGATTTTGAATTCGTTTTATTGGGTCGAGCTGACAAGCACGCACTATAGATCTCCATAGAATTCATGTTAATGTTAAGATTGTTAGATTTTAGTGTGACCCAAATTTTATTGGGTGGAGCCAGTTGGACCGTATTGTAAATTTCATTTACGGTTTTATTTTATCTACAAATTCATGTAAGCTTGAGTCACAAAACTTGTTATATTTCGATTTTCAAAGTAAATTTATTTCTCTGCCCTTAGTTTTTTTTTTTTCCGAAAAGATCTTTTTACATAGATGTAGTATACAACATCATATTCTCTTTTTCCAGTTATCATTCGATTTTTAACCCGATTAAATTTTATTAATGTCATTATGATTCATGATTTGTTAAATAATTTATTTTTTATTTTATTGAATGTGATCATATTATATTTATCACGTTCACACGTGCTTATTAAAGGTTAAAAGGACTGACGTAGAATATCTAAAGTTCAAATGTTGAAGAAATCATTCTCAAAGTTTCTAGATTTTGTACCTATGTGAAGCTCGCTATAAAAGATATAACTACACGTGTTATTATTAATATATTATGACAACGATTAGTTTATATTTATGATAATTTTTTTTCATTATATATGGATGCAACACACGCTTTTGGTATTATGAATACCGGTAATTCTGTCGCATAAGATAACTAAAAAACCAACACATGACATATCGAGTCCGCCATCTGCGTTGGATTTCAAACGATCTAACCTGAAAATCCCATAATTTTAAGAAGCAATTTAGAGAGAAAAACGAGCAGCTCGTTTTTGTTATCCAATTGAGAATGGCCCTCTTCCTTTTCGACCCATTGTTGGCCTTTCGATACTTGAAAAAAAAGCCGAAGATATATGGAGTTATCCTCTACAAATTTTGCTGGTCAGGCATCATATGGAAGCATGTCATCAAGAATATGGAACATAACTAAATTTGAGGGGCTGCAAAGAGCATAAACCTCATCCTTTGCCAGAAGAACAAATAAAACCTGCTTACACTGGTTGCCATGGCCGACGTGCCGTGTTGCCAGTCGAAGAAATAGAAACCTGCTTAGTCCAATGTTCCATTATTAACCGTGGCCAAAAAGTGACAAGAACAAGCCATTGATGGAAAGAGAAAAGGCCTCAAAAAACCCTGGTTTATGCATTTATTCTGCATCAAAAGAGAAAACCCACCACAAAAAATTTGAATTTTAGTACTGTCCCATCCAAGAATACCACTTCAATTTCAACTGAAACCACAACGGAGGAATTCCCAAAACCCCACGATGTAACCTCGGGTCGAAGACGTCAAAATGCACCCGACTAAGGGAGTCCAACATGACTTGAGCAGGCAATGCTTGCCTAAGGACGGGAAAAGCCTCTTTGGGGACGGTTCGAGCCAATTCACGAGCTTTCTGCAAATGTACATTAGCAACAGAAGCAATCTCAAAAACCGCATCACAAAGACCTTCACGAGAGTTCGATTTCACCTCAAGGCGACCCCCTTCTTCACCCATGAAACCATGCTTTTTGGCTACTTTCAAGGGTATGTAAGAAAAATGGTGGTTTCTACTAGCATGATAAGGCAATGACTTAAGCAACAATAGAAGACCACTAGCCTTACCAATATGAGATGCTGCATGATCAGCTATGGTCGATTTGATCCCACCCGCTTGAAGAGTCAAGTAAAGAATAGTCGATACTGTATCTTCAGCATATTTCTCGAGTTCATCGATAGTTTCCGGAATATCGGTTGTTTCTCTCCTGGCATCGTTTATCCGAGCTTCGATTGATCGTTTTAGCCACCCTTTGCTGAGTTTGTACTCTGATATCACAGAAGAGAGGGCTTGTGCCGTTGGTTGCTCGATTAACTTATTGGCATAGATTTTGTCTATGGCTTCTTGCCACCAAACAAGACGCATAAGACCTATTCTTGGGTCCGAAGCGACATCCATGGCCCGGGCAGTTTCGACATTGAAGGCTCTGAGAGCAAATGCTGCTTTTCTCATGTGAGGGGGAAGTTCGAGGAGGCATAGATAGTGATGGTAATCATACTTTCGAACTTGCTGGACGCAATGGGAGAAAGCAGCTCGTAAGCTACCAGATGCAAAACCACTGCTCATCAAATTCCAGTTATGTTTCTGAAAAATGAAGAAGAAGAAGATTTGATAGCATAATCTAATGTATTTAACTCCGGAGAAGTTCAGTCAAGAATTTACTTTTTCAGATCAGAGGTCAACTTTCTTACCAAAATATCGACTGAAACTTGAGATTATCAAATAAAACCACTTGAAAAAGGAAAAAAGAAGATGATAATCACTTGATTCATGTAATATTAAGCATATACAGAACTGTATCAAAATAAGAATGAAATCAAACCATGTACTGGCCAATATGTTCTTGAGAAACAAGTACTAGACTTCTAAATTCACATTGCAGGAGCAAAACTAAAAAATCACAGAAAGAAAGCTTTACACTAAATCGTTCAAAGGGACAAAGTTTCCTTTTGAGCATTTAGTCGAACATCTTGAAGGCAATGTGATAAATGCTTCGTTCAGGAGTCTAATTCAACATGGGGGACATTCCAGTGGTAAGAATTACAAGAATTATGATCGAAATAACTAAGAAACTCTTAAGATTCAAATCCAGAAACTAAATTTTACAAATTAATTAGACAAATAAAAATGAATTAAAAGAAAAATATCTTAGAGACGGAAGGATGTAAAACTCACCTAAAAAACTCCGCTTTGAACTCACGCCTTCTTCTCGGAATTATAATAAAATATGTGAAAGTTTACATCCACCATTAACACTCAATTAAACAAAGGAGAGAGAGAGACAGACAGACAGAGAGAGCGAGCAACATCCTAAGTTCTGCTTGGCGGTCTTTGACAGGGATTGGAAAGAACCGGTCGGACTGAGCACTGCTTTTTTGTTAATGGGCGCGGCTAAACCATACTAAACCGAACCGAACTAATTTCAATCCATTACGATTTTTTTTTAGAGTAATGTTAGTTTTAAGTGAAAATGACAAATTAACCATTGTACTTTATAATCAATGACAAGCCCACCACTAAACTATTTTTGCTAACAAATTAACCATTGAACTATAGAAAAAAGTTGCAGCTAATATCGTTGTTACGTTTGCCGTTAAACGCTTTGATTTCGATTCCCAGCGGATTGATGACGATCCATGACAACTTGACCACGATCCATGGTTGATCGATAAGAAGGAAATTACTTTCTTTCACCTAAACAAACGGTGAATCTTTATATATCGATAATTCTCTCCATTTTCAATAGTTTTGGACGCTTGAGGACTCGTTTTCCATCGTTTTTTTGTGATGCACAGGTAGGTGAGATTTGTTTTATCATTCGATGCATATCGTAACAGATTTGGCCAGAAAAAAAATGAGATCGTTTACTTGAAAACTTCGGAATGCCATAAATTTGTGTTCAATTGACCAATTTGAACAATTTTTTTTTTGATTTCGCATAACTTTTCAAAATCTACGCGTTCGCAAGGTGCCGAAAGCAGCTTGTTCCACTTTCGAGGGCTAAAAATGCTTCTAAGTCCTCTAATTTCCCTTACACAATTCAAAACTGTGAAGCTCTGCAGTTTTCCTGCTCGAATCTACTCTGATAAACATCGAATGATAAAACAGATGTTTTTTATCTGAGCATCGCAAAAAAAGGATGGAAAATGAGTCCTCAAAAATCTAAAACAATTGAAAATTGAGAGAATTATAGATCAACAAAGATTTATCGTTTCTCTAGGTGAAAGAAAATAATTTCTTTCTTATCAATTCGCTGCGAATCGTGGTCAAGCTGCCGTTTATTGTTGTCAATTCATCGTAGATTAAAATCAAAGTGTTTAACAGCAAACATAATAACGATATTAGCCATAACTTTTTTCTATAGTTTAATAATTAATTTATTAACAAAAATAATTTAATAATTAACTTATCATTTTCTAGTTTCAAAGAACATGACAGCTTTGGAAACTTACCAAGCAGGCCTGAGCCATGAGGCATCCGCATGACCCAAGAAATCAGGAATTGCTTGATGGTGTAAGAGGGTATGATTTGAACAAGAAAAAGAAACTCGTCGTCTGGACTGGGTCAAGGTAATCGGACCCATTGGGAGCTGATAGATTTGCAGGAAAATCCAAAGGCAACGCAGGAGCGAAACCCAATGGTGATGGCCAAGATCCAGAAGAGCGTTGTTTTTACACTCAGTGTGAATGTTACCTCATTATTGGTCAAAACTGGGGACGCCACTTTATTGAATTCCGACGGCAAGTTCTGTCCAAATCTAACACTCTTCCTTCCTCGTGTTTGTTTCCCATTTTGATCCAGTCTACAATTTTGTCAAGCCAGTCGCTGGCTTCTCCAACCTGCAGTTACTGTGATCTTTCCCTATTGACGTACAAGATGGACATATGTATTATATCATCGTTACTCCGACCAGAGCTCTGAAACTCAACCAAATGGCGACGGCTTCTAGTAGCCGACTTTTGGGTTCCTAGTCCTTCTCCGGAAACACTCTGGGATTGTGTTTTCTAAATTAACAAAGCAATTTTATAACACGTACTGTGTTTCTAAGAAATATCTGATGACATTTTCTCCAAGTTGTTTGGACCCTTCCATGGTTTTGACCATTTCTTGATAACTTGTCCAAAGAAAAGTAATAATAAAAGATGTTTGTATATTTATTTTATATTTCTATTTTTTAATAATTTTCAGAATAAAATTTTGATTTAAACAAAAAAAAAAAAAAGGAGAAATGTCTCTGAGATTCTATTCTCTTTATATATAAAGACACAGGAACCAAGAGTAGAGTCGCAGGTGAGTAGATAGAAATCTCTTGAAACCAATCGAAATGACTATCCACCCGATTTCCAGCTTCTCGATCGTGGCTATGGCGGCATTGGCTCTACTGGGTATGGCTAGCTTTACTGCAGCGCAAGACACTGATTGCGCGCAGAAGCTAATTCCATGTTCAGACTATCTGAACGCCACAACCCCAAACCCACCGGCTTCTTGCTGTGACCCTATCAAAGAAGCCGTCGCAACTCAGCTTACTTGTCTGTGCAATCTCTATACTACTCCTGGCCTTTTGGAATCTCTGGGTGTTAATCTTACTGATGCTCTTCGCCTCACTCAATCCTGTGGAGTCTCTATTGATATCTCTAAATGCAATAGTAATGTTCTTTCTTCTCCTCCGTTTTTTTTTTTAATGTTCGTTTGATTTTCAAATTTCGGTTTGAAATTGGGCGATTTATTGAGTTTCGAGTAGACCCAGTTGGAGGGTCTGCTCTGAATCTTTGTGCTCTATCTTTAATAATTTGGACTCACTCTCACCTTGACGCTGAAATTGTTATTGATTTCAAAATCTTCTGTGCTGCAGCGGGTTCTCCGGCTCCTGAATCTTCACCACCTCCTCCAGGTAATATATTCTGAAGTAGTTCTCAAGTTGGAAACTGAATATTAATTACTGTGTTCTTCCTTGTTCTTGCTAGTTTTTTCCCGTTAGTTTTGTTTCCTTCGGGTGTCGAAATTAGAGTAGAATTTCTTGATTGGATGATTCACGAGCAACGCCTTAGATCGAGGCGGATTCGTGGCTAATGCCCCGTGACCAACACAAGGGGCCAGTTTCAAAAGTGGAGCAGTTTGATTTCCTTTGTTTTTAATAATCATAAAGTTGAAGTTAGGTGGATTAACGGGTGTACCAAATTGTTTTTACAATATGTTTTTATTGAAGACGTCGAAAAAACTTGTCAGAACGAAGACTAAGTTAGGCCAGCTGGTCATACTTTTAATATTTTTTGGTGCCACCATTGTTGACCTCCAGTGCTTTTTAAACCAAGGAAGCTTCTCTGCTGCTTAGATTTTTCTTGCTTTCATATCTTGTTTGGAAGACGTGCAGACATTGACGAAGTTTTACAGATGGAAGGGAAGCAACTGGAACAACGTTGGACCAATCTAAAGATTGGCTTTTTTATAGCACTGTGTTTACTTTATTCACTAAACTGATGAAAAAGAGGCTTGTTATTTTGAGATCAATCACTGATTCTTCTTCTTCCTCATAATTTTATGGTTAAATTCTGGCAACACAGCTTCCGGGGACAACGGGAACGATGCAGGTCGGATAAAACGAGCGGGATTTCAGTCTTTGTTTCTGGGTTTGGCTTCTGTGTTGCTGTTTTTGAGTTCTTAATCATTAATGGTGAGAGTTTTTCATTAGGAGGTGGAGGATGAGATCTCTTCATTGGAGAATTGTTTTCATTTTATGTATGTATGGATGTATGTATGTCTGCCGCGATGATGAGGGTCCTTTGATTGGCACCATCACCATGGATGTATTGTTGTTCATGTATGACATTAAATAAAAATTTAATTTGATTTTACCTTTTATAAAATTTATCGTAATTATTTTATTAATTAATATTTAAATGTAAATTTAAAAGTAGTTTTCTTTAAGGGTGAAAATCGGTTCTATTCGATCTGGGTAACTGAACCAAATCGATCAAAAATGATCAGTTTAGTTTGGTTTTAATATGAAAAAAAATAAAATATAGGATCAAATCAATCATTTCAGATTGGTTCTCAGTTGCAAGTGAGAAAAACCGAGAAAAACTTAACCGAACTGAAAATAAAACTAAATCTAAAAACATATTTGATTCACCAATTTAATTCCAAAATTTTCTCTATTTGAGTTAATTCCAATTCCAATTTAATCAAAAATGTTTTTCTTTTTCAAAACAGAACTGACGGTTTGGTTTCAATTTAGTCTAAAACTAAACCGAAATGAACTAATTCCACCCCTGTAAAAGTAAACATATTTGTTTGTTTAGGACTTTATGATTTCTAATTTAATGGTTTTATTTTTTTGTAAATATTTGCTTGAGATTTTATGTTCTTGGTTTTGACCTTTTGAAAAGTTTAGTTAAATTCTATTATTGGCATAATTAAATATTTTATTATTGACGTAATTGAATTCCTGTTTAATATTATTTTTTATGCATATTTGTTGGGACTTTTGAGAATGTAGATGTTCACTTGGTACTGTAAGTTTTCAGTTTTGGCATTTTGTGAAGTTTAGTTAAATCATTGTTTGATTAAATTATTGTTTAATTAAATTATTGTTTGATTGATATTGTTTTAAAGCTATAATATGAAGTAGCCCAAAATAGATTCTTTAAACCTATAAAATGGAGCATAAAACAGAGCTATTAAACCCATAAAACTGAGCCTAAAAATGACAAAAAACTTAGCCCAAAACGAAATACCCAAATGTCAAAATCTAAAAAAAAAACGAACCAAACAAAAAACCAAATCGATGAAAACTGAAATTGAGGTTCGATTTTCGAATCAGTTTCTTGCTGTCATCGGTTTGGTTTCGATTTTAAAATTATAAAATTGAACCAAGTTGATTAAGTTCTATTTCAACCAAAAAATTGAATCGAATCGAATTAAATTATTTTTGCCCCTAGTTTTCTTTTAATTAAGTGACAGGTGATGTCATGATGAAATAGAATTATAATCAACTTAAAAGGTAATTTGTCATATAATAGATGTCTTTATTGTTGCATAAAATTTATGAATTATATTTTAAGAAATTTATTGAATATGTCATAAGTAATTTTCATATTGTCAAAAAGTCGTACTTGGGAATTTTTTTTTAGGTAAATGCAATATGGGCTCAGCAATTAAGGTGTTTGTAGTATCAATATAAGAAATTATCAATATTAATTTTGATATATGATGGTTTTGTAACTTGTCCCTTATAATTTTATTTTTGTTATCTAATACCTTAAAATTCAAGGCATTAAGAATAGATATCTTTATCGTTAGAGAATCTATTAAATAACGAATATAATATGCAAAAATTACTATTTTCATTGCGAAAAATATTATTTTATCAACGGATACTTATTTTCTGCTACGGAAAGTAAGTTATTGACTACAATTACTTCATGTACGCGTCCTCTATGTAAAGACTGTTAACCTTTTTGTTAGGCTTAGTTTTATTTTGATGATGACCAAATGGTTTAATGTAATGAAAATAATAAGTTGGTTAATTGTGTTTTTATTGATAATGTATTCAATGTTTTATTCATTATATTTCTACTCAAATTTATCAAAAATACCCATATTGAGGGTATTAAAGTGTGCTAACATGTCTATCTAAGTCCATGTAGTGAATGCATATCGTTTTGAGACTTGGCAAAATCAAGAATGGGAAGAAGGAGCAAAAGGTCGACGAAACAACACAAAAGGTCGACCTCATTGGGCATCCATGAAGGAAAGGGTCGACCTCACGGTCGATCTAACTGTGAAGCAGAAAAAAAAACAGCTTGCCAAAAATTCTGCATGATGGAAAGGGTCGACCGCGAAATGAACAGATTGCTCCAGAATTTCTACATGAAGGAATTGCTCCAAAATCTATGCTTTATTCATTCAATTAGTATTTTGATGAATGGTTCCAACAATTGGATTCTAAATTTGATGAATGGTTCCAACAATTGGATTCTAAATTACATATCTTTAAAAGAGTGTTAGATGTTTAATTTTGTTGATTTAGGATTGCATTGAGATAAATTGATTTTGTTTTTTGAGTGAATTGATAGATATCATAGGTTGTAAATTTGGTTATGTCTTCATTTGATATCTAAGAATTGAGAAGTCTTTATTACTTCAATCTATATTTTGATGGTTTGCATTCCAACAACCTAGTCTCTAAATTGAACATGCTAGTGCAAATATTGGATAGTTGGATGCTAAGTTAGATGATTGTTTGAAATAAATGCTTTGTCTTTTTGAGAATGTACTTCTCCCATGAATTAAAATTAGCTTGATATAAGGGGAGAAGAGTAGAAAAGTTGTTATTATGATGTTTTGTTGATTTCTCCCTTGAATTGCAATTGGTAAATAAAATAGATGGAGAAAATAGAATTGTTGAGAATTGACTTAAATCATTGACTTGTTTCAAAATTGTTAAATTTCGACTTTGATGATTGTGCTTCCGCTATGCCTATAAATTGTTTATCATCAAATGGAAAGGAAATTTGTTTATCTTCAATTGATATTTTTGAGTTTGAAAATTGTATTCCAATAAGTGAATTTCTACTTTCAATATATTGAATTGCTTAGATTGGTGAATAGATTAGATTTAAAAAGTTACTTAATTTGACTCTCTATTTTTTATTAAAATTAAATTGACTAAAATTCTTCAATACATAGTTTTGAACTTATCTTCGATATTTTTGAGTTTGAAATGGAAGATATTGATAGTGTGCTTATAGGTTGAAATTTGTCTTTTACAATTGGTGTCTTAAGTTAAATTTTTCATAATTCTTGTCTTAGGTTATTTTTATTGCCTAAGATTTGAATTCCCAACAATTGGCTTTCTAATCTTATGTATTGAATTATTTGATATCAATTTCGGTTTGTTGGTTTCCCCTTTGGATTGTTTTTGTGTTTTGATAAAAATGAGAAAATAAATTTGTATAGAATTTATTGACTTGCTCTTAAATGTTGATTTTAAGTTTTAATTTTGATAAACTTGATTGCACTAGGCCTAGACTTTGATAATTCTCCCTTGAATTGAAATTTGAATTATTAAAAAGAGGGAGAAAATATAATTGCATTGAGATTATTGACTTGGCCTGGAAATGTTGATTCTAATTATAGTTTATGATAAATTTTACTTTCACTAGGTTAAACTTTGATATTTCTCCATTGGTTGTAAATTAAATAATGAAATAGAGGGACAAAATAAAATTGTTTAGAGATTTTTGTTTTGATTTTTCTAACTTGGTTTCTCCTTTGAATTAAATTTTGTACATGGATAAAAGATGAGAAAATGAAATTGATAGAAGATAATTGATTTGTCTTGACTTTTGTTTTTCCCCACTAAAACCCATATGTTGAATATTGTTAATTGATTTAGGAGGAGAAATTAAAATTGTTTGATTTAACTTGTATTTTCCCAAATGTTTTCAATTTTTTGATTTGAAAGAGAAAATAACTTTTGTAGTTATTTTTCAAATTGATATAATTATTTATCTTTTGTTTGAAATCTCTAAAGTGATATCAATAATTGTTTTGTTTTAAACTTCTATAATTGATATCTATCTTGAATTTCCATCCCCAATGTTTTGATTGTATGCAATGATTTAGGGGGAGAGGAATGAATTGTAACTTAAATATCTTTGAACGATAGATATATCAATTAGTATGTTTGAAATTAGGTTTCATTTTATCAATTGTTATCAATAATGATTTTTGTTTTGAAACCTCTAAATTGGTATCAATCATTGTTTGAGTTTGAATTTTAACAATTATATATCCATTCAAAAATTTGGTATCATTGGACTTAATTTTTAATTGGTATCATGTATGAAACTATTTTGTTTTGGTATCAATGAAATCATATTTTCTCTATAATTGGTATAATATTCTTTGGATTTTCATTTGGTATCCTATTTAGATTCCCCAACTATTTGACTATGTGCATAACGATAGGGGGAGAAAATTTACTTTTCAAAATTAGAACTCATTCATAGATTGTTTCTCAATTGGTATATATTTTGTTTAAACTTGGATGGTTCTATCTCTTGTTTAGTTACCCTCTTATATACTTGTTGAAAATTTTAAAGAGGGAGAGAAATATTTAAATTTGTTTTATTGTTGCTCTAAGAGGGAGAGCAAATATTTTAAATGTGTAGTACATCCCCATTAGGTTGTTGTTGTGATTAACATAGGGGGAGAGATATTTGAATTGATTTTGATTTAACACATTGGTATCTCTCTTAGAAATCTCTTTGAACTTACAATTGGTATCAATATTTAGCACAAATGATTTGATTTTAACTTTGAATTTACAATTGATATAAATCTTTGAAAAATTTGTTTGGCTTAAAATTGTGAATTATCAATCGGTATCAATTGTTAATTTTTTAACTCTTAAATTGGTATTCTTTGTAGAAATTGAAAATGTTTACAATTCTTAATATTAAATTGTATTCTAGTTCCTACATTTGATTTCTAATTTCTTGAATCTCATTCCTTTTTGTGTCTATTGTTTAGACTTAAATGCATAATTCCCTCAAATGAGTTTCTATGTTTAATACAAAAGAGAGAGAATATTTTTGTTAGAAATCTTTGTGATTGTGGTTCTTTACAATTGGTATCTTTCTTTTAACCACAAATTGAAATTGAATGTATATTTCCCTCCATGGTTTGCTTCTTGATTAGATTCATTGATTGAGGAGGAGAAATTGTTTTTTAGTAGAATTATTTGTTGAAATTGCCTTTAGATTCTAATGCTAATTCCCTCAATTGATTGATTTTTGGATAGATTACTTGAAAAATGGGGAGATTATGTTTTAAAGAATACTTTTGATTCTTTTATTAGAATTTTGCCTTGGGTGTAGTTTTATGAACTCGGTATTGTATTTTTGACCACATATTGGATTATAATGTCATTTTCCTCTATTGCTTAAATTTTTGATTTAATTATTTGATTAAGGGGGAAAGATATTTTTTTTTGTAAAATTAGTTGTTGAACTTGGTTGAGATTGTTTTTGGACTCTATTGTCTATTTCCTTACTTTACTCATGTTGATAATGTTAAAGGGGGAAATTTTCTTAAATGAATATTTTGATGAATTTAAGTTGATAATATTCTTAGTTGTTTTTGGACTCCCCTCCCCTAGAATTACTTTTTGATTATGACAAAAAGGGGGAGAATGATGTATAAATTGTGATATATTTTAGGGGGAGTTTAGTAGCATGTTGCATGAATTAATTGGTTGATAAATTGCATAACTTAATTAGATAAATCTAATATGCAATATTTGATGCACATGCTTAGATTTTAGTATAATCAACTTATAGGATTTTGTCATCATCAAAAATGGGGAGATTGTTAACCTTTTTGTTAGGCTTAGTTTTATTTTGATGATGACCAAATGGTTTAATGTAATGAAAATAATAAGTTGGTTAATTGTGTTTTTATTGATAATGTATTCTATGTTTTATTCATTATATTTCTACTCAAATTTATCAAAAATACCCAAATTTATCTAAGTCCATGTAGTGAATGCATATCGTTTTGAGACTTAGCAAAATAAAGAAGGGGAAGAAGGAGCAAAAGGTCGACGAAACAACACAAAAGATCGGCCTCATTGGGCATCCATGAAGAAAAGGGTCGACCGTGACTGTGAAGCAGAAAAAAAAACAGTTTGCCAAAAATTCTGCAAGATGGAAAGGGTCGACCGCACGGTCGACCGCGAAATGGACAGATTGCTCTAGAATTTCTACATGAAGGAAAAGGTCGACAGCACCATAGGTATTTTCCCAACGGTCAAATCTCAATGGGAAGAATTACAACAGCTAGTTATAAGGGTCGACTGTTTGGGCATAAGGTCGACCGTTTGCACAGTGTCTATAAAAGTGGGATCACTCCAAGCTCTCCACAACAAACGAACCGAGAATCGTGGCGAAGCCCTACTGAATTTAATACGCGATTCTAATCATTGTGAGCTTTTAATATTGTTGTAAATCCAATTCTCCACAACCCATAAACTTGCGAGTTATATTTGGGAGAATTCGGATTAGATAGATTGCGCTTTAATTTTCGTATTCTATATTTGTGCTTGATTGTAAATGGTGATTCCCTTAGAATTCATCATACTAGGGTGACAACCCGAAACACTTGAAATAGTCGTAGGCTAGATTGAACGCCCGTTAGTTCAATCATTGGGTGACGCCCCACAATAGTCAAACATTGGGTGACGCCCCGCAATAGTCAAATTTAGGGTGACGTCCTATAAGAGTCAAAGGTTGACGACCTTATAATTAGTCAAAGGTGACGCCCATATTAAGAGTCAATTTGTAAACGGTTTATTGGCACCCGTAAGCCAATTGTTTAGTGTATCTCCAAGTGGAACTTGGAGCGCGGACGTAGGCGAGTTTGCCGAACCACGTAAACAAATATTGTGTGCACTTCTTTAACCCTTACTCTTTACATTATTGTATATATTTGTTATTGATATTTTAATTATATGCATTAAATCACTTAGGGTTTTTAGAGATTAAAATATCGCACGAAAATATTAGAAATGCTATATTCACCCCCNTTGTTTTTAAATTGTATGATTTATTTGTAATAAATCACTTAGGGATAGTAAAACAAATATCGAACAACAATAATTAGAATGCTATATTCACCCACCCCCCTCCCCCCCCCCCCCTCTATAGGCGTATATCGATCCTTCAAAGACGACATATCCCATGCGGAAAAAAATTTACCTCAAAACAAATATTTTTCTATCTTCAATATTTGCACAGTGTAAGGCACTGCTTCGTTGTCGAAGTGCGAATATTTAATTTCAGAAAGACACGTGGCCGTGGAAGCAATGGTGTACGCTAAAGCGTTAGTATCCCCCATTTTAATGGACCTCCTAATAGTGAGGGTGTCTATTCCTAACGACACAAACTTTGAGATATTAGATAACAAAAATAAAAGTTCAAAGTATCAGTTAAAAAGACAATCATATTTCAGGGTTAATATTGATAATTACTCTTTAAATTTTGATAAAAACACATGTTGTTGAACAATTTCCTTCGACTTTTTCATATGTGACAAGCCAACATAAAGTTTGAAATCTATGATGCAATACAATGCAACAAGTATAAAATCTCTACCTCGACACTGGTTGCTCTTCTTACCAACAACATCAGCAACTTTAGACACTTGTTCAAAATCTGCAAAGTCATCTGAACCTATACAGAGGCAACGCAAAAGAGTTCACAAACTAACTCAAAGGAATTGACTAGGAATGATTCTCGTACCGGGTTAGGAATCCCAAACTGAAAAATGACATCGTGGCCACAACATCATCAGGAGAGCGGCGCAATGGCAGCAAAGACTCAACTCAGAAGTTTGAGTCGCAGCCAGGACACAAAAACAGTGTCCGCAAATTTTCACGTCGTGTAGAGTTTCATGTTTCCCCTGCAAAACCTGCACTTCTATGGACAGGTGTCCCTCGCTCCAATCGGACACATACGTCATGCAGAAAACCAACCATCCATTGTTATCTGCATTTTCGTAGAAATTTTCCTTCCATGAACATGTGCGTCACTTAAATCCATTTTCGTTGCAGAAACTTGCGCTTCCACTGCAAAAATTTGTGCTTCCACTACAAAAACCACGCTTCATTGCATTGTGAAAACCTATGCTTTCATATGCACATGTCCTCCGTGGAAGCTTTCCTTTGCATACACGTGCTTTATATTTTCCGTTTCCACTACGGAAGCTTACGCTTCCATTGCGAAACATGGCTTCATTGGGAAGCCCACATTTTCGCAGAAACGTGTCCTTCCCCAAGTTACTCATTTCATTTCTGCTGTAGAAACCTAGATTCGTTGCAGAAGCTAACATTTTTGTGGACACATGTTCTTCCCCGCGTTACTTATTTTGTTTCTGCTTCAGAAACCTCACTTTGTTGCAGAAGCCAATGTTTTTGTAGACACCTGTTCTTCCCCGCATTACTTATTTCATTTCCGTTATGGAAACCTAGCTTCAATGCTAAAGCCAATATTTTCACAGACACGTGTCCACTATAGCAACATTCCTCTTGCGTATACAAGTGTTCCACAAAAAGTCTACGCTTCCATTGATACATGCATTATGAGGAAGTTTCCTCTCCCTAGACATGCAAATTTTCTCAAACCTACCTTCTACGAGCACATATGGTTTGCTACCTCCACAAACGGAGTTTCACCGCAACCTCGTAAGGAAGAGCGCTACATTATGCTGATTTTTTCCTCTAAACGATCTGAACCTCTGCATAACTCCAAATTTGTCCCACACCCCGAGACACACCACGGTTCTGAGTTCCTAAACGCGAAACCAAAACCCAACCGGAGACTCAACTCACTAAGACGACAAGGACGGAGGAAAACTTACCATCGGAGTCCCTTCATGGTTGAATGAGTGTTAAGGTCTCGCAAGAGATTTCCAAATTTTCCCCACTTTCGAAAATTCTCACTTCACTCTCAGCACTGTTCTAGTGTAGTTAGTGACTGTAAATGAGAGAAAGTTGGGAAACTAGGTTTTCATTTACACCTCATACAAATTTAATCATTTGCTCCTAGGTATCCACAACATTTGCAGGTTGACTATTTAACCAAGACTTTACACAACCAATTTCAATTGGATTGCAAGAGAGTTCGGGTCAACATGAAACATGTATGACCCTGATGACGTGGAGTGTCCACATGGAAAATTTCACTTCTCATCACAAAATTTCTCAGTTTTTACATGGTCATTCTGAACAGCGTTATACAAATCCAAATTAAAACACTCCGAAGAAAAACACGATGCAAAAGCCCTCCAGTCACGACATCATAGTTGCTCTTGTCCTTACTTGGAAGAGGAATGAGTCATTTGGAGGGAGTGACTAAGTCAGTAGGTAAGTTATACTAAATGTGATGCATGTAAAACTGATATTACTAGTGGCTTCTCGAGTCATTGATGAGCCAATTATGAAAACATAATATATATATAGTCAACTATATTAAGAATATGCTTACATCATTTTTAGTTTAAAACACAATCCTAGTGAAAAATGAGGGGTCACTCAATAGACCCCTTGGGCATATCAACACAGAAAGACGGTGATCTGAGGACCAAGAAGCACCTCATGAGACAGAAAGAATAAAAGTGATGGTAATCCAAAGACCAGACAACATCACATGAGTGGCTAGTGATCTGAAGTCCAGATAGAGACACCACCCGTAAGATCGAATACTAGATAAGGTTGCCGGTGACAGATTACTCAATGACTAACAACTTGGTAGATCCAATGTGACAAAGGTTGCCAACTAGCTTAGCTCATTGACAACACAACCACCCATCATATGAAAAAATTATTAGGAGAGTAAAACTCAACGATGACACAACCATCAATTTGTGTGACAAAATACCTGCTTAGGGTATTTTTGCTAACAAATAAAATACTCAACCAGGGAAAATGAACGATGCAAACATTTTTGTTAACTTGAGGAAAATGACTCGATTATATCGTTTCAAAGAACTCATGATGCATGCACGGAATGCCGACAGATGAACTATGGATGAATGCACCACTTCTCACCTCCTTGGATAAGGATGTGGATGCATGGTTCTCTCGTGATATAACTCACACAAGAGGATCTTTGGATATGACTCACCAAAAGCCTTTGGATATAACTCACCAAAGAAAGGAAAAGGATGACTCCAATTTCTAAATCAAAGCAAAGCTTTAATTTGTATTCAATTCTCAACTCTCTAAAAACATAAAAATAGGTGGCTTTATATAGCCTTTTAAAAACATAAATTAAAAAACTAAATAAAAGATAACCTAGATAAGTGGATCTAGATCTCCTAGATAAGTGAATCTTTTTTGTTGCGATTCTCGGCCGATTTAAAAAGTTTCCTTGATTTTCAGCTTGATAGCTTTTGATTGACTTTCTTGTTTTTTAAGCATGTCTTCTTGGGCTTCTTTCCATTGTAGTAAGTGAATGAGATTCTTTTGATCTTCTTGGGTTTGGGCCTTTGCTCTTGTCATTGGGCCTTGTCAAAATCGTCCACTTAAATGGTTTTCATTTCTTGATTTTCCTTTGTCTCCAAGTTTGGAGAATTGAACTTTCCTCAACTTTTGCTCTCTGTTCCGTGGACTTTTGACATAGCAAATGGACTCTGAATTTAACGATCCAACATGTTCTAGAAAGCTTAGCAAGTCAATTATAGCCTTTATGAAGAACTCTTCTTGCATTGACGTTGTCTTGAATGTCAAAATAATCATATACTCATCGGAGGTCAAAGAAAGACAATTTTTGGAAACTCTTTCCATTTCTCTTTCATTGCTCTTGAACTTCCACCTATACTTGATTTTGAGTAACTTTATGATATTCTTTGAGGCTTGATCTGTTAGAGATCGAACGATAACTGAAAAAAGAAAATACGCTGTGGGACACCAGATTTACGTGGAAAAACCCTTACGGGAAAAAAACCACCAACAGAGGAATAATCTACTATGATGAAAATCAAAATACAATCGCAAGTTTTGCGACTCTAGCTTACATCAATTTATAGAGAAAACAAAACCCTAAATGAGATTTACAATGCGGGCCCACCGGCTTGGCCTAATAGATTTCGGGTCACACCAAAATCTAACAATCTCCACCTTGACATGAATTCTATGAAAGAGATCTATAGCGTGTGCTCGTCAGCTCAACCCAACAAAAAAAATTCAAAACCCTGAATTCTGACAATCTCCATCTCGAAACGAATTCTGATGGAAGGAACCAATTTTTAAATCTTCAAATCTTCCTCTTCCACACCCTTAAAGAATATCTGCAACGAGGAATATACAGATCACCAATATAAAAGTCTTTAAAGGTAAATTCAGCAACTGATGCTGACCAGATTTTAAAACATTTAAACCACAATGGTAACATCTTCAAATCCCACAAAGAGTCAGCCAAATCTATGCGATCACCTCTCGACCTGCCATATCAAAACTGTCTTTCAATATCCTTTAAAATTTCACTATCGTTATCTTACCATAACGAAATCTTGAATCTCAATTCAAAAGTGGAAGATCTCCTTCAAAGATCTCATCGCCCCAGAAACATAATATTTAACAAAATATCTGACCTAACAAATCACTGGCTTCAATAATATATTCACCTCAAAAATTGAAGTGGAAAACCATAGATATCACAAGATTCCAAAAGATATCTCCAAAATTCAGATATTTTACCATAACAAATCATCTACAAAATCAAATAAAATATAACAACCAGAATAATCGTAAATATTACAAAATTCAAACCTTAAACCTTGAATTTCAATAGAAATCCATCTCCAAGATTGAGATATTCCCGCGATTCCAAATCTACCATAAATCCATCAAATTTAATCTCCCAAATATCTTCAAAAAATCCCAATGAGTTTAAAAAATATTTATCTTTGGCAAAAATTCAATTTTGCAAAGAACACTCTTGCGGCAGCCCCAATCGAAATGACTTGACAGCGAGAATGGAGAACACAATGTAGATGATCTATAACAACTGCCGATAAATAAAAAACCCTCCAATGACGAACCTGTTGTTCGGAGACATAACTGCTCTGAAAACTCCAAACTGAGATGAAAAACTAGACAATTTTTTCTGACGGAGGCTAACGACAGAGAAGAACAAATCTTCATAAACAAAACGAATGGCAGGGGAACAACTTTCCCATTCCATTTTTTTTTCTTTTCTTTTTCCCAAAAATTGTAATTTTCTCAAAAATTACACAAACCTTGTTCGATGCAGAATGACCAGAGTGAATTTGTTTCACCACACTTGGAAACTCGAAGTCATGAAACCAAAGCTCTTATACCATTTGTTAGGGATCGAATGATAACTATAAAAAGAAAATATGTTAAGAGACAACAGATTTACGTGGAAAAACTCTTACAGGAAAAAAACCACGGGCAGAGGAATAATCTATTATGAAGATCAAGATACAACCGCGAGTTTTGTGACTCTAGCTTACATCAATTTATAGATAAAACAAAACCCTAAATGATATTTACAATGCGGGCCCACTGGCTTGCCCCAATAGAATTCGGGTCACACCGAAATCTAATATGATCAATAATAGAATGGTTCTAGTTCATATCAACTCACAATGGAAAAGAACTAATATCCATAGAAAAAACTACAAGAATGCGTGATTTAAGAGGCTTTCAGTGGAAAATAACTAAAACCTAAAACCTATGAAGAATGAATTTGAAAAAATATCTGCAGAAGAAAGATGCATAGGAAATTCGTCTTTCCTAAATTTTATTTCAAGTACTTACTTTCTGCAGCGAAAAGACATCGTTCTGTAGCGGAACGACAACGTTTTTAACAAAAGACGTAATCACAAGTTTGCATAATTCATTTCTCATAGTTTAATTTTTAAATTGTTAACAAAAATTGTTATGTAGTTGACTTATTAATCTCATATTATATTGGTTGTTTTGTTAATTTCCTTTTGTAAAACATTGATTAGCTTGTGGCAGTGGTAGAGAAAACAGAATCTCGAATAGCAATGTTTTGAACTTAAGCAATGGAAAAGAGGTTATTCTTTGTTCTCTGACTGGCTGACATAGTGAAGAGGGATAGAGGGCAGATAGTGAAGAGGGATCAGTGTTTTATTGTATCTATGCTTTATTTTCGGAAGAACAATTGATTGAAATATTAATTAGAGAAATTAACAAAATAAATATTGAACTTTGGAGTCATGACAATGCAAAACTTTAAATAATTTTCGCTAATAAATAAAATACTGAAATATGGGAAATGAACGAGGCAAGCATTGTTGTCACATTTTTCCGTTAAAAATTTAAAATTTTTAGGTCTGATAAAAATCTATTGAAGGGCAGAGTGATGGTTATCATTAGAGTTATGGTTCAGAGTTTGTTTGAAAATTGCTTTGATTGATGTACTCTATTTGAAGTGGAATGTGAATTTATATACTAGGATTAAGAAAGCTCAGTCGTCGTACGTATTTTCCACGGTTTTGTTGAGGAAATTAAGATTTTGCAATGGAAAACAAGTATCCGATACGAAAATTACCATGTCCTCATAGAATACTTGCATTCCACTACGGAATCTTAGTATTTGGAATAAAACTTCATTTTTGCAGCAAAAGGCACGTTTCCCCTATAGAAAATACACTTTTGCAACGAATGCTTGCCTTCCGCTGAAGAAAGCAAGTCTTTGGAATAGAATGTATTTTTTTCAGCGGATACTTGTCTTCTGCTGCAGAAAATAAGTCTTTGACTACAACTACTTCATGTATGAAATTACTGTAGAAAAAAATTTAAATTTTTAACAAAAAATATGATAGTAATATTTAATTTATTCATTTCTCATAGTTCATAATTTTAGTTATTAACAAAAATTGTCAAGAGTTTTGTTAATTACCTTATTAATTATTTAAAATATTAATTTATTTTAATTATGTTAGGAAAAAGAAGGGTAAATAACACTGTAGACCCTATAGTTTGCGATCAACGACAAGTCAGACCCTGAAGATTATTTTTTAACAACTAAAACCCTGAACTATGAGAAAATGTCGCCGGCGACCTCGCAGTCACGATTTCCGTCCAGAGCCATCGAGGTTAACGCCCTGTTTGTACCCTGCCTAGCGGTGTCGAACGGATTCGAAGGGCGATGGCAGAGCCGACGGTCGAATCGTCCAGAGCCGACCGAAGTACGACATTCGCTGGCCGTTGGATCGACGAGGATCGTCCCTCGTCTGGATCGACGGCCAAGATTGAATCTGGCGTCCCTACCAGATGTGATGACAGACAAAGATCCTTGGCCGTTAGATCGAGCGAGGGACGTGCCTCGGATCGACGGCCAGGATTTAATCCGCCTGGCGAAGACGGACGTCGATCCTTATCCGTTAGATCCTCGCCTGGATCGAATAGTTAGTAGTAACTCCAAATTAATTGGGTCACGTGCGGGTCACATGCGATCCTAAATCGCCAGAATTCCCCATTATGACGGACGTCCGTCGTTAAATAACATGTCATCAGCCTCTGGACGACGTCTGTCTTAACATGACGGACGTCCGTATGAAAATGACTGGCGTCCGTCACTCTCGGATTTTATACTAAAACCCTAACAGAGTCGAGCACAAAAAGTCCGACCATTGCCATAAATATTCGAGAGAGAGAACTTGTTTCCCCTGACCAACTCCCTCAACGTAA
>CM039470.1:4414374-4524856 GCA_022433065.1 Begonia loranthoides
CTCGACTCTGTTAGGGTTTTAGTATAAAATCCGAGAGTGACGGACGCCCGTCATTTTCATACGGACGTCCGTCATGTTAAGACGGACGTCGTCCAGAGGCTGATGACGTGTTATTTAACGACGGACGTCCGTCATAATGGGGAATTCTGGCGATTTAGGATAGCATGTGACCCGCACGTGACCCAATTAATTTGGAGTCACTACTGACCGTTCAATCCAGGCGAGGATCCAACGGACAAAGATCGACGTCCGTCTTCGCCAGGCGGATTAAATCCTGGCCGTCGATCCGAGGCACATCCCTCGCTCGATCCAACGGCCAAGGATCTTTGTCCGTCATCGCATCTGGCAGGGACGCCAGATTCAATCTTGGCCGTCGATCCAGACGAGGGACGATCCTCGTCGATCCAACGGCCAGCGAATGTCGTACTTTGGTCGGCTCTGGACGATTCGACCGTCGGCTCTGCCATCGCCCTTCGACTCCGTTCGACGCCGCTAGACAGGGTACAAACGGGGCGTTAACCTCGATGGCTCTAGAGGGAAATCGTGACTGCGAGGTCGCCGGCGACATTTTCTCATAGTTTAGGGTTTTAGTTGTTAAAAAATAATCTTCAGGATTGTCGTTGATCGCTAACTATAGGGTCTATAGTGTTATTTACCCAAAAAGAAAAAGAAAAGGTATATAACGAGGGTTTATCCATTGGAAGGTGCTAGAAGAAACTGGCTCTTCACTCCGTCTTGTTCTCGTCGTTTTTCCTCCAAAAGGAACCAACCGATTGCACAGAGTGCCGTCTTTCCCATTGAAATCGCAAGAAATGGACGCGTCTAAGGTCAATCAATTGAAGAATTTCGTCGAACAGTTGAAGTCCAATCCATCCATTCTCGCCGACCCGTCACTTTCCTTCTTCCGCGACTATCTCGAAAGGTATTTCTCATTGTTTTCCTTTTCTTCTTCTTAGGATTCCTTGATCTGTTAATCTCTCATTCAAATGGCTGTTTCAGCGTCGGTGCAAAACTCCCTCCTTCTGCTTATCCACACGCCGAATCCAGATCGGTACTTCTTCCCCATCTTATTTGTGTGTGTTTATGGTTTATGTGTGTGAATCTTGTGAGATTTAGCGAATGAGTGTTTGGAGTGCAGAAAAGCTATGTGGTGGAGGAAAGCGACGAGGATATTGACGAGGGTGAACCGGCGAAAGTCGAAGTGGTTGAAGAAGAAGAGGAGGACGAGATAATCGAATCTGACGTTGAGCTAGAGGGCGAAATTGTTGAGCCTGACAATGATCCTCCTCAAAAGGTCATTTCCTTTACTTCCATTGATCGCGTTCAGTGTCATTAGACAATTCTTCGTGGGTTTTAGGCTTTTTGTGGGTTTTGTAGATGGGGGATCCATCAGTTGAGGTTACTGAAGAGAATCGGGACGCCTCACAGTCTGCAAAGTTCAACGCCATGGAAGCTCTATCAGAGGGTATATCATAAACGTTGTGTGTAGTTTTGGTATATATTTATGGAGAGTTATATCGATTAGGTTAATGCCAGGTAAGTTGGACGAAGCAATTGATCATCTTACTGAAGCAATTCTTTTGAATCCCACCTCGGCAATTATGTATGGAACTAGAGGTACATTTTATTATTATTGTGTTACCCATCAACTTGAAGTTACTTTTTCATTATATGTTATTGATTTGGGTTTATTTGATGATTCTACCAGCTAGCGTTTACATCAAGATGAAGAAACCGAACGCTGCCATCCGTGATGCCAATGCTGCTTTGGAGGTTATTTTCAGTTCTTGTTGTCTTATATTGGCTCAGATATGACAAAAGGAATGCATTTTGAATGAATTCTGGATTTAATACAGACATTTTCCCAATAATATATCAATTGAAAGCTATGTTAATCAGAAGCCAGGGAGTCTTATGGATCTCAATATGGATATTTTTATGGAGAGTTACCTCATTTGATGGTTTAATGTTGTGTCAATTAAGTTCAGGAAACGCTAAATTTCTCTTGTTTCTTGTCATTCCGTTGTTTCCTAGAATACATTTAGATGCTCAATAAGTTAGATGATAAATTATTTTTAATGTGCTTAATTTTCATACATTATCATTTAAAATTCTTCATCCGTAACCCTTCAAGAAGAGCATGTGTTTTATGAATGACTTGAGTACTTTTGGAAGTAGAGTTTCTATTTTGAGAGTGAATAATGTTAGGTTTACCTTTTAATTATATCTTCTAATCTTACATCTTGACATGACGTTTAAGAGTTACTAATTAATTGGTGTAATAATTAAGATAAAATATAAATTGTAAAAAAAAAAATATAAATTGCATCAATTAATGCTAGTCACGTCAGGAGGTAAGATGATAGGGTAGAATTAGAGGGTAAACTTGGAATTACTCTTTAAGAATTCTCGTTACTTTAGATGTCTAGGGTGGATTCCTAAGTGCGTTAGGTATATTTAGTTATGTATCCCTTACTTGATCCTCTGGTAGTTATATTGTATCACTAGGATCTAGCTTGGGCTGTGCTCCAACGTTTTGAAGTCTTGCATCCCTTGTTAAACTCCTTGAGAGTAGTGATATTTGGTGATTTACAGTGAGCTTCCTATAATATTTTTAATTATTGCTGGCTTGCTCCTCCTGACCTGGTATTAATAGATTTACATTTTTTTATTTAGTGCCGTTTTTATTCATTTCAAAATGTGTATTAGTTAGTAGCTTATTATGGTCACTGTTCATGCTTTAGATTGTTCTCTGCACACCTATTTTTTGAGTTTGTACTATCTTCCTTTTATGTCAGATTAATCCAGATTCTGCCAAAGGTTACAAATCACGGGGTGTTGCTAGAGCAATGCTTGGCCAATGGGAAGAGGCTGCCAAGGATCTTCATCTGGCATCAAAGTTAGATTATGATGAGGAAATTAATGTTGTTCTTAAAAAGGTTAAGCAGCACTTCACTTCTCTACATGACCTTGTGGCAATTTTAAATCCTTCATCATTACCTTCTCCCTTTTAAGCATATTTGGTGCAACAATATGTAATTTTATTCGCTAGTTGAGGTTTTCTGGATGCATGATTTCGTTCCATATTTTTATGCTCTCTCTACATCTTTAAGCCTAGTGTTGCCTTGGCATTTGATGACTGCTTTGGGAAAAGGAGCTTTGCTAGATCAAAGTGCAAGTAGGCTTTTTAGTGAAAAACTTTATAAACAACAAATGTGCTGAAATTTAGGATTTACAAAATATCATTATATAGTTGCTTTGATTACCGTTTCTTTCTTTGTTGCTGAAAGATATCAAGTGATACATTCATTTGGATCTTAGCATATCGTGTCTGCTGACTGAATGGAAAATTCTTCTCCTCTTTTTTCTGAGATAAGATTTACTCACTCTCCTTAATGCAATTCTGATTTTGTAACATTTTCCGCCTGAGAGAAAATATGGTGTTTACCCTTCATTCTCTATTTAAACTAATCAAGCATGGCTCTAGTTTTGAACATTTGCTTCAGAGAGTTTGTATCACATTGTGCTGCTTGTGTGCTTCAGGTTGAACCAAATGCACATAGGCTTGAGGAACATCGCCGAAAGTATGAAAGGCTTCGCAAAGAAAGAGATGCCAGGAAATTAGAGCGTGAGAGACAACGGCGTCGTGCTGAAGCACAGGTTTCCTTGGGCTTTTCCTTTCTTTGCAAATATATTGTTAGTTTCTTTTTGCCAAATGATGATTTTCCTCCTTTTGTTTTGGAGCCAGGCTGCATATGAGAAGGCTAAGAAGGAAGAACAGTCGTCTTCCAGTAGAAAATCTGGAGGCATGCCAGGTGGCTTCCCAGGAGGCATGCCAGGTGGCTTCCCAGGAGGCATGCCAGGTGGCTTCCCTGGAGGCATGCCTGGTGGCTTCCCAGGAGGCATGCCAGGTGGCTTCCCTGGAGGCATGCCTGGAGGCTTTCCAGGAGGTATGCCTGGAGGATTCCCTGGTAGCAAGCCAGGAGGGGCCCCTGGGAATGTTGATTTTAGCAAGATTATAAATGTGAGTCTTATATATTTAAAGGACAGTCTTCTATATGTATGGATGGCTAAGTTTCAAATTTTTGCAATAGGTGATAGTTAAATTTCTTTAAAGCTTTCGACTTATTCTTTGCTCACTAGGTTACCTTTTATTTATTCCTTGGTATACTAAAAGTTGTGTTGCAAACTAGTGGACTTAACTTGTCGGCTTATTATTTAGCTGTTTTCTTTTTGCTTTTTTTATCATGCTTGTAGGATCCAGAAATGATGGCTGCATTTAGTGATCCTGAAGTCATGGCTGCTCTCCAAGATGGTAAGCATTGACTGTTATATTTGAGATATTACATTCATTACTCTCAAATTGTTATGAAACTTGTGATATTTGTCATATTTCTTTTTGATGAAATCGAAGGGAAAGGTGTTTAGTTGAAAATTTGTCGGGAAATCCTAAAAATTTATAATATTTTTCATCTGTCGATCGAAAAATTAAAGCAAATTATTACTTTTTGGATCGGTCTAAATAAATGGAGGATTGATGTCAGCCTCTTTATACGTTGTATGCATTAATCTCTTGTCGAGTCTGTAGTCATCTTCCTATGATCTATCATTTTGTTTGATTAATCTTACCTTTCTCAGAGACTAGATCATAAAGCTAAAAGATTTCCTCTTGCTTAATCTTTTGTAGTAATGAAAAATCCGGCTAATCTAGCAAAGCATCAAGCGAACCCGAAAGTGGCACCTGTGATTGCAAAGATGATGAGCAAGTTTGGAGGACCTCAATGAGCATTGTTGAATATACTTTTATTCATTTTGCTGCTTGGAACTCGAGTTTATGTGCTCTCTCTTTTGAGGTTGGATTTTGAAACTTTTGTTAACTTCTTACCAGGATTTTATTTACTGAAATTGTTGTGGACATGATCTTGTGAGAGCTTGCAAGTGTCTTACAATTGATCATTTTGTGACATTGGCCTTTGTGTGTTTTGGTTTTTCATTCTAACCAAAAGTTTAGGCAAAGATTACACAAAAAAAAACAAAAGACATATATTGCAATTTTAATTTATAAAATTTGGATTAGGTTGATTTATGTGACAACCTGCCCTCTTTTGAAGGTAAAAATGACTCATGTGAGGATTCGGTCTAAACAAATAAGGGTGTATAATTTGACATCGCTTGAGAAAGTGGAAAAACGAATGGTTTATAATTAGAATTTTACGCGTTTTGGGTTAATTTCATGACTCAAAACAGATAATATTATATTGAAATGACTAATTTTATGCTAGTAAGGTCTTACATTAAGATCATCTTTAAATAAATTTTAAAATAATTAGAGGACCCTTGTAAGGCCAAAACTTGCTTAAAATCCACTTCCATAGTTCCATGCAATTAATTTTCAAAAATATAAAAAATATATATATATATATATATTGTATTATTTTTATTCTCACTAAAAGCATGTGCCATTTACAAAAGGAATCCAATGTGTAATAAATAAAGAAGCTTCTATGATTCAAGATTTCAATCTAACTTGAAAAGTATATTCACCTGTTGTCTGTGTGACTAATAATTATAATATTTCAAATTTGAATTTTCCTAATAAAAACAATCCAAATAAATATAAACATATAATATAATATCCATTAAAAATATTCTCACTTTTATTTTTTTCTCTTAATTTTCCATTTAAACTTCTCCATATTAACCATAAAATATAAAATTATTTTAACTTACACTTTAAATTTTTATTTTTATTATCTAATATCTTAAAGTTGGGCATTAGTAACGGACACTCTTACCGTTAGAGGGTCTGTTAAATGACGGATACCAACGCTTTTGAAGGCACAAATACTTTCACGGTCACGTATTCTTCTAAAATTAAATATCCGCATTTTGATAACGAAGCAATGACCTAGATTGCGAGGGTATTCAAGATGGAAAAATATCTATTTTAAGGTAAAAAAAATTTCTGTAGAAGATAAGTTGTCTTTTAGCGCGGAACCATATATAAAAGCAGTTATAATCAAAGACTTACTTTCAACAGTAAAAATATGTCTTTCGTTACGAAAAATAAGTCATATTCTAAGGACTTTCTTTATGCAGCGTAAAGAGTATTTTTCGCAGCTAAAAATGTAATTTTCATCATTTCTTCAACGAATATTTATCTTCCCTACGAAAAGTAAGTCATATTCTAAATACTAGAAAAAATCTATAATTAAAAAATTCAAAGATATTTCAAAATAATTAATTTTAAGTCCAAGATATACAATTTCAAAATATGAAGAAAAAAAAAGTCAACAACAACAACATGTGAAAAAGGCATGGATTTCTTAAAAGTTAGGCTTCCAACTTTATTGATCCTCAATGACTTTTCAACCTACTCAAGAATGTTTTGAGCCCTATGGACTCTACAATTTCATTAAATTAAATGTTAAAATCCACCATTTTTTAATTATTTAAATAATAATTATTAACTTTTTGTAGTTTTAAGATCTAATAATTAATTATTTAAAATATCAATTAGCCTCATCTTTTAATTGTTATCATTATTTATTTAGATTTTAATAGAACAAATGGATAATATTAGTTTAGAGTGGAGGGTTGAAATATGAAGAGGTTGTTCTTAATTTATAGTTAATTTAATTAATTTAGTCTCAGGCAAGATTGCCTAACTTTCGTGATCGTCGTCCTCACAGCCATCGACGGTTTGAAAAATGGTCACAAGAAAGTCGCAGAAGAGACATCACAGCCAAGGTTGCCAGCTGTGATGCTAAAGAGACTGATTTTTCTCATTTGAAAATGATAGCATGTACAGACAGAACCGAAGTGAAAAGCGATCTTTACTTCTAATTTGAAAAAAAAAAAACACTTTTTTTCTTGTTCTTGATCTTCTTCCCCAGCAGAAGACAATACAGATTTGTTGGGTTGAAGTTCTGGGTTTGTTTTTACTCGCGTGAAGCTAGCAGATGTTGAAGTGATGCTCAGAGAGAGTAAATGCTGAGCTTTGAAAAAGAAAACTAAGTTGCCGACGTAGATTTTCAGGGAGCTGTTAATGGGGAGAGATTTGAGGGTGAAGCGATGATGGGTGTCTGCCAATTTCTTTTGTCTTTGTTCCTTTTGCTTGTATTTTGCAGCATACAACCTGTTTGTGGAAATGACGAGCTCAAAGCTTTAATGGAGCTGAAGGCTGCTTTAGACCCAAAAGGAAAGTTGCTATATTCATGGACAGTTGATGGAGATCCCTGTAGTAGCTCGTTTGAGGGTGTGGCCTGTAATGAGAATGGAAAAGTGGCAAACATTTCGTTGCAGGGGAAGGGTCTCTCCGGCGAAATCTCGCCGGCGTTGGCCGAGCTTAAATTCCTGTCAGCTTTGTACCTGCATTATAACTTTCTGTCCGGCGAGATACCGAGAGAGATTTCAAAGCTCAATGAGCTTTCTGATCTTTATCTGAATGTCAATAATTTCACCGGCGCCATACCGGCGGAGATCGGGAACATGACCAATCTTCAAGGTCAGTGAATTTATGCAATAAATGGAGAAGTTTCCATTTTTATAGGCATCTGAAGCAGTGGATATTTTTGTTTTTCTGGGTGGAAAACTTTTAGTAAATTGATTTGTTTTGTGTATTTTTCTTTGTAGTATTGCAGTTATGTTGTAATCAGTTGACAGGCAACGTCCCGGCAGAGATGGGATCATTGAAGAGGCTAACTGTTCTTGCAGTTCAACATAATAGATTAACTGGAGATATCCCTGCAAGTTTAGGCGACTTAGAAATGCTCAAAAGGATTGATTTGAGCTTCAACGCGATCTCCGGCCAAATTCCGGTGACCTTAGGAAACATTCCTCAGCTTGAAGTTTTAGATGTCCGAAACAACTCTCTCTCCGGCGTCGTCCCTTCCGGTGAGTTAAATGATTCAAATATTGCTTATCCTAATCATTTTTGTCGTCACCAAGAAATCAATTCTTATTAATTGTAATTTTTGATGAACTGAAATCAAGGTTTGAGAAGATTGAATGAAGGATTCCGGGGAGGGAATAACCGAGGTTTATGTGGAGTCGGGTTTTCTTCTGTGGGAATTTGTTCTGCATTTGATGGAGATAGCTCAAAATCAAGCACAACTCAACCAGAAATGCCTGAAGCTGTTAATGTTCATTCATATTGTGGCCAAACCGACTGCTCGAACGACCGAAAATTCCCTCGAAATGAAGTATTTGCAGGCGTCATTGTAGTCTCTTTCGTTTCGGCCGGAGTAGTAATTCTGACTTTTTTCTGGTATCGTCGAAGGAAGCAGAAGATCGGAAGCACATTCGATCCATCAGAGGGCCGGATCAGCATGGATCAGGCTAAGGATTTGAACTCCAAAAGTGCTTCTCCTCTTGTAAGTCTCGAATACTCGAGTGGGTGGCACCTGTTTGACAATGATCGAAACATCGTAGGATCCTCTCACGAGCATCTAACTAAGTTCAGATTCAACATCGAAGAGATCGAATCCGCAACTTGTCACTTCTCGGATGCAAATTTATTACGCAAAAGTGGTTTCTCGGCTGTTTACAGAGGAGTTCTAAGAGATGGATCTCTTGTGGCCATCAGGAGCCTTAATTTGAGTAGCTGCAAGTCTGAAGAGTCTGAGTTTCTAAGAGGGTTGAACCTATTGACTTCTCTAAGACACAAAAACCTCGTCGGACTGCGCGGTTTCTGCAGCTCGAAAGGTCGTGGCGAATTCTTTCTCGTCTACGATTATGCGTCGAAGGGAAATTTATCCCAATTTCTCGACGTAGAAGATGGAAGTCGCATAGTTCTTGACTGGTCCACCAGAGTTTCTATCATTGCCGGAATTGCTGAAGGTTAGTTTTCCATTTCACCTTTTGTTAGACTTTGAAGATTCAAATTCGCTTTAGATCGGGCTAATAAGCTCACGTTATTGTCAAGGTGGACACTGCTATAGTTCGGTGACTTGAATTCTTTTGAATCAGGTCGATAAGTCTGCATTACAGAACTTTTTAGTCTTCGTAGCGTCCAAATTTCTTCTTTTTTTCGTATTATTGTTCGATTTTAACTCATCTAGTGATCGACATTTGAACCGCATATTTGTAGCGATGTTTCGGTTAGAATCGACAAACTAAATCTTTCTTTTCAACCAGGTATTGCATATTTGCATAGCAGTGAAGGAAACAAGCCTGCAATGGTTCATCAGAACATATCAGTGGAGAAGATTCTCGTAGACAGTCAATTTAGGCCGTTGATTTTAGACTCGGGCCTTCCGAGGCTACTCGCCGACGATGTTGTTTTCTCGGCTCTGAAACTAAGTGCAGCCATGGGATACTTAGCTCCAGAATACGTCACAACTGGTCGTTTTACGGACAAGAGTGATGTGTATGCCTTTGGAGTTATAATCCTTCAAATTCTCTCCGGCGCGAGTATGATCTCCAACTCAGTACGACTCGGAGCAGAAGTATGCCGATTCGAAGATTTTATTGACAACAATTTAAAAGGCAAATTCTCCGATTTAGAAGCTACGAAGCTTGCGAAAGTTGCAGTTTCATGCACCCATGAACTTCCTACGCATAGGCCGACCATGGAGGCTGTCGTTCTCGACCTGTGTAGTTCTAATGGCAGTTCTTGAAAGCCAAATACCGAGTGTTCAAATGTTTTTTTTACGTATAATCATATCGAAGAATCAGAAATACTCGATAATTTGCAGATTTTGCAGATTCTTCAAAATGTTGGGCATTGAAAAGCTAGCTACCTTTACATCATAATCTTGTTCAATCAATTTCTAAACAGCATAAATCGATCGATAAACTCATTTGCAGACTGTTCGGAAATATTGGAACGATTCATAATTGAACTGTCATGATTAAAACATCGCTTAACAGCTCGAAGATCGATTTCTGTCATCAAAAAACTTTAGTGGAAAGCAGAACTAAGTGGCTCTATGCAGCTGCACTGCTTTGTTGATCATCTAGAAGCCAGTGATGGGGCCACCAATCTGGTCTAAGAGCTTCAATTTTCACATCCTCTAATCCTCGTATTCTTAATTCTCCCGATCGTTTAAATGCGTCTTCTAATCGTAACAGACCCAATCCACGGCATCCGAGCGCAGTGGTCACCGAGCCGGCTTTCTTACCAGAGGCAAACTCGATCACTTCCGATCCGGGACTCACTTTCTGTTCCACCACTGCAATAACATTACATCGACATTGAAGTTGGAATTGAAAACTATTGATCAAATGCTTTCAAATATTTTATACTGAACCGTTTTCACTTTTTTGCGTGGAAGATTCGTATGATTTCCGGGCAAAATTACGAATTGAATCCTCGATGGGCAAGACAGCATACTGGAGGTATTAAATAAAGGACAACAAAATCGAACAACGACGAAAACGAATGGATCAAACTGGAAGACAGTTTACCTTCTCCTCGATCATTAAGAAAGCGTAGAGGCATTATGCGCTTGCGAATCACCCCCCGGTGATGCGTCCGAGCTACGAGCTCTTGGCCTACATAACACCCTTTGTCAAAGCTTATTGCATTCAGGCCTGCAAGATTATATTCTAGGGGCATTGCCTCACCTGGATTGAAAAATGGTTTATAAAGAAGTGTCTCAATAACAGATGAACAGATCAGAATCAGATATGGAGAAAAACAATTATAGCAGCAATTATAAGCATGTGAAAACCCCAGAACTTAACAGATTCTATCCTATCTACATTCTTAATTAATGTGTGGAGAATGCAGGTAAGAGATTATGCATCGTCAACCTTATAATTCGATAGATTATTGCAGTGTAAAACAGGAAATCTACTACATTACAGGATTTCAGAGCATTGAGGTTTAGGCACCTTTTGGAATCTCAGTTGAACCTTCTGCAACTCCTTTTTCTAATCTCCATATCATGTAATTCTCTTCATCTGTTTCTTTATCAGCTTCAACTAGAGGTGCTTTAGCAAGAAAAAAAGGCATCCCATTATGCCAGAAAATTCAATCTCAATGAGAGCAAAAGGCAGAAAGTTTAAGAAGAGCTCACGAGTTTCTTTAGCTGGGAAAATTCCCCTGAAACCGAGGCATTCTAGCCTCGGATCCTTGAACCATTGCCATCCATGTTCTTCCCCATGAGAAGCAGCCATGGCTGTACTATCAGCACCAGCTCCCCAGCCAACACTCGCAGTTTCTGGTTCTTCAGCAGCTGAAGCTTTCTTGCCTAAGTTCTTTCCATATCGTTGCCAGCAAAAGTAGTCTCCTCCCACATTCTCAATCTCCACCTTAGATCTCAAACGGTACCTTCATCAACACAAATACCTCAATCCAATTGTTTCAAATCACTCGAAAGTTAAACATAATCAAAGAACCAGAGGTCAAGATAGAAAGCGCACTTTTTAAGCGTATCCAGGAGTTCTTCCAATACCGAAGAATCAACATCAGCAAAGAGCTCAAACGGTTGATCTGGCGCCGAACCAGGTCTAGACCCAGTTCGATCAAGCTTCTCATCGGGCCTCGGCGGTCTATACAGAAAAAAGTCGAACAGAAACCTTCCTTGAGGGGTCAATAAAGCAGCATAAATCGGCGAAACGGAGAGAGGGGCCAAATTGGGAGCAGGTAAAGTCGCAGTTGCCTCGCTCGGGGAATCGCCAAATTTTCTCACATCGTTGGTCAATAGACCTTGAAGAAACTTGACCGTGTCTGGGCCACGAAACCGTACTACGGACCGGGACTTCAAATGGGAGGTTAAGGCACCGGCGTTCTGGAGGTGGGTTTGGTGATGGTCGGAGAATTCCTTCGATGGTGTGGCGCGGAAGGTTCTGAGAGGGAAAGCAATGGAGGGTGGAAAGTGGAGGGACAGTCTCAAACGGTGCATTATGGGCAACCAGTTCTCAGGATTGTGGCTGGCACAAGAAGAAGAAGGAGAAGAAGAAGAAGATTGAGAATGAGCGACACCTGTGGAAGTGGAAGAATGGCGATGGGGAGTTTAGACACGTATATGAAGAAGAAGAAGGTGAAGGTGTAGTGTACATAAAGCACGAAGCCTTGACACAAAGCAGAGCGGCTGACTCGCTGAATTCAAGACACCTCCCTTTTGCCATTCTTTTCATTTTTGTGAAATTTACAAAATAATTAAAATTTCAAAAATAAAACATGCATACTTGTATCTAAAGTTGAAGTGCAACCCTAATCTAAAATATAACTTCCATCTCAATCTCAACTAGTATCTCAATTTGTCTATTTTTAACCTATATCAGATTATTTTTATCCACTAATCTTCAAAACTGAGTTAGCAAACAATAGTTACAAAGTTTATATGAAAAATCATTTGATTATTGTATCTAGAAAAATATATTTTGATACATAGACTCATATGAGATTGTGCTTCAGACTAGAGAAAAAACTAAGATTCTGCAGCAGAAAACAAATATTCACTGCAAAAAATACATACTAAGGAAAGTAAGACCTTGAAATAAGTTTTACTTTCCACAGCGGGTATTTGTTTTCCAATGCGAAAAGTTAGTCATTGACCTCATGTAGGCACCATTGGACTATCCTGATAATTCACCTATACTTTCTTTTCATGGTAGAACCTTCCAGTTCCAGCTGACCTTCATTCTCCTTGATCTACAAAAGACAGAATTTAGGACAATCAACCATTGATTGAATCCCCATCATTAACTAATACTCTAATACTCATACTATTTAACACTAGAGAAATGTCTCTTTGTCAACTTCCTCTAGTTCCTTATCACCATAAACTTTACTCCATCAATCACCTTGAATCATAGATATATCCAATAAATCAACATAGGTAATTCTTCAATTTGACATTGAATAAATCTTTGAAATTGCACATGGGTCGATGTTAAAGGCAAATAATGAAATTAATAATCCTTTAGCAGTCTTAAAATCTTACCAAAACATTTGTTGCATCAACAAAGTAATGAATATACAACCCTCAAGCTCGGCTATCTAGTGTCTGCTCTATTTTAGACGACTAAATCATAGCCGGACTATCCGGAGTTTTTCACTGACGATACTATCCATTGGTGTTTATCATATATTTGAAGCAAGTAAATTCCAAACTTTCCCTCATGATCTAGGACTGCATACCTCTGAGTATGGTTCGAAATATTCAATCCCAACTTGCTCGACTTCTTCGAAATGCTTTCTTGTCTGAAAGTGCCTTCTTGCTTTTGAGGCGCTTTTGTTCCCCAATAGCAGCCCTGTTGGAAGAACAAAGATGAAAGGAAGTTAGCCTAGGCAACCAGGCCGACCCAAGTCGGGTCTGGAAAAAAAAATTTGCTGCAGGCCTGGCTGTGGTCGGGCCACCGGCAGTCGGAGGCCCAACCATGAGCCTCCCTTGGGGGGCCGGGCCCAGCATTGGTCCCCCAAGGCCCATAGGCCCCAAACTGGGCCCCTCGGTAGCAGGTCGGCCTAGTCCGGCCCGTTGCCAAGACTGAAAAGGAAGTTTAATCAAATCATATGGTTGCCCAACCATCGAAAATTTAATTGAAATTACAGACAATTTTGATTGACAGGTAAAACAAAAAAGTTCTTACATCTTCTCTATTTTCTTCTTTTGCTCTTCTGAAGGAGGTGGTGGAACATATGAAGCAGCATCAATGATTGCCTAATTTTTTTAGTTAACATGAGACAAACACAAAAAACAAACTGAGTTTCAGTTATAAACATTAACAAACTAACTCATCAAGAAAACAGATGATGAAGAGGGCAACAGTAAAGTGAAATTCAAAATTAAATTAGAACTTCTTTGTAACGTAAACCAGAAAAATCATCTGTCATCGAATGTATATTTTGTGATACCTGAAGTTTTTCAAGTGCATCTTCGATGTTGCCTCTGAAAATACTAGTTTATGTAAGCCCAAATCAATGGGGAAAAACGATATCAGACAGAAGAAAGGAGAAGAAAATAGGAACTCACTTCTGTGTTCTAGTTTTTGTAGAAGAAATCACAAGCTCCCCATCTTTATTAATACGATTTTTCTCCTGTGCATTCGAATGTGTGTAAGCATAAGTAAAAAAGTAGAGTGGAATTATTCATATTTTCCATCATATTCTTTTTCTCATTCTGTGCTTGAACTTATTTACAGGCGAGCAAAAGGCACCATTTAGTAGTAAATGCCGATAACAAACCATTTGCATAATTTTCTCTCTAATCCTGTCACTTAGCCAATAAGCATTTTTGACATTGAACCGCATGTCCACCTTTGTGTTCACTGCACAATCAGATAACAAAGCAAAAGCCACATAAGTGGCAGCAACTTTGGCGGAAATATAACACTAAATCAGGCAAAAGAAGAAGCAACAGACCCTTATTGACATTCTGACCACCTGGACCTCCACTTCTGGCAAAATTCACAGTTACATGGTCTGCGTTTAAATATGACAACTATATAAACACAATATGCATTTAGATTTACAAAACCAAAGATAAATGAAGACCAAGGGTTATAGAGAATACTTATAGGGCAAGGGAATCAAGAGAATATTCTCGTTTTTTGCTAAAAGTAGATGACTAAATCAATATCTCTTTCCAAAAAAATGAAAGAGAATCTCTTAGGGACATTCGATTTAAGTTTGATCAACACGGGCACACCGATTTGGAGGAATCAATTACCGGTAAGTGTTTCTATGAATCTAATTTTTTTTTTATAAGAAACAATATATATTGATAAAAAGAATATAGAAAGAGAGGGGGAGAACCCTTTTCTAGACAAAGCAAAGAGAAATACTGTTTAGTTTACAGCAATTTATCTCCCAACAATTAAGAGAGAACAAAACTAAAAAGATAAATCTTTAAAAACTTAGAATCATATAATCATTTAGCAATCATGAAATTCTTCATTAATGTCATTTTAAAGATCAACAGTTGGCTTTGTCTTTGAAGAGAATATCATTGCAATGGAGATAAATAAATATTTCTATGAATCTAATTAACTTACACATCATACCAATTTAAACAAGCAGCCTAAACCTTCCAAAGGGTATAAATAAGTCATGGTACAGTTCCCCAACTTTGATCACAAAATCAAATCATCCACTGCATATCCCAATGATTTAGCTCTCTCAGCCAACGATCATATGCAATCAAATGACTTTTACACAGCAGGGTGATTTCAATTATCAACCATTGAAGGATGAAACCACTACACATGTTTTCTAAGCATCTCCCACTCAAGGAATTCATACACAACAACAGCAAAAGATTTCCAGGATTAGCTACAGAAATGACTTGTGTCCATATACTAAAATTTAACTCCCTTCTTAGATGAGTTTCTATCTCCACAACATCAAATAATTGAAACCATGATTTCAATGCTTTGTTTTAAGCATCAAGTTTATTATATATGGGATTTAGGTAATCAGAAAACTTAAAAAGAAGCTCAAATCTTCTGCCATGGAAGATAGGCTCATTTCCGAGGTACATGTATCAAAATACCAACAGTTGAATTCTTAATGGCAAGTTCAAATTCAACATAAAAGCTTTATCAAAACTAAAAATCTCAGTTGTTTTCTCTCTGCAGAGGAAGAGTAAACTCATTCGCTATTGCCGCTGTATTCTCAACCAATGCGGCAAACCGCGTCGAGGAAGAAGAACTTTGAGGAGCAAAGAGCAATGGCAATTACATAATATATGCGTCTACGTAGAACTAGATCGAACAGGAACCAAATTCCGAACGTACCGATGGTAATTCTAGGGACGGGCCCGTCGTCCGCACAGAAAGCTCGCTCCTCAGCCTCCTGCAATAGCTGCTGGACCTGCGAAAGCCGAGCTGAGACCTTTTTACCATCGTCTCCGGAATACGACGCGGCGCACTGAACACGGCTGAAACAGATTCCTCGAGCCACGAACCGAAGCGATATCACGGAGTTGTTCGAAACAGTTGGACACAAACGGAAAGGCGATAACAAATTGTTCTGCTGAGGACGAAAAATTCCACGAAAAACAATCGACGTAGTTCGTGCCACCGCCATTTTCGGATTTCTCGCAACCCTGAAGTGAAAGAGAATCCACTGTCAGCTTATCCGCATTGGAGGAAGACGAACGCAGGGAGAGAGAGAGAGAGAGGGATAATATATGAGTAATTATGTGTCTACTTCATAGTATAGCACATCAGGGTGTAGAAATAGGGTGGGAAGATCTCCTCCATATACGAGCAGCAACAGGAGCAGCAACATCAAAAAATTTTCAGAGCTAGATTAATCAACAATCTAAATCAATATGAACAGATGACAATCGACTTTTCATCTTTACATACGATATTTAAGATAGCAAACAGCATCCAAACCTAAAATTCAGCCGAGGTTATACAGCCAGTATCCGCAACACGAATCGAAAATAGTTGCTAGAAAATGGTTCAAGTACAGGAGACGAAATCCATCAAATTAGTTTCTCCCCCGTCTACCCTGCGACTTTGAAGGCAATTGTCGTCCATCTCTGTTGTCCATTAGAAGCCTTTCTGTGCTCTCTGACTGCTGAGGGGAAGGTAAAGCCCACCCACCTTGCCTAATCTGACCTTGCTGAGTGCCACTGTTACCGTGGCCATTGGCACTCTCCCTCCACCCACCCAAATGATTTCCGGCGTTTACTTTCCAAGCGTCTTCAAAACCAGCTAGCTCATCTGCGTCACCACAATTCAAAAATACCATAAAAACAAACCCATACCCATCTGCAAATACATTTACAGTTCAAAAAGGAAATTTTGAAATCATAAAAAAAAAAAAAAAGAAAAAAGAGAAGATTGTGTACCTCCATTCAAATTATGCAAGGTTTGCATACTGTCCACCTTACCATCTGAATGGAGCTTTCTTGTTACAGAATGGCCCTGGAACAAAGTAGCCCAAAAATTAACCCAACTTTGTCTCAAAGGAGTAGTTCTAGACTTACTCTCTAAATTTTCACCCTAATATCACACCTCTAGCGCTTCCGTATCATTCGTTAATTAATAAAATTATTATGCTATAATATAAACATATACAATAATAAGATTACAAGTATCAATAAATGAAGAACACAGTGTAACATTAACATATAAAATTAGTATGTAAATATAACATTACTTGTCTTAGAGACATAAAAGATGCAGAGCAAAATAGCAGAAATTACCACTTTACCTTATTATGGAGTCCCCGCAAGATTCGATGAGTTGCTTGACGTGTGGTTGTGTCAGCTTCTTTGCTTTCTTCGATTGTCACCTGTTTAATTGACAAAGACAAATAAGAAACATCATATGAGAGGATAACTAACTTCTTTTTCAATCAGATTAAAAGATAATTTAACTATTTTTATCAGCATAAATGATAATATAACTTCTTATAAACGTCAAACACTTACACCATCACTTCCCGTCCTTTTTGATGTTGATGAAGTGTAATATGCACCATTTGAACCGCCATATGTCACAGATGAACTTTGAAATGTAAAGCTACGAGCTTGGTTATGGGATTGCATGGTATTTTGCCTGTTATAATCATCTCCATACTGCACATATTTGCCCTTTTTCTCTGCAATAAAGACAATAGCAGATAATTTGCAGACATTAGTACTTGGAAAAGTTCCTAAATTAAAATTCCTTCAAAACAAGCCATTACCTTGAACATCCTCTTCTGGATACTCAATATAAGGTTTCTCACTTGACCTTCCATGCTTTCTGGTATTTTCTCCCTTATCTTTACCTAGCTCTTCATTTTCATCATCAGAGTTCAACTCCTCAATTATCGGCCCAGTTGATCTCCGAGCTACTGCACCTTGATGCTCAAGAAAACCAGATTGTTGTCCAAATGGACTTCCAGTAGCACCAAAAATGTTTGACTGAAACATGCCTCCCAAAGGACGAGTGAAGAAAGGATCATCAAATGGATCCTTTCCCCCGAAGAAATTAGACATTAAGCTTTGATGACCACCAAAGCCTCCAAATCCCCCGAAACCAGCAAAAGGGTCGCCAAAGCCAAAAAATGGGTCCCTTCCACCACGACCTCTGGGCTGCATGGTGTTAGCCTGCAATACTAAAAAAGCAGAAATAAAACTTATAAGACAAATTGCATCTGAATTCTGCATAAAGCATTAAAAGAGAAAATTTTGATTCGCCCTTAAATTGACATATACAAAACAAATCAAGATTTCACATCACGATGCAATTCTCAGCGTTAAACATCACACACCACGAAGTAAGCAGCTTCACAACTACTAAAATTACTACTAATTTAAAAAAAATAAAAACCTAGAACCAAATTCATTAACTATAACAAGTAGCCCAGAAATAAAACCCGAAAAGAATCTAAAACAATACTCTGATGATCGCCAAAAGGACAAAGAAAAGGAACTGAATCTCGTGATATCATAATCAGAAACTAAATACGCCTCAAGTTAAGGAGCATACCGAAGACTTTTATCAATAGAAAATAATCACCAATCCAATAGCTTAGAATAAGTAAGCAATTCCTATAAGTATATATAATCAAAATGCTCAGAATAGATGATCAATTACTATAAATAAAGAGAACTACAAACAGCTGAGAATAGATATTAAATTCCTATGGACTGAGATCAAACGGCACGAAATTAAATCCTATATAATAAAAAATTTCAATGATAAAATAAACATATAGAAGGTAGGACGAAATTAGGTAAAGAACCGCTAACTTGAGAGCAACAAAATTCAGCAATCGAAAACTAAATTCCCACCCAAAAACAGAAGGATTTGAAAAAGCAATTCCTAATAAACGAGCCCACAAGAAAAAAAAAACAATTAACATCATCATGCAGCCATAAAATTACAGATCATGAATTCAAACCAGATAGAAATTACCAACAGAAAACCATAATAGATAAAACCAACTGAGCATGAACCCTAAAAAAACTACAAAAACTTAGCACCTTCAGAAATTAGAAACTGGAAATCGAAAGGATCGTGAAAAGCCAAACTCGATGTTCGTAAACTGCAAAAAGAGAGAAAACGAAGCGGAGATGAAAGAGAGGAAATGGAAAATGGGGAACTGCAGAAGATTCTAGTAAGATGAAGGTAATCACACGGCGTACGTGTCATGTTTCTATTGGTTTTGTTTCAACAGCAAATCCAATGGGTTGGGCTTTTCCCAATGACATTGGGCTTCTTAGTGAACTGGGCCCAACTTTGAAGCCCATATTGGAGTGAACTTTCCTCTAATTGATCAACTCTTCTTATACAATTTTATGCCTTATAAAAGAAGTTAAACCTTGAGAATACATGCATTTCTTTATATTAAATTATGTTTGGACCCGTATTGGAAGGCTCCGCTCCGGCTAACGATATATTTTTAAAATGGGTAACTCTTTTGATATTGACTAGTTTTGTAGTTATTGTTGCCCTCGTAGGAGGGTCGTCATAGAAATTTGTCAGAATCTCAATCTGAAACAGCCAATATCTGGTCGGTGAGACAGATGTCACTTGATGTACACTCGCAGGAGGGTCGTTCCTCTCTCTCTCTATAGAGGGTTGGGTGGCCTTAAATGAGAGGAATTGATGAGGGTACTCATCTCTCCTACTTTTGCCATTTTCATTTACTCCTGCAATTAACACTTACCCACTATTCCAATGGCATCCACCCTACTTTGAGATTCACCCAAAACAAGTTGCAAAACACTACTACTTATTTCCTTTCTTATGAAATACTATTTAAAAGGTGCTAGATTTCATAGAAGAGTTTGGACAAATGAGACTTTCTAATGATGGCTGATAATTATAGAATTATATTCCAAGCAAGTAGCTTAATTTAGTCTCTTATGGGCTAACCATCCTCATGAAAATCTATCTAAAAAGGTGCTAAATTTCATTTAAGAGTTTGGTGAAATAAGGCAATCTAATGGTTGAGGATGAATGATTAATGCATGCATTATTGTTATTTTATGTTTCATGTATCTAATATTACATGCATGCATGACATGCATATTATAAATCATTTACAAAAAACGTCAAAAGATTTTTTTACCCATGATGAAAAATTTTGATGATTGGGAAGATTAAAAACGTGAAAATATTTGTATAGTATATGATTCTTGATGACTACCACGTCCCAAAGGAAATCTAAGGCGGAACGGAAAACAACCAGGCCCGAAGGTGAACCGAGTTGTCCAACTCTTTTTAATAAAATAATCTGAGCTCACATCAAACGAGCTAAATCAACAGACCAAAAGAGACATAAAAGATAATGCAATAATATAAATCCATAATAATCAATGTGCCAGAGTTATAAGGGGAAACTAAAAGAAACTACAATAGAGTTAAAGTTTAACAAAGTATAACCTCAAATAAATAACCTCTCGAGCCAATAAAGAATAGAAAGGAAAATAAATTGTGAAGTTCACTCCTATTCATGTAACTGTGGTTCCTTCAAATTAAATCATGAAATGTGTGGTGTCATTTGAGATGAGTCGACTAACTCACTAGGGATAAACTTTATATTTAACAATATAATAAAAAAAAATATATGAACATGCTAAGTTAAAACATGTTATGCAATATCAAAAAAACACACAGTAAGGTAAATTTTCAATACAGCCCATTATAGTGTAGTACGTAACATAAAATGACTCACAACTGTAAGTTTCGGTGGAAATAAAATCACTCACAGACTTTGAGCATACCGTGTCATCAGCAGTAATAATAACGACGATACTCAGCAATCACAAAAGCTACGAACGACCCTGATCATGTTTAAGATTTTGCGCCTAAAGACACCATAAAAACAACTGTCTAATTACTCTAGTTAACAATAATAACAAATACATCCTCCAACGGTCGAATGTGCGTAGGGAAAACATGACCCCACATGGCTTGATTAAACTTGGTTCACACGACCAAGCTGATCAATGAAAATAAATATTTATGGTCAAATTTAAACATATCTAATGAAAAAATCATAGATATATGAAAATCGACGAATTAACAAAATGGATATGTCATCTTATATGAAAACACGTTTCAAAATAAAATTTTAGAAAACAGTGCAATGTTGGACATAAAATAAATCTCTAACTCAAATAGGCCTATCAAATATCCAAGCCCAAACAATATCAACGAAGTCCAAATAAATGTCGAATCCAAATCTAATTTTTATAACCTAACCATAATGTTATCACAAAAATTAGTATTAAAAACTTCTCAAACTTTATGCTAAAGAAAACGACTCAAGAACGATCGAGTCGAATGCAAAAAATGTTCCAAAACGGGGTTTGGAATGATCCAAAAAATGATTAGGTTAAAAGTCCAAATTTGGCCAAAAACAAGGTTCGAGCTGCAGTTCAACGTCATCTCCTCCAACTGCACGTTCCACCAGATTTCTCCATATTTTCTTGCCAAACTTACTCAAATCATTTCCTAACCTTTAAATGATTATTTCTTTTGAAAAATTCACGCTTCAATATCAAAATTCATCCATAAATTTACCATTTTAAGCCTAAAAAGCTAGACTTTAACTTAGAATTAACATCCAAGTTATCATGCATAAATCCAATTCCAAATATGGATGAACAATCATACAAGTACTAGATTTACCTCTCTAAGCTGCATGACTTCCCCCATAAAAAACAAAGAGGATTTGATTTACTAATTAAAAATAAATAAATAAATAAAGTCTTTCCCTATCAATTTCTATACCGTTACGATGACAACATGGAATGGGCTTTTGTCAAATTATCACTCTCAATGCGATAAAAGTTATATAATAATAATAATAATAATAATAAATTTTAATTATTTAGTCATTCACTTTCAATAAGTGACTTTCTTTCTCTAGTAGATTCATGTGATGAATCTTCCACTTCATTTAACTAAAGAATCTTATTTACAATAAAATAATAATTTTCTTTTGTTTAAGCAATTTTTTTAGTTAAATATGGACTAAAATTATTTTTTTACTTAATTATTTTTTTTGTCTATGCATATCTATAACGCCCCCAGTACTCTCAGTATAATATTGTTCATTTTAGGTCGAATCCCACGTGATTTTATTATTGGATTAGTCCAAGACACATTGCATTAAGTAAGGAGAATAAATCTGTTCATAAATCATGCATTTTCCACTTAGCTAAGAAATTGAGATTGTACACCTTTACTAATGTGAGACAAACTCACGCTTAGGTCATTTTAGCTTTCACATGACCAAATACTACAATAAACCATCATGTGTTACTTAAACACGTACACATACTGTGGCATCCTGCCCTGTAAAAGTCAGGAAAGGCCCAGGTGTGGGTCCAGCCCATATCAGGGGGCACAATCACACATCACTTAAGATAATAGAAAATACATGGTTTATAAGCATGGATCCCCTCCTTACCTAGTACAACGCGTTTTGAGCTAACCCCTAGAACAAAATCGTACAAATTTCTACCAAAAGCAAACAATATTATACTGAAAGCACCGAAGACATTACACATACACTTGATAACTTCAATCTTGGGTGTTCTTGGTTCACCGAAATCAAGTCTAAGATATGGTTTAGGCTTGATTCAACAGTCCTTATCTAGGACTCAAATTAAAAACGATAGTTCCATGACAATGTACAAGTCAATTCAAAATAAATGTGTTTGAGTTTTGGAACATAAATTTCAATTTAATATTTCAAGGGATGCTAACACTAACTTCATTAGGTTCCCGACATAAGAATTCCAGGGTCACCATGCCAATTTAGGGCGGTCCCGTTGGATTAAATCCATAGGTCGGACTTTGCTTTAGAATAAATAATTATATTAAAACAATTATTTAATTATTAATTAAATGAATAAACAGTTTTTTATTAAAAAAAATGATGGAACTCAATTAATAAGTAATTGTAAATTTAATGTGCAACCGCCATGAACTGATGGATCGAGTAATGGCGATTGGAATTGCGTGGAAAGTGTTCTACGTGGAGCTTTGAATGGCAGCCATGATTACAAGACGACGAAATCCAACCTAAGAAGGTGAAAGAAAGCGATGACAGAGTTGAAATCAGATCCAAACCACACTCCATATCTATAAACTTCGGTGCATAAATGTCTACTAGTTGCAGAGACGGAGTGAGGTTGAAGAAAATGGCTCCTTCCTCTTCCTCCTCTCACTCTCTCTCTCTCTCTAAATCGCCGCTGCCTCCTCTTCACCACTCCTCCCGTTTCACCCCCGTAAGTAGATCACTCTGAATATTAGCGTGATTCTGGCAGAATGTTTATTAGTTTTTTTCATGTTTTTTGTCGCAGATTCAAGAGTGCGCGAGGGAAGAAGAGGATGCGTACAGCGAAGGAAGAAGAGGCCAGAGCGGAGCTACCCCGAGTGGAAGAGCCGCCATGGCGGTCAACCAGAAGCACCAAACGACGCCGTCACCATCTCAGAAGGACAAAAATGGCAGACCAGTCGTTTCAAAAGCGCGCGCGGCTGATTCTTTCTGCGGAGGAGATGTTTCGGTTTCCTGCAATAAGTGCAGACCAAGTGTTCGGGAAAAGTTCTCAGTGGTTCCGTTGGATAATAGTAAACTCTCTCTTTCAATGCCCAGCCCAAACGTGATTTTCAAATCTATCGTTTCCTCTCTTTCGCGAAAGAGTCCAAGATTCGGAAACGAAGCTGCGAATGTGATGAATTCTACAGACGAGCAATGGAGAATGGCTTTCACAGAGCTTTCAAACAAGCTGATGCAAGCTACGAGGAAGAGAGACGAAGCTACTCTCGAAGCTTCTACGCTCAAACACTCCATGGCTGAACTGGAAAAGAAGTTCAACAAGCTAGAAAGCTACTGCCACAGCTTGAAATCTGGGCTAGATGAATGCAACGGAAACGCAAAGTTGACGTTAGAAACAAACCCAATTCAATATTCCGGCGGAGGTAATAAGGTTATAGAACATTTCTTGATTTCGGTGTCGGAATCTAGATCGGCGGTCCGGTTGTTAAGTAGATCACTAACCATGCAAATTCGCCAAATGGGTATGAAAGTTTACGAGAGAATTTCGGGTCTTCTTCAACCTTTTGATGTCAGAATTTCTCTCTCTAAAAACCCAAGAAGCTTACTATTTTATCTCGAAGCGTTGCTGAACAAGGCTTTCTACGAGGATTTTGAGTCAGTCGGGTTTCAGAAAAACGCAGCAGACCAAATTCTGAACCCAGTGGATCGTTGCGAGGCCAATTGTGCCTCTTATACGATTCTTCAAGGGTTGACATGGGAGGAAGTTTTGAACAAAGGAACGAAGCACTTCAGTGAGGAGTTCAGCCGGTTTTGCGACCGGAAAATGAGCGAGATTGTCGCCATGTTAGGGTGGAACCGAGCTTGGTCGGAGCCATTGTTGCAGGCCTTTTTTGGTGCGTCTAAAGCTATTTGGCTGGTGCACCTTTTGGCCAATTCGGTTCACCCAAGCTTACCCATTTTCAGAGTGGGTAAAGAGGCGTGTTTCGACCCGGGTTACATGGAGGACATTGGAGGGGACAGAGGGAAGAAGTTGGCTCCTTCAGTGGTTCGAGCCATGGTCGCACCAGGGTTCTATGTTTATGGCAATGTGGTCAAGTGCAAGGTCCTATGCAGGTACTACAACCAAAATAACCAACTTTCTTAACGACAATGAGAATTAAGAACGCTTCTCTGGCTGTTGTATTTAGCCTGCAAAATACCATTACCAGAGTCAAAGCAATGAATTTGGCATCTTCTATTTGTCTTCGTTACCTTTTTCTCAGCTTTTCTGGCTGGTTTTTGGCTATTAGATTCTCTCTCTCGTCGAGATCCAACCAATTTTTATGTTGTCATAACTCCTAGTCCTGCAGAGTGTAGATATAAAAGGATACTTGTATATGTGTCGTGTGTGCGCCTTGCATGAGTGATTCTAGAGGAAATAGGACAAAACTAAAGAAAGAAGCGAAAACCCATGTGGCCAGGATGTACAAATGTGAAATACTTGTTGGATTTAGTGGAGTTGAATGGTGTAATTATTGTTAGAGATATTGTCTTTTGTTGTGGAATGGAGTAGAGCCTAGACTTATCCTTTTAAGGGTATGGCAGTAGAAGTGCAAAGTTGTAACATGAACTGATAATCCATTAGACTTAAAATCCGAAGTCTAACGAGTAGTTGATCCTGATCCAATCAAATCCCAAGTTTTTAAATCAAAATTGGAAGAATTTTGAAAATTGAATTTGATCAGTAGTACCTCTTCTTCTTTGTTGAACAGCTTTGAGAGCCATAGAAATGGTGATTTCTTTAACGGCAAATATAATTATAAGCACAACACCTCCATTAAATGTCACAAGCTTATATTTGTCTGATAGGAAACAAGGTTTGATACACACAAAGTAGAAGACAGGCTTTAGGATTCTGCATCACAAACGGGTAAGATCAGCATCTCAATCCTCACTAAATTCACTAATTGACAATCAATGAAATAATACAAAGTGAGCTTGGCGTCTTCTGATGGTGTTCTTCGATTCTAGTCTGATTTTAGATCTTGGGTGGAACTGTAGTATGCATCTACGTTCGTGGTTCTCAAATCATCCTTCAACTGAAATGTATAAGAAAATGATGATCAGAACAAACAGAGATCCAAACCAATGAAGAGACTCCTGTTTATCATTTCGAACTAAACCTTGATCCCTGGACCATGTAATCCTTTTATTTACATGGTTTTACCTAGACCTACTCCTTTGGGATAAAGCAGGTCGAAGGAGTTTTTATCATGCAAGTTATATTCTTTCATTATTTGCTTTTGAGAAATTAACAAAATAACCTGCGACATTAAACACAAATCAATTTTCGCTAACATATAAATTACTAAACTATGAAAAATGAACGATACAAACATCGTTGTCATGTTTTTCATTAGAAATTTATGTGTCTTCTGCTGCGAGAAGTAAATCTTATTTCAAATACTTGTTTTCCGCAACGAAAAGCGAGTATCTGCTGCAGAAAGAGTATTTTCTGCAGCAAAAACACGTCTTCTGTTGCGAAAAGTGGGTTTTATTCCAAGAACTTGTTTTTCACAGCGGAAGACGAGTATCCGCTGTGAAAAGAGTATTTTTCACAGCAGAAACACATCTTCCACTGTGGAAAGTAAGTCTTAATTTAATGACACACTTTCCGCAGTGAAAAACAAGAATCCGCAGTGGAAAAGTCTTTTGATACAGAAAAGGTATTTTCACATTTCTAACAGAAAACATAACAGTGATATTTACTCCATTCATTTCTCATAATTCAGTGTCTTATTTGTTAGAGAAAATTATTTAGTATGTCTTGTTACTGACTCCATGATTTAGTGGTTGTTTTGTTAAGTACCCTTTGCTTTTTTTTTTTAAACAATTAGAGTGAACATCTAACTGTTAGTGTGGGATGAATTTGAAGAGCAAACCTATTAAGATGTTCTAGCCCGAGTTCTTGATGTAGAAAATTATCTATTATATTTCAAAAAAGAAAAATCAATTTCTCCTCTTCTAATTCAAGCAGGAGCTGCAGATGCATATGCCAAAGGAATATTATATAAGAGACCTTTTCTCAACATTAATATGAAAGATTTTCGTGCAATGATAAACGATTTTTTTAATCAGAGTAATTTAACGAGTTTCAATCAACTTAAATTTCGTGCAATGATAAAATTTGTTTAACCAAAAGAGGAGAATCGCGAGTTTTACCTTCTTGAGAATCTTCTTCTGGAAGCGATAGCCCTAGTGAATTAATGAAAAAAGGATATTCATTTGTAGAGGTTAGTCATTAATGCCATAAAAGATTGCCTATTCAATTTCTAACAGAACTTCAATTACCTTATCAGTTCCATATATAAAGTCACAATATGTGAATACTGAAGCAAAATTACTCTGGCTTTGACCCCCAACGTAATGATGGTAATCATGATGTTCAGCTCCACCATAGAATGGTATATATTTAGTCGGATTCCACGGAAAGGCATACCTGAATAAAACTATATAAGCTTCAACACGGATTGAATGTCCAATTTTTATATCAATAATTAAAAACAAAGCAATACCTTAATATTTATGTAAACTATAAGGGCCTTATTAATCTAGTTAATGATTTCTCACCAGCCAAAATTCTTGCTTCATCATACTCCCTTATTCTGACTATTTGAGCAAAATGATGAGTACTTTTTTTAAAATATATAACTTGCTAATTTCACTCCTATTTTAAACTAAATTTCTACATTAAAAAAAGGATATATGACAATTGGCATCATGATTCGACGGTCATATTTCATATTTCAGCATAATACATCTTAACAGTACTGACATCACAATATTGTACAGAATCCATTTTATAAAGTTTTACCTCATCACATTCAAAATATCACAACTAAATTATAACACCGAACAGAAATACTTTTGTAAGAAACTACCAAGGAACCCAACTTATTATTTTACCAGATTTTCTCTGGTCTACAGAGGAATATATCAGTAGCAACTGTTTCAGGCAATCAGCTTATTTGAGTCATTTTTAAAGGTTTAAGGCCACTAGTAATAGAAAGATAGTACATAGCTCATGCCGTAGGCACATTTCCCAGGCAACAAAAAGAACAATGGTACAAAAAGGTCCAAACAGAGCTATTCTATTCACAATCCACCAGAGGAAGAACACAACGCCAAAAACTTTTTCAAAACAAGAAGAAGAAAGTAAATCTGGGAAGTAACGTTCCCAACCTAAATGCTGGAAATAAACGTCCAACACAAAAAGGAAACAAAATGATCTCTGATTTGTGAAAATACTACTAAACATCAAAACAAAATCCTCATTAATAACTTGATGCATATTAGCATCTCCGAATTATATCAATTCTTACCATAATAATAGCTTTGCACAATGAGTTTATGAAAAATTGTATATAATGAGTAACAGAAAACAGAATAACCAAAAAGAAAAAAAGATAATAATAAAAATACAAATAGGGACATTATGCAGATCCTTCTTAGTCATAACTATAATCACCATAAAGTGTGCCGCATCCCACAATTGATGATCTTTCATAACGAAAGAAGTGTGCATGCAATTTAGAGAATGAAGAAGAAAAAGAGGTAAAGAAGAGAATAAATTCAAAAGAAGGGATCATAGTGAGAATGATAGAGATAAAAGAAAAGGGCAATATCATGCGTACCCACTGTGAGTGTCAATGGCCTCCATCTGCCGTAAAGCAATCCACAACCAGAACGTGATCATGTGACCAGGCGCGATAGCTGGCCCAAGAAAAGATGGGATCCCAAGTATCAAAACCTCGGCCCAGTGCGCATAGGGTGCCGCAAAGCCAATCGGAGCTGTATATTCATGGTGAACACGATGAATCTTCTCGTACCCCCATTTTCCGTGAAGAAATCTGTGCATCCAGTAGTTTGTATAATCCTCTACCACAAAGTACACCAGTAACTGTGAAAGAATTTCCCATCCTGATGGTAATGGCAGCCCCGTTCTAATACCAATCATCTACCGATAACACCACAAAAATTCAATTAAATCCAGACTCTCAGATATCCGAACCTTCTCCAAAATCAACTCACATTCAATAATTTTGCAAGCATAAATCTGCAATCACTACTTATCTGATTCAAAAAAACAACAGCTGGAAATCGTTATCTACCTTGGTGGAAGGGTATGAAACGAGCTGGAGAGGACCGACAACGAGGAAGAACATACGCATAACATCCTTGTAGCATCTGAGCATTTCAGAAGGAGACAATCGGACTTTAGGCTGGATCTTGAACTTGTCGATGCCAGCGCAGCGCAAAAGCTCCATAACGAGTAAAGGAAGAGGAACGACGGAGAAAATGCACAAGAGGAAGATAATGGTGTGGCAGAAGAGAAAGTAATCCGACTTCGTAGCAGAGTACTTGAACCACAAGATCTCGAAGAAGGTGAGGCTGCGCCCGAGCGCCGCCTCGGCTTCCCCCAGAGATTGATACGGCAACATAGAGCAAATGTGACACGAAAAACCGTCTCCGAGAGCGTCGAAGCCGGCGGCGCCGATTGGGCAAAATTCGTGGCTGGGAAATCAAACGCCCCCAATCGAGAGAGAGATAGAGAGGATGACGGAGGAAGACGGTTAAATAATGCGGGAATTTTGAAAGGACGAGTATCGAGGGGAAAAAGCCAAAGGAATCTCCGAATTTACCAAAACACCACATGAATTTTTTTTGGTCACGCCAACCCTTGTCACGTTTACAAATAACGTGACATTAGCTTAATTTTCTTTATTTGATGTCCAAATTTAATTTAGACTATAGTCATTTCATTTATTTTTGTTAAATAACATGATTCAAAACTTATATTATAACTTCTTTCTCCCGAGATCATATCAGATAAACGCACTTCTAGACTCTTACTTTATGACGTGACACTCGTTAAATTATTTGTAATCAAATAAAGACTATATGATAAAGTATCATAAAGCCTATATGATAATGTTATCATACAACTTTTGACTATAGAACCATGTGGAGTGGCATAAATAAGATTTGCCCCACCATAACATGGCTTCGAATAATTTTCCAACTCTATCAAGCTCCAATGAACTACAAGAATAATTGAAAAATCTCGATATGAGAAAGTTGAAATCTTTAGAACGTTGAGAAGTGTATTCAAATATCGGGTTTTAATTTAGGACGAACATTTTCGATCAATTATGGGTTTTTGAAAACTAACGCGCATAAAGTTATAGCAATATCAAATTGACCCTGACAATTAAATCCTCGTGTCCCTCTAACAATGGTTTCCTTCGTAGTTCTAAAGGTTTAATGAAAGTATAGTTTTTCAAAACCCTAGTTTATATTTCGTGCAAACCATGATTGTAAATAAATTTAACTTTACCTTAAATATAGACATTGAGCTCATTAAATTTATTGTTTAATCATAGCCTCGTGTAATAGCTAAATGTTAATCGAAAATTAAAATATAAGAGCGACCACAAAACTAATAAATATAGATCGAAACTGTAACATCCCCCGGTGCTCCCAGTACAATATTGTCCGCTTTTGGCCGAAGCCCGCACGGTTTTGTTCTTGGGGTTAGCCCAAAACGCGTTATACTAGGTAGGAAGGGGCTCCATGCTTATATACCATGCATTTTCTACTCTCCCAAGCGATGTGGGATTGTGTCCCCCTTGATATGGGCCAGACCCACAACTGGGCCTTTCCTGGCCTTCACAAGGCCGGATGCCACAATCTCCCTCCCTTGGGGACCCGACGTCCTCGTTGGCCACACTTCCGGTTGGGATTTCACTCTGATACCAACTTGTAACGCCCCAAATTATATTATCCCCAATTTTGAAAACCCTAAAATTTTTCCCAAATCGATTTACAAAATTAGGTTTAATTTGGTCGTTATAAATCCAAATTTACAAAATTAGTTAATGAAATAGTTATTTATGGAGGAAACATTTAATTAAACAACATAATAGTTTAAAACCATTTATTAGAGTTAATCCTAATATTCAAAATCCCATAAAGCATTTAATTAAAACTTTATTAAATCAAACGTAGTTCATTGAAAAACCAAATGCAAACTTATTCAAATAAAACTAAAACATTAAATAAAGTTCTTTTCAAAATATAAAAATTTTAATAAAATTCATTATGCTGACCCATCATTGACATATTCGATATTTCCCTCTGTATGCTCTTCTACTTCGGGAAAATCCTCGATCAATCCAAGTTCCTCATCTGTTAAAAATTCACCTACATCACAAGACTAAAACGTGAGATAAACTCAGTAAGTGGAAACACGTGCATAAATGTTTAATCTCATGCATTACCATGTTTTTAAGTTTGAAAGTTACATACTGGTTGGAATTCATTTTCCAGCCCTACCAAGTTTCAAGCTTTCATTAGCTATCACAAGGTATCATGCGTTCAGGCTTTCATTAGCCATCTCAAAAATAACTAAAGTTTCAAGCTTTCATTATCTATCACAAGGTTTCATGCGTTCAGGCTTTCATTAGCCATCTCAGTTTCCGTCAATTCCATCAGTTTCATGCACATACAAAATGACCTATAGTTTTTATCTTGATTATACCATGTGTCAATATCTAATCGTGCGTGACAGGATAAAACTATATAACTCTAATAACAAAATAACAACTTTAATAACGAAATAATCATAACGAAAATATTATATGTCTTGTGATGTAGGGCCTATAGCCAAAACGACGTAAGTGTACCACTTACCTGGATTCCGAGAGAGTTAGGACGTTAGGATGATTTAAGTGTTGAACGAACGTTGAAAATCGTCAAATACCTACCAAAATAATATATCTATTAAATTTCCGAAAATAACGATATTAATCCGTGAAAGAGATTTGGGCAGAATATCGTTACCGTCGAAGGCCTTAAATGAGTCGAAGACGAATTCGGGTCGGATCGGGTCGAAACTAGATCGTTTCAGGTAGGGCTGAAACTGGGTCGGTTCTGTTTGGGTCTGATCAAGCTGAATTGGTTCGGGTCGGATCAAGCTGGATCGATTCGGGTCGGATCGGATCGGTTCGGGTCGGGTTGAGTCACTTGAACTGGACCGGTTCGGGCAGACTTCATTAAACACTCGAGTCTTCTTCTCCTTCTTCCTCCTTCGTCCTTCGTCTTCCTCAAACAGAGAGTCCTTCTCTGTTCAGTGCCGAGAGCTTCTCTTGCTGTCGGGTGTTCGTCGTCGCCAGTTGTTGAGGGAGGAGATCGTCGCGAAAGGGAAGTTCGGCTGGAAAGGAGCTTCTTTGGGAAGGATTCTTCGAGGCCAGAGGTGAGTTTTCTTTGAGAGTTCGAGATTTCTCTTTGAGTTGGTGTGATTTCCTCCCTCGGTGAGACCCTCTATTTATAGGGGAGTCTCGCCATTATTTCCATTGAAGCAATGCTTCGAACCTGCCCTTCAAAGGGTCCAGATTCAGCGTCGGGGAAGGAAACTCTGCCTAGTTTCCTTGTAGCTCCTCACCCCGCGTGGTATGTTTGGAAAAGAATTAATTCTAAGGTTGAAACCGCGTAGCTGAAATGGAAATTAATTCCATTAGGGTTCTGGTTGAGCTGGTTTAGGAAATTCGTTATTGAAATTGATTTGTTTTTTTTTTTTGAAAAGTTTCCTAATTGATTGTTAATCCCGCGTATCATAATTGGAAACGAAATCGATTAGGGTTTTGAATTTGAAATTATGCTGCAAATTGGAGAAATTTTCATTGATACGTTACAGAAACACTCACTGTTTTGTTCTTAAGATTACCCCAAAACTTGTTGCACTAAGTAGAGAGGAGAACTCTACTTATAAAATATGCATTTTCTACTCTTCCAAGTAATTTGGATTGTGGACTCTTACTTATATGAGTCGAATTTACACCTAGACATTTCTAAGCCTTCACAGGATAGGTTACCAGACAGAGACAGGTACTTTATTTCATTCCCACCACATATTCTCACAAAATTTCATAATTTTTTTTTGAAATTTATGTCTAACGATAAGCTTTTGAGTACAATTAAAATAGAATTTGAGTCTAACTTGCTTTAACCCTTTCAATACTATTTATTTCATTTTACTTGGTCAAAGGGTATTTCACAAACTATGTTTTTTTGTCACAATTTTTCTTTTGACCATCCAATCATGAAATTTTCCCTTTGATGATGATTTGAGGGAGGAGGGAGGAGGGAGGAGGGTTTCAAACTAGAAAAAGTGGGCATTGTTGACTTCCCATAATAGTTGAGGAGGAGAGCGAGAGAGGAGAGAGAGATTTGTGTGAGTTGTAAAAATTCAAAAGATATTGGAGTTGAAGCATGATTGATTGATTAGTATGCCTATGATTAATAAAAGGCATCTAGATTAGACTTCCTTTTATTTCTCACATCACATCCTCTTAGGAATCACCACCCACGTTATTTATGGTCAAAGATAAATTGTAATGTACTAAACAATTATGATTGTACTCTCAAAAAGATTAGGTCACATAAGTAGTGATTATATAAGATAACAAAAGTTACATTATTTTCCTACCAATTACAAAATAATAGATATATAATAAAAAAAAAATTATAACTTTGTTCTAAAATGCACTCCAACTTTTTTAGCTCGATCGGGATAGAATCCACGAATCTAATAATAGCATATTGAAATACAATTCATGTGGTGTAATTTTTGAATTTGTCGTTTTGCATTCAAGTATAGCAAACAAGAAAAAATAATTAGACAAACACACTACACGATCTCTTATATCGTGTTCATCTGTTTTAAAGAATTATTTTGTAAGTACTTATTGTGAATCTCAATGAATTTTCGAAATTCTCATCATAATTAATATGTTAGGCATCAAACCGTGGGCGAAAATTTGAAGTTCGTGTGACTTAGAGTTGTAGTAGTCTTTACATTTGATATGGTTTTCTCTCAAATCAATTATAATGAGTATGCTAATGTGAAAAAACGTGCTGAATAAACACAATATTACCAAACGCCCCCAATCGAGAGAGAGAAAGAGAGGTGGAGAGAGGAAGCCGGTTAACTAATGCGGGAATTTTGAAAGGACGAGTATCGATGGGAGAAGCCAAAGGAATCTCTAAATTTACCAAACAACACATGAATTGTTTTTGGTCATGCCAAACCTTGTCACGTTTACAAATAACGTGACATTTAAGTCTTATTTTTTTTATCACGTGACACTCGTTAATTGATTGGTGTAATAAATAAATTATTTTAATTATTTATAATCTATTATTTTATGTCATATCATGAAGTAAAAATAAAAAATAAACATAATATTAACCCTAAAAAAATGGTCTCATTTGGTTCATATCTGTTTAATATTAAAATCATATTCGCTATAACAAACTTTTTCCCCTATTTTTAATTTAGATTAGATAAAATTGGCTCTTTTATTGTAATTAAGATCAACATGTGTAAATACGTAGATAACGAATTTGGCATTACCGTTTGCCTTTTATTTTAGTTTTTTTTTATTTAGGTCGTTTTTATGTTCTTCAAATTGTTTTTTGATTTATCAAAATTTATTTTCTCTGTTATTTTAATTCAATTTTTTATCGTCCTAATTATTCATATATTAACGAAAGAAAAAAATCATGAAAATATAATTTTAATATTTAAAATTATTTTTAGTTGAAGTAGTTAAAACTTGTGAGGTATAAATGAGTAGAAAGATAAAAGAAAGACTATATGATAAAGTATCATAAAGACTATATGATAGAGTATCATACAACTTTTGACCATAGAACCATGTGGAGTGGCCAAAATAAGATTGCCCCACCATAACATGGCTTCCGATAATTTTCCATTTCTATTGGCTCGAATGAACTATAAGAATAATTGAAAAATCTCGATATGAGAAAGTTCAAATCTTTAGAACGCTGAGAAGTGTATTCAAATGTCAGGTTTTAATTTAGGATGAACATTTTCGATAAATTATGGGTTTTGAAAACTATCGTGCATAAAGTTACAGCAATATCAATTTGACCCTAACACTTAAATCCTCATGTCCCTCTAACGATGGTTTCCTTCGTAGTGCTAAAGGTTTAGTGAAAGTATAGTTTTTTCAAAACCTTAGTTTATGTTTCATGTAAACCATGATTGTAAATAAATTTAAGTTTACCTTCAATATAGACATTGAACTCGTTAAATTTATTGATTAATCATAGCCTCGTGTAATAGCTAAATTTTAATAAAAAATTAAAATATAAGAGCGACCACAAAACTAATAAATATAGACTAAAATACTCACAATTTTGTTCTTAAGATTACCTCAAAATGTGTTGCAGTAGGTAGGAAGGGAAACTTTACTTATAAAACATGCATTTTCTATTCTTCTAAGCGATTTGAATTGTGCACTCTTATTTATATGGGTCGAATCTACACCTAAATTTTTCTTAGTTTTTACAGGATAAACTACCAGACAGAGGTATTTTATTTCATTCCCACCACATATTCCCACAAAAATTTTATAATTTTCTTTTGAATTTTTTGTCAAACGATAAACTTTTGAGTATAATTAAAATAGAATTTGTGTCACCTACTTTAACCCAGTTCAATGCTATTTATTTCATTTTACTTGGTCAAAGGTATTTCACAAACTATGTTTTTTTGTATCTAATCATGAAATTTTCCCTTTTGATGATGATTTGAGAGAGGGAGGGTGGGAGGTTTCAAACTAGAAAAAGTGGGCATTGTTGACTTCCATCATAATTGAGAATGTGTGAGAGTGGTAAAAATTCCAAAAGATATTGAAGTTGATGTATGATTGATTGATTAGCATGCCTATGATTAATCAAATGCATCTTCAAAGACTAGACTTCCTTATATTTCTCACATCACATCCTCTTAGGAATCATGTCCCACATTATTTATGATCCAAAGATAAATTTTAATGTACTAAACAAAAGTTACATTATTTTTCTATCAATTACAAAATAATAGATATATAATGAAAAAAAATACTATAACATTGTTCTAAAATGCACTCCAACTTTTTTAGCTCGACCGGGATAGAACCTGCGAATCTAATACTAATATATTGAAATATAATCTTACAATTCAGGCAGTGTAATTTTTGATTTTGTCGTTCTGCATTCAAGTATAGGCAGCAAACAAGAAAAAATAATTAAACAAACAAACAAACTACGCGATCTCTTATGTCTTGTTCATCTATTTTAAAGAATTATTTTGTAACTACTTATGGTGAATCTTAATGAATTTTTTGAAATTGTTATCATAATTAATATGTTAGACATCCAACCGAGGGTGAAAGTTTGAAGTGTTTTAAATCAACCTGCCTCTTCGTGTGACTTAGAGTTGTAGTACTCTCAACATTTGATATGATTTTCTCTAAAATCAATTATAATGAGTATGCTAATGTGAAAAAATGTGTTGAATAAACATAACATTACCAAAAAATTATTAAAGTATATTTTAGTATTATCGGAGTAAGAATAGTGCTATTATTTTACTAATATGTTGAAATTTAAGAGTTATGAATTTTTTTCTGTGAATATTCTTTATAATATTTTTTTTGGATAATTATCAATTTACCCCATAAAGTTTGGAAGTCTTTTTATCTGACATTGTAAAGTTTAAATTTTTGTGTCTAACACTTTAAAGTTTGGAGGGTTTTTTTATTTGGCATCCTAAAGTTTAAATTTTTGTATCTGACACCTTAGAATTTGGCTTATTATTATCTAACACCCTTACGTTATGAAATTGTTAAAATCTGTACGTGCATTTTACATGTAGCTTCTTCACTCCCTTCATTATGAAGAGATCCTTCATTCTTCACACTCTGCGAATGACCGAAGACGAACCCTGCTCTGTGAAGACGAACCCCTTCCCTGCGAAGATTAAACATTTTCAAAATGCATATCGGGCAGAACCAAAGCAATAACAGACCCAATTTGACAGAACAACATTTCCTAAAAAAAATGTCTCTTGGCATAAACGCACAGCTATCACGACCCAAAAGGAAACCGAGACAGAACGGGGAATGACCAGACCCAAAGGACCAAATCTTCCAACCTATTTCACTTAAAATTTTATTAATTAACAACAGAAGACTTAAATATTAGTTATAATCAGGGCCCAACAAACATGAGTTTATCAGGTTCAACAAATGATATCAGATAGTAAAACAATAAAATTTAAAATGAAATAACTATGCAAAAATTAAGAATATGGATTACAGTAATCTAGATAAAATATACCCCATAAAAATCTTTGAAGGGAGAATACTAAAAATAAAATAAAATTTCATCAGATCTAAACTTGACTGGGCAACTGGAAATTCAATTGATAAAATTCTGAAAGGTGTTACTAGGGTGAGTTGACTAAACTCAATAGGGATTATGTTTTTAAAGAAAAATTTAATTAAACTGATGTTTAAGCATGCATGAATTTAAAACTCACATTTTATAAATCCTTTTTCAGAAAAAGGCGTACAAAAAGGCATGTGTATGAAATTACCCACTAATATGTGGTACTTAATTAAAATAAGTCATTATTGTATAAATTAAAAATCATAGTGAAAATGAAATCACTCACAGACTCCGGACAAACCATGTCATAGGCATATAACAGAATAAAGGCGATGTTCGGTGATCACAAAAGCCAAAGAAATACTCTGATCAGGTTTATGGATTCGCAACCCAAGGACACGACACATACATTTGTCCTATTACCTATTTGCACTTTAGGGATTTGAATTCAATGACATATCACACATGTTCTATTACCCATTTCCCAACAAACAAACACATTCCGCATTGTAGAATCTGTGAAAATAAAATGGACCCCAAACTGGGTCGATTAAACTTGATTCGCACAACCAAGTTAATCCAGATATATTTAAATGCATGCTTAATTGAAATGTGTACAGTAAAACTAAAATATAATATAAAAATCTGACAATCATGAAATGGACGAGTCGATTTAATATGAGATAAATATCAAAATATTCACTTTTGAAAAGAATTATGCAATGGAGTGCATAAAATAAACTTCTACCTCAAAGTGGCTACAACCGATTTAAAGCCCAATGATTCAGATCCAAGAGTCCATAGATTTAACTAAGTAATCAAGTACATATCCAAAAATAACATATTAATTTTTGGGTCATATTCTATACATTTAACATTTCTAATTATTATTTAAAATTAAACTAAAATTATTGGACTGAAAAGTACTAAAAAAATTTGGCCCATAGCATAAATAAACACACGCTCAATATGTGATGAAATATGATCATGTAGGCCCAAAACTGATCTGAACAATGATCTAAAATGGTAGCCCATGAAGAGCTAAATCTGTAATACCCCGAACTTTTATATGGAATTTAATAAAGACAATTGAAGTGAGATTGGAGATTTTATAATTAATTGGATAATTATCGGGGTATTACCAAAAGCGTAATCGTCAATTATAATCATCAAGTGATATTTGGAATAATCGAGAATTTGGATTCATGTTTAAAATAATTTAATTAAATGAACGATTTAATTATGAAAGAAGACTTTAATTGGGTGAAATGTGATTTAAATGAGTGAGTAATAATATAATGAATAATTGTAATGAAAGAATTAAAAGAAAATTAATTAATTAAAAAAAGGAAGAAATTAGAATGGGGGATTTGGGTTGCTGAAGAACGAAAAGAGGAAGTAGAAAGGAGATGAGGAATCGAGAAGGGGGAGAGGTGATCAGAGCGAGCGAGCGGGCGACGAAAGTGATGGCGACGGCGGAGGCTCGGGCTTGGACGGTGACCTCCCGGCGAGCGACTGCGAGCGACGAGGATGGACGACGTCACGGCTAGGACTAGGATTGGACGAGTTCGCTGGTCGAATCGGAGCTGCTCCTGCAAGTGATTGCCGGTGTTGATTCAGGGTAAGTTTGCTGGGTTTCCTCCTTTGCTTGGTACTGTCGAAATGTTGGTTGGAAGCTCACTGCAGGGAGCTGAATCGCGGACCTTGCGTTGGGCAGGGCTCGGCTGACGATCCAGCAGGGGATCGATGGATGCTTCAGTCCAGCCCACTGTTATGTCCGAATGAGGAGTCCAGCCCATGGTTGAGTCTGATTGAGATGGAGCTCGATCCAGATGGAAGGATTTGAATGAATGAAAATTCAGCCAAAAAATCTTCATTCATTCACTGGAATTGTGGGATAACATGTTCAACCTTTCAAATTTTGTATATTGTGTATAAATACGAGGGATGCTGGAGGAAGAATCATTTTTGGGTTTCAATTTCAGAGAAGAAAAGAAGGCAGAGGAAGAGCAGACACTCTGGATGGCCGAGACTCTTCTGGAGTGGTTACCGAGTGAAAGATTGGGTATTCTATTGGTGAGGTTTCTCTTCCACTGTTTAATCACTTGGATTTAGATGTTATTTTAGATGGTATTGACCGATTACATTTCAGTTTGGGTGTTAACCTGTGATTGCCAATATTGATGTATTCTCTGTTTGTGTGTACGGTTGGATGTACATTGTTGGGTTTATACTTTTCCGAATGATCCCGAACAATATACTCTGTTTGTTATCAGTCTGCAATAATAGTTGATTAGTGTATTGGTTACCTGTTGATGAGTTCATTATTCAGTCGATGCTGGATGATCTGATTAGGAACGATAAGATGTTGGGTTGATTATGGTTTTGTTTGTTGACATATTATTTAGGGTTTCGCAGAGGCATTGATTTAATGACTGAAGTTTCTCTCTTCTATGAATTCATGCTTGATTGATGTTAACAGTGGTCAATTGGATTCCTGATAAACATATTAGATGAAATAATCTGTTGGAGGTAATATTGGTGGGATTTTTGGATATTGTCTTTGTTGATTTTTGTCGAAAACGAATCAATTGGTTGATATGCTATTTTGGATTAATCTAGTCAGGTTAAGTTATATTAGTGAATCGGGTTGTTTAGAAACTCTAGTATATAATGTATAAGAACTAAAGATAAAAAAAAAAAAAAAAGATGTCAAGATTAATAAGTTGATTAAATTAACGATTAAGTATTATTAATTGTGAAGGAACTAAGAAGGAATAAAAAGATAACGTTTGAGCGTAAACGGTTTAAGCAATCGAGGTAAGTGATATGCATGTGTTTTGGTCTTCGGACCCTACATCGCAAGTTTAGGAAATGTATGTTTCGTTGTTTACCGCTTTCCTAGCATGCTTCGTTGTTTACAGTTTTTAACAACATGTTTAATTGTTTACAGCTTTAAAAGCATGTTTTATTGTTTACAGTACTTAAATGCACGTTTCATTGTTTACCGCTTTCATAGCACGTTTCGATGTTTATTTATGCTTTCAGAAGTTTGTATGCATTCACGAACAACAAATGAAACGATACGAATAACATACGAATCCTAAGTCATAAAAAGTATTAAATGAACGAAGACAACGATAAAGAACGAACGCTAAACGAATCAAATAATAAACGAATAATAAGCTATAAATAAGTGAAAGAAAAAGAAAAATGCAACAATATGACGCGAGGTTGCAAAGGTCCTTGGATTTACCAGGACATAACGACCAATGATTAGCAGACTTTTGGATTATGCCATTGTTGCTATATCGGAGGTAAAAGACGAAAACAATGAATAAAGCATAAGAAATGAAGACAATGAATAAAACGTAAAAGACATAAATGATGATGAAAATGTAAAAGATAAGAAAATAAGGAAAAGATAAGAAACGATAATTTAAAAGATACGTAATATGAGCATATAGTAGCATGATAGGTAAATATCACTTACTGAGCTTTAGACTCATAGGATAGTACTTGCGATGTAAGTACAAGTACGAAGGAACAAATGACGAACAGATTAAGGAGCAGCTGATGAAGGATTTGCACGAGCGAGACTTGCAGCTGGTTAGCAAATTAAAGTAAAGAGGAAAGAGCTGTAATTTTAAAGTAATATTTTATTAATTGTTATTATTTGTTTTAAACAAATCATTTATGCTTCCGCTAAGTTTCAAAAAAAAATTTATTTACGCTTCCGCATTTTTATTAAATAAAGAATTTTATATAACGAATTTAACGAAAAGGTTTGGTAGCGTCCGACTTTAAGGCGCACTCTAATAAAGATTTTCAAAATTTTAAATTTCACATATTTTTAAAAAGGTTTAAAAAGTCGGGTCGTTACATAATGTGTTCTTCCTTTGCATTTCAGTCACACCCAAAGCAACTGTGTTTTATGTCGTTCATTGACCTGCACACTCACTACCCTTACCAGTTGTTGCTGCCTGAAGAAATTTTGATCATCGTAGCGCCAATTGACAAAGAGTGATATATTTTTCTCTTGTGTAGATTTATATTGCTTTTCGTTTATGTGTTGATTTTTCGGTGTATAAGTGAAGGGTTGGGGGTGATCCAAGATTGCAAGAAGAAGGACAATTTCCATCATCACAATGATGTACCCACGAAGGGTTCGTTGTTCACCAAAGCGTCCAACATATACGTGACCCGCAGTTGTATTTTGAGATCACAGATTTGTGGAATAAACTTGGCAAGAAGGCGGCTTAGGGTAGTTGAGATGTGAAAAGATACAAATTGAGATGCTCATTTTGTTGTACATAATAAAAAATTATGTTGATATTTATGTTTTGTTTTGTTTACTTGGATAATATCTATTTGGAAAATAACTGGCTTGGATAATATATGGTTTTTGACAATATCACAGGGGAGATAAACTAAAAACAAAGGAAACTCTTGCAAAATTTTCAATTTTTTGAAAGAAAAATTGACTCAAACCATTTCATTAATCATCAACAAACAAATAACATGTTCATTGCAACAATTTAAAAAACTTGAGCATAACACTGAAATATTCAAGGCAGAGGAATGCTGATATTCCGCAGCGGAAAGTAGACGTTCCACGGCAAAAAGTTGACGTTCCGCAGCGGAATGTCAACTTGTCGTCACAGAAAATCGACGTGGATGCTAACTCTGATTCTGTGCGGTCGAACTCAGCTATGTGCGGTCGATCAACCTTTGAATTGCGGTCATTCGTAGCCTTCACAGATTCAAGCAAATTGAAACATGGTCGATCAAAAAGTGAGGGGTGGTCGAATGGCTGAAGTACAGATTCATGATTTCGACTAGTTGGCTTGAGAAAAAGTTGCTAATTTTAGAGTTTCATACTAATAAATTTTCATTCATCATCAACAACCAAATTATCAATTTCATGACAACCATACCATGTACATGTGCATTACAAACGTAAACCAATTTATCAATTCAATTACAACCATATCGTGCATATGTGCATTACAGACGCAAACCAGATTGTAATATTCCAGATTTTTATATCGGAATTTAAATTGATAATTGGAAAATAATTGGATATATTCGAATTAGTCGAATAACTTATCGGGATATTATTATTGACGAAATCAATATGTTATAATGTTTAATTGAGGAAAATGGATTTTGGGACGAGTGAGGACGGTACTTGGCATCCTCAACTCTAAATTCTCACAGTGCGGACGCTGCGGACGATAGCAGAACCGTCTGCTTTGAATCTGTTCTAATTCTGGGAACATTCGAACGATAGCGGACGAGAGAAAAATGGCGTTCGAATGGATATGTTCTAATTCTGGGAACTTTCGGACGGTAGCGGATGTATGCGGACTAGACAAAATGGCGTCTGAATGACTATGTCCTAAGTCTGGACACATTCAGACGACTGCGAACGACTTATGCGGACGCCATATGCATTTTGGACGATACGGACAAAGGACTGGGGACGCGTTTTCTCGTCCGAAACTGGTTTCGGACGATGCAGACGATACGTGCAAATGACGCACCGCGTCCGGAAGGGAAAAATTGGCCGAAAAACCCATTTAAATCTGATGCTTCTCTCTTAAGTATTCTATTTTCTTACGATTTCTTCAACTGGCATGACATGAGTCTTCCATGCGGCAGCTCCTTTGTTAATGGGTGAGTCTCCAGCGGTGTACATTTCTTCTCTATAAATATTGCTGCAAATTACTGGACACAAATGGACATTGGCAGGGGAGCTTCTGTTCTCGATTCTCTTTAGGCGTAACTGGCGTGAAGGACTCTCTGGAGAATAGATAGTGAGACAGTGGGAGTTCTATGTTTCTGGAATGAGACACTAAAGAAGGAGAAGGTATTCCCTGTGCTTCCTCTTTGTTCTGTGGATTAGATGTGAAATTTGTAGGAGGTGAAAGAATAAAAATATAGTCTATTGTTGTTTGATTTTAGTCCTACACATTTGAATAATTGTAAGTCTAGCTCTGTGGATATAATGTTTGGATTGCAACTTTGATGGATATTGTGAAGTGGTTTGGCTTCCTACCTATTGTGTTCTGCCACTTGGATTACTTGTTAAGATTGGGATTATACTTTGAACATAGAGGTTTGATTTGTTGAGATTTATTCTATTGTATTGGCTAATGGATCTAGTCGGTGAATGGGATATTGGATGTTCTCTGCTGTGTTGAAATTCTGCTATTCGGACTTCGTTATCTGTACGGAGTATTAAATGATTTAAGGTATTGACGGTCTGTGTTGAGTGATTTGAAGAATCTATTGTTATGTTGGTTGGTTTTGAATTGTGACAAATTATCTTGTTCCTTTGTTGGTGACTTGCTGCAAATGAGAGAATGGATGAGGAGCAAGTTGGTAAATGACCAAACTAATGACAACTTCTGGAGGTCTTATTAAGATGAGTTGCTACTTTTGGGCATGTTTCAAGTATGCAGGTATTACAAAGTCATTTATATAGTCTTGTACATGGAGTTAATGATATATGAAGATGGCTTTAAAAATGATGCATTTGGTCATTTCATGTTTAAGTAGACGTATTAACTGGTTCTCTAATTTGTTATGGTTTGATGACAAACAACTATTCAGTTTTGTAAAGTAAAGTCACATTGATGAAATGAGCAACGTTGTGGGTTATTGTCATTCCGTTATAAGTGTTAAGGTTTAAAAGATTGTTATTAATGCATGATTGTTATGGTTTTGAAGGTACGAAGAAGAGAAAAAAAAACCGAAAGGCGTTATGGACGCCAGGTAAGTGATACTGATTGTGTTTTGGTCTTCGGACCCTACATCGCAAGAATTAGGATTGCATGTTGTGTGTTTACTAGATTTATGTTCTTTTAATGATGTGGTTATTAGACATTTATTGCATATAGGATTGTATGAGTCCACGTACATAGCGTATGACATAATAATCTATATAAATAGGCGTGTGGGGGTTCGGGAAGTTAATGACGTCTCATTGTCATATAGATCCGTGTTGGACGAATTAGAAAGAAAATAGTTTAGCGATATGGGATACCAGGGTTCATTGCTTCCTGTTCCGAAATCCCAGACGTTCTCGTAACAAATGAGTGTATATAGCCTGGGTAACCCATTGATATATATTGCTCCTTTGTGAATTGGCCGGGTTACTCATGGTCCCACGGTGTTTGTCATGTATACACTCTTGACTTAAATTGCATTGTATGATCATGTATATCATTTTCACTTCACTTTATCACTTACTGAGCGTTAGGCTCATTAGTTTAGGTCTTGTGATGTAGGTACGAATGAGCAACAGATGAACAGGTGAAGGACAATTGATGATAGATTTGCACAGGTGGATCTTGTGGCTGGCTGGGCTAGAACGTGAAAGGAAAAATATTTGAAAAAGAGTTTGTAAATGATTTCTTATTATTAATGTTATTTTTATTCCGGTGCATTTTATTCAAAGAATGTTATGGCTTTTGAGCGTAAATTGAGAAAAGTGAAAGTAAAGCGATCGGGTTTTAACGATCGAATGTTAGCGATCAAAGTAAAGTGATCGGGTTTTAGCGATCGAGTGTTAGTGATCGGGTTTTATGAAAGAAAAAAAAGAATGATGTTTTTATTAAAAGAAAAGTTTTGAATTTTACGTATTTTGAAAATGCGGGATGTTACACAGATTATCAATTTCGTTACAATCATATAATGTATATGTGCACTAAGAATCAGTGTGTCGTTCATCTAACCATATCAAACATTTGTATTTTTTCCTGAGGAACATCCAACTGTATACCTCGAATAAACTGTTGTAGATGATGTATATTTGGTTTCGACACAGTTCATCCATTGATCTTTGCATGTTTGCTCACTCAATCTCATTATCTTATGTTCCTTATTTGATGGACTTGTCGTGATTTGCATACAGATGTCGGATGCAAAACTGATACTTTGTTTGCCCTGCAAACTCTCTAACAACTAGCACCAGCCCTTATAAAGATTCACAGTACGAGTCTAATATTGGTACACAACGCATAACATAAACATAGAAGATAAAAGCAATCAATCTCACCTTTTGTCGATAAGAAATTATTGTTCATCCATTGCTGGACGGGGTGTTGAGATCCCAGCCCCTACATGATGGATGTCCAAGTAATGCGTTGCCCCCCATTTGGAACGATGCATGCAATCATACACAACTGATGTATGTGAGTGCGTTCCTGTGCCTGTGCCTTAGTATATAAGACTTGACTGTGCACTCCGGTGAAATTCTTTCCTATTTCTTATGTATGGCGTTTTGCCATAGAGCAACAAATTATTATTATTTTATTTCAAAATATAAATGTAACGTTCTGTGACGGAAAATGTAACATTTTGCCGCAGAATAAAATTTAATTGTTTAATGACAAATGTGACAGTAATGTTCGTCCAACTAACCGTCCATTCTTATTAAAGGATGTTCATCCCTTTATTCTAACTTCTTGTTGATTCGATAATTCATGATTGTTTTGTTAAATACCCTATAGTAATTTAGATTGCCATATAAAAGCTGGAAAAGTTGACTAACTAGAGTGCAATTGGTTCAAGTTAGCTTCGGTGGTCGTTGTTAAGTAGCTAAATATACTTGACAATAAATCCAATGTCCAACTTTTATTTTTTCAGTCAACCACTAATTTTATAAAGATATTGAAAATAATATGTAAAGACATATATATTATAATTATTATATTTGATGTGCTATTGCTTTATAGGAGACCCCATATATTATTATAATTATTCTACTAATAAATTAATGGTATTTTAAATTATCATAAGATAAGATTATAGTGTCCATTAAGTTTTAAAAAAAATTTCTTGAAGGAGTGGTTAGTTTTCAAACTCCGAGCAACACAATAATATCTTAAGTTTAGTGTGGAAACAAAAAATAAAAAAAAAACAAAAAAAAAACATAGATTCAACTTTGAAACACTCTTGAAAAAAATATGACAAGAAGAAAAAGAAATCAAATGTAGCAAAAATTATAGGGTAATTAACCAAACAAATATTGAGATATGATGTTAGTGATAAGACAAACACTAAATAATTTTTGCTAATAAATAAAATACTGAACTATGATAAATGAATAAGGCAAACATCGTTACATCCTCTTAAATGTTGGACTGTGTGAAAAATCAATACTTTCTAGCTGAACATGCAGTGAATTTCTAGAATTAGACTTTCGAATCTCTTTCCCATATGACTATATAAGCTTGCATTATTCATTGTCATCTCTTTCATTCAATTTTCGAGAGTCATTTCTTACCCTTTTGGTAAGGTTGAGTATAATGTTAACATTAAAATCATTCATGATTGTCTCAATTATTAGGGGTGTGCATGGTTCGGTTCAGTTTGATTTTGAAGTGGAACCGAATCGAATCTGTTAGTTTCGATTTTGGAAATTCAAAATCGAAACCGGTTATATGAAAAACTGGTACCGAACCAGAATTTCGGTTCCCGTTTTACATCATTTAATTTTTTTTTTAAATATTATAATACAATTTTATAAAAATAAAAAATGCAAAGTTTCCAACTCGCTGTTCTTGAAACCACTTGCTGCTTGAAATTTGTGAATTGTAAATCATGTAATAGACGCAAAGAAGAACAAATCAACAACCATATTTGTCATCACAAACCATAATATGCAGGAATTATCGACACATCAATATTCAGAATCTATTCTCTTAGCCAATAGAACACCAACACCAACAGCCATCATCTATCATCATGGTATTTCCAACCCAAAACATTATGTTAATTGTTAACCAAATCACGCATCTCGGTGAACCAACAAAGTTTACAGGCAAAGAAATCAAGCACAGAATCCATCATCGATGACAGTTAAACGAAAATCTCTCACAGACCAGATAAAATGATTGTGTGGCTTGGAGGTCGGGAGCCGAAGTCGGGACAAACAGGCAAACATTGACTCAAGCTCGGAGGTCGAGAGCGAGTGAGGCGAGGCGAGGTGACTCGGGACTGGAGTCGGAACTGGCGACTCCAGTCCTGACTCTAGTCCCGACACTGTAGAGTGCAGATTCGCAGTCCTCGCGATGAGGCGACTAGTAAGGCGAGGCGACTGGTGACACGAGGCGACTGGCAACTTGAGGGCAAGGAGCTGAGGCTGCGAAGAGAATCTGCAGTCTGCAGAACAAGCGATAACCCATTAACCCTAAAATCAATTTTGCGGTTCGGTTCCGATTTTTCGGTTTTCAAAAACTGGAATTGAAAACCGAACCTCAAAATTTGTTTCTTACTAAAAAGAACCAAATTTGGGTTTTTGTGTGTGCAAAACCGAACCGAACCGACCCAAAATGACTGGTTTCGGTTCGGTTCTTCGGTGGCGATTCGGTTTGCACACCCCTATCAATTATGGAAGGAAGGTCTCAGTCGACCTGACCTTTGAATATGTCCAAGTAATGAGTTGTAACTCATTTGACAGAGGCATGACGACTTTCCATCTTCTTGAGCAAGTGTGAACGTGAAACGTAAGTTCGCCTTACATTTTTTAGGCGTGCATCCGCCAAGTGCATCCTTCTTGACACACGACCCTTAACCAATGAAAGTCACTATCAGTTAATTTTATCTTGTACCCATTATTCAACGCATAATCCACGATTTCTTCTATATTTTTGTTCAAAAAACTATACTACTTGTCCAAACACATACCAACGAGAGAACATTCTAGTTGTGTTTATAGTTGAGGCTTACTCTCCCCCACGTCTTCTTCTTCGAATTCACGCAATGAATGAAACTCCTATTTGTCTAAAGTTGTCGAGATAGAATACACCACTGTAGTAGTTTCGTCTCTAAATGTACAAACCTCATGTGCCAAGACTGTCGACATCGACTCCGCATCCAATCCACATTTAACGGATTCTTGATCACTCCCTGATGCCATTAGTGAATAACAATTAATAACGCTTCAACTTTGTTTAGATGCAGGACATTTCAACTCTAGGAAAGATCTAGGGTTCGATAATCACTGAAAAAATTGCTCTGAGAGCAGTGTGATCTCTCCAGAGCACGAAATGTAATTTATATATTAGGGGAGCGGAAGATAGAGAGTTACTTTCCTCTGCGGAACAACGTTGTTTTGCAGAGGAAAGATGTCATTCAGCGGAGCATTTGTTTATTAGTATTTAAATTCCGCAGAGAAAAGTATAACGTTTTGCTGTAGAACGTCATACTTTCCGCTGAGAAAAATATTCATTCCGCGGAGGAACAATTAACTAAAAACTTTATAATTAGTACTTACCTTCCGCAATGGAAAGAAATTGAAGTTTTTAACGATAAATGTGACAATGATGTTAACACTATTTATTTTACATAATTCAATATTTTATTTGATAACAAAAATTGTTTAGGAATAAACTTGTCTTCGATTTCATTTTACAGTGATAGTTTTGTTAATTTACCTTTTAATTTCTATAGATTTAGGACAATCTAAGTTTGATTAAAGTTTTATTTAAATAAGACATTTGGATTAATTACTTCTCAAATAACTTACAACTATGGAAGAACTCGGAGAGTAGAAAATTACAGGTCACATTTATTGAGGGTTGTATTCACTGATAGGAAAAAAAGAGATGAATTTCTGATTTCAGAAAACAAAGGCAGTATTTTTAACCACTTCTGAAGGTTGAGAGAGAGAGAGAGAGAGAGGGAGGGAGGGATGCAAGACAAGAAATAAGAAATGGGAAACAAATCAATGGGCCCCTCTGTCTTCTTCTTCTTCTTCTTCTTCTTCTCTTCTTCTTCCTCCTCTCGTTCTTCTAGTTTTTCATCTTTCTCTCTCTTACCTTTTTATGGTACGTGAAAGAAAGCTCTGATTACGGTAGGTGTGGTCGACGGCGAGGTTGTTGAGAGAAAGTAAATGCATTTACAGGAGTAGCTGAGTAAGCAACGCAGAATGGGTTGGTTTCCATCGTTAATTCTTTTAATGGTTTTTACAGTCTGTATCACAGAGGAGGAGAAAGAGAGAGGAGAGAGAGAGAGAGAGGCACGTGGTTCAGCTTCAGTTGGGTGAAGACTGAAGACCGCTGTATTGTTTTATCTTTAATTTTTATGTAAAAAGCTGCTATTTTATTCGTTCTTCCTTCCGTTTTGCATTCAAAGCAGCGAAAAAATCACATCAAACCCACCACTTCTTTGGTTTCAAGTCTCTCTGGGCTCGCCTGTTCGCATTCCACAATTTTCTCTCTCCTCTCTTCTTCTTCTCTTCTTCTTCTTCTTCTTCTTCTCAATTTGGGTGTGAAGGATTCGGATCTCTGTTTTCGAAGTTCCCAAGAGGAACCCAAAAGAGCAACAGTACAGGAATTAGACGGGTAATTTGTATTTTCTCTACTTTGATTTGGTTCCTTAAATGCATTTCGATTCTTCTGCCGATTTCTTCGAAGCCCAAAATCTGGAAATGTTACTTGTCTGTACTGATCGAACTGGTCCGGCTCGCATTCTGAAGACACTGTCAAATTACATTCCAATAGGAAAATCTGAGTAGCTTAGATCCTAATTTTCTCGGAATTTAATTCCATCATGCCAAACGGATAACCCCTTTTAGACAAACCCTTTCATTCTCGAGCATGAGAAGGCTGTGCCTATCTAGTCTTTCTCATTCTCTTTTCGTCTGCATTTTATTCTTTCATCAAATTATCATGATTTCACCAGCTACTGAAACCCAGATTTTACTCCAATTCAAGAACAGTATCACAGAGGATCCGTTCAATAGTTTGAGAAATTGGGTATCTAGTGAAAACCCTTGTCAAAATTACAATGGCGTCTTCTGCAACTCTGCCGGATTCGTGGAGAAGATAGTTTTGTGGAACACTAGCTTGGCTGGAGTTCTGTCCCCTGCTCTATCCGGATTGAAATCCTTGAGAACTTTGACGCTGTTTGGAAACAGATTTTCCGGCAACATTCCCAACGAATATGGAGATATTCAAACCTTGTGGAAGATCAATTTGAGTTCCAATGCATTATCTGGATCAATCCCAGAATTTCTCGGCGATTTGACAAACATAAGGTTTCTCGATTTGTCGAGAAATGGTTTTTCTGGTAATATACCGTCAGCTTTGTTCAAGTATTGTTACAAAACCAGGTATATTTCTTTGTCTCAGAACAGTCTTTCTGGTGTGATTCCATCGTCCATTGTTAATTGTTTGAACCTCGAAGGTTATGATTTTTCGTATAATAATATAAGTGGAGGAATTCCTTCTCAAATCTGTGACATTCCTAGCTTAAGATATGTTATTGTGAGAGGTAATATGCTGTCAGGGAGTGTTGAGGAGCCATTTTTGAGCTGTCAAAGCTTGAATCTTCTGGATCTTGGAAGCAATTTCTTTACTGGATCAGCGCCATTTTCAGTTCTCAGCTCACAGAATATCACCTATTTGAATTTGTCAAACAATGGCTTCGAAGGGTCGATTCAAGCGATGTCTAATTGTGGCGATCGAATGGAGATTTTCGATATTTCGAGTAATGACTTTGTTGGAGAGATTCCATCAAGCATTTCCAAATGTCAAAACCTTAAGATCATGGATTTGGGTTATAACAAGCTGAATGGAACTATTCCATTGGAAATTACAGATTTGAAGAGACTTTTAGTGATTCGTTTGGGGAATAATTCGATCAGTGGATCGATTCCTGCAAATCTCGGAAACATCGATGTGCTTCAAGTATTGGATTTGCACAATCTCAACCTCGAAGGAGAAATTCCGAGTAGTCTTAGCAGCTGCAGGTTTCTTCTTGAGCTGTAAGTTCTTAAAATCTCTCTAAATTGCGGCTTACAATTGTTTGATCATAATTTGAATTCTTCTCGGCTGCAGGGATGTTTCGAGTAATTTTTTAGACGGAGAAATTCCAGAGTCTCTTTACAACATGACGTATCTCGAAATCCTCAATCTTCATCATAATCGACTCAACGGAAGCATTCCTCTGAGTCTCGGAACGTTATCAAAACTTCAAATATTAGATCTTTCAGAGAATTTTCTATCCGGTTTGATTCCATCTTCGCTTGGAAATCTGACAATGTTGAGAAATTTCAATGTCTCCTTCAATAATCTTTCTGGGTCTATTCCTGTTATGATCTCACTTCAAGGCTTTGGACCTTCTTCATTTTCAAACAATCCATTTCTCTGTGGTGCTCCTCTGGGTTCTTGCTCTGCAAATGGCAGTGTCACAACCTCGAAGAAGAGCAAGGTTCTTAGCCCATCTGCCATTGTCGCAATTGTGGCAGCTATTTTGATTCTTATTGGAGTTTGTGTGATTTCCGCTATGAATATCATGGCTCGACGGAGAAAACAGGAACGAGAGGCAACAGTTATCGAGAGTACTCCACTGGCTTCAACCGATTCGAGTATTATAATAGGAAAACTGGTTCTTTTTAGTAAAAGTTTGCCTTCAAAGTATGAAGATTGGGAAGCTGGCACTAAAGCTTTGTTGGATAAAGAGTGCCTGATAGGCGGAGGATCGATCGGAACGGTCTATCGAGCTGATTTCGATGGCGGGATTTCAATTGCAGTAAAAAAGCTTGAAACTCTAGGAAGAATCAGAAACCAAGAAGAGTTTGAGCAGGAAATCGGGCGATTAGGATCCGTTCAACACCCCAATTTGGTCGCATTTCAAGGATATTATTGGTCGTCGACAATGCAACTGATTCTATCGGAATTTCTCCCGAACGGAAACTTGTACGAGAATCTCCATGGCCTAAACTTCGCCGGAACCAGCACCAGTGCTGGAAATATCGAATTGTACTGGTCGAGAAGATTTCAGATCGCCCTCGGAACTGCAAGGGCCTTGGCTTATCTTCACCACGATTGTAATCCTGCCATTCTTCACCTCAACATCAAATCAACTAACATACTATTAGATGAAAATTATGAGGCAAAGTTATCAGATTATGGGTTGGGAAAATTGCTTCCAATTTTAGATAGCAATGTTATTACCAAGTTTCATACATCTGTCGGATATGTTGCCCCGGAATTAGCGCAGAGCTCGAGATTGAGCGAAAAATGCGATGTGTATAGCTACGGAGTGATTCTTTTAGAGTTGGTGACAGGGAGAAAGCCGGTGGAGAGTCCGAGAAGCAACGAGGTTGTGATTTTGTGCGAGTTTGTGAGGGAGTATCTGGAAAATGGGTTTCCTTCGGATTGTTTCGATCCGAATTTACGAGGGTTCGAAGTGAACGAGCTCGTTCAAGTGATGAAATTGGGTTTGATTTGTTCGTCCGAAGTTGCTTCGAAGAGACCGAGCATGGCTGAGGTGGTTCAAGTTCTCGAGTCGATCGTAAATGGAATGGGATCATAGGAGGAATTAAGTAGAGTCTGTTTTTCTTAGAATTAGAAAGACATTCTTTTTTTTGCATTCATTTATGACTCCAATATTTCTTCGAATAAAATTCTTCGATGATGACGGGTTGTTGATTATCGACTAATTACATGATTATTGTTTCGATTTTGTTAATCAAAGACGATCACGGACGAGGTTTGGTCGATACCGTTGTGTAATCTTAATATGAAAAACATAAGATGAGATTAATCAATGGGGAAGTGTTAGAGATCGAACGATAATCGGAAAAAGAAAATACGATGTGGAATACCAGATTTACGTGAAAAAAATCTTTCGAAAAGAAAAACACGGACAGAGGAATAATCTGCTATGAAGATCAAAATACAATTGCGAGTTTTGCGACTCTAGCTTATATTAATTTATAGAGAAAAATAAAATTCTAAATGAGATTTATAATGCAAGCTCACCGACTCAGCCCAATAAAATTTGGGTCATACTAAAATCTAATCAAAATAGAGTGATCTATTTCCCAATGGATTTGACTTTACCAATGCAATCCTTAATCAAGTCAACAACTTTGTTTGGTTGGGTCATTAAAATAAACAGTTTTCAAAAACTAAAATTAAATTTTATTAGATTCCAGCCCATACTCAGATCCAAGAATGGGCTTCTCCTTTGTCATTCAAATGATAAATATATAATATAATTTCTTAATATTATAAGAAATATGACAGTGCCAATCAATTCTAAATCTCATCTTATTTGCATTTGAATCCAATAACTATCATTATTTTACAATATTAAATATTGTGTAATAATGTACTCTAGAATAATATTATTATCTTTGAGGTCACTTTTGTCGCAACTTGCAAAGTGAATCGAGACCGAACGAAAAAAAGACTCGATTCAAAAGAATCAAATCGTCTGATCTTTTTTCACTTTAAATTTATTAATTAGCATTAAAAGTCTTAAAATATTTAATTACAAGTCATGACCCATCAATCGTGGGCTTAATATATAATGACCTAGTTTTTCTTATCTTTTAAAAATCGCGTGAAATTTAAAAAAAAAATTTCTTTTATAAAAACAGCGGAAATCTTTATTAAAACCTTCACAGTTAAAATCAGAGTTATTTTTTTAAAACCTGACCGTTAAAAATTCTTTTATTAAATTCGTTACTTAAATCGTTATAAACAACATAAGACTTTAATTATAAAATCATTTTTCTTAAATTACAGTAGAACCATAAATAGTTTATTTAAAAGAAAATAAATAAACTGTTACTTTATATTTACAAAACTCTTTTCTCTTTAATCAATTAGCCTAGCCAGCCACAAGACCCGCCCTTACAAATTCTTAATCAATTACTCCTTAATCTATTTATCGTTTTCTCTTATGCTTGTACCTACATCGCAAGACATAAACTAATGAGTCTAACGCTCAGTAAGTGTAAGAAATGAATAACTGGATGCACATGTTGTGCCACTTTAAAATCTGTATACACTTTCTCTTTTCGTTTTCTCTTTATCTTTTATCATTTACGTTTCTGTCTTTTACTCTATTGCACTCGACCCCGACGCTCCAGGCATAGTAGCAATGGATAATCCAAAAGCCCTCTAGCCGTGGACCGATCCTGTCAATGCATCTAATTCGACTCCTCTGGTAGCAACAATAGATAATCTGAAAGCCCTCTAACCATTGGCCGTTCCAGCAACCGGTGTGAGCAGCAATGTCATAATCTGAAAGCTTAATAGCGACAATGGATAATTCAAAAGCCCAACTAGCAACCGTGCCCACCAAGGGCTTAAACGGTCTCACATCAAACTGTTGCCTTTTCTCTACTCTACTTTACTTTTATCATTTAACATTCGTTTATCATCTGTTTTACTTTCCATGGTAAAATGGATATTCCTACTGCCCGAATGATGGTAGTTCGCTTCAGGTGATCAGCCTTCCACGAACACCATACACTTAGTATGTGTGAAAATCCATTAAACCATATTTTTAAAACTGTGCATGAAAATCATTTTCATAATCTTTGAAAATCATGATGCATGATGCTCGTGAATGCATACAATCTCTATAACATAATTAAGGGAACCTAATAAAACACCCAACACACAATTCACAGAACATGCTTGATAAAATGATAGTCATGCTAATTAAAATGGTAGACATGCTATTAAAGCGGTAAACATGTTATTAAAACGATAGACATGCTAATAAAGTGGTAGACATGTTATTAAAACTGTAGACATGCTAGTAAAACTGTAAACATGCTCATAAAGCTGTAGACATGATCATAAAATGATAGACATGCTCAATATCTAATAAAACGGTAAACAATACAGCGTGCATATCCTATTATTGCGATGTAGGGCTCCAAAGATCAAAACACACACATATCACTTATCTCGTTTCCTTAAAGCGCTCAACGCTTAATCGTTATCCTTTCTTCCCTTTTTTAATACCTTCACAATTCAATAACATTTAATCATTAATAATCACAACTTATTAATTTTATCATCTTTCATACCCTTAATCCATATACATTACTTCGCAACCTAAATTCAACTAATCTGTAACGCCCTTTGTTATTAAACCAATTTCTTTCTTTCATTTTTAGCCATAAAAAAATTCTTTTTATTATGTTTAAAACGTGTGCAATCAAAACATATTAGAGTATTGAGCGGAATAAATTCAAAACATAGTTTTAATAATTCAAATGTCAGTCCATAGTTTACCAAACATTTATTGAAATTAAAACCATAATTAAAACAATTGATTTTATTTTTTCCTTGAGCCATTAAACATCAGGTCGAATCCGGTTGATAACTTAAGATCTCAACTGGCAATGCCTCCTCCTCCATATTAATTTCTTTTATCATCTGCATCACTGGTAAAACAATAAGTCTAATGCTCAACAAGAAATAGAATAATATGTTTATGTTGTGCAATGCATATGCAGTCATTTTAGAGAAGAACTTATCTCCTCTTCTTTTCATTTTAGTTTCACTTAACAGTTCAGATGTATGAGATTTATCAGTGTAGGAAGATATGATACATTATATTGTCTTGTGGTTTAACCGTCACTCCAACGAGGAGATACATCCATTAGGGGTGTCACCAACATTAACAGTCACCTATTCATCCCAATCTCATACACTTATTTAAGTTTATTGGTTCATTTCATTTATCATGTCATGCATATGTCACATTTTTATAAGCACTATCATGATGCATGAATGATATTTCATATCTATTTCATAACAGTCCTTGAAGTATACAATTCACAAAATATATCAATGAAATAGAAACAATCCACTATAATTTCAACAATAGGCAGAATTCTATCAAAGCAAAATTTAACAAACAATCCCGTGATGCATGGCCTCCACTAGCCACCGCATCCTATTTCTTACCTCTGAAGAACTTTCTCGCGATCCTTAGTGCGTTTAGCTTTTTATCTATTTTTTCCTTTAATACATTCAATATAATTATCATTTATTTATTAACTATAAATCCTAACTTTGATACCGTTATTTGTTAGTTATTATTTTATCTTTTTTGTTAAACGTGGATAGTACCGATCAGGAATATTCTCATGAAACAATGTATTTAGCAAACTCGTTAGACAGAATATCCTTTCCAAGTAAGTTCCCAAGAAAGACTGGAGGGTCACAACGGTCCACTTAAATACCAGTCTCCTAGACAGAACTTACTTACACAATACAATTACACCACTAATAGAAATAATATTTCTAAAATAATAATAGCGCGATAATAATAATATTAGGGACTAATATTCATCAACTAATTCTATTAATAAATTTAAGAAAAGAAAATCGTTACCAATAAAATCCAAGAGGCATCCCGTAATTCCTTTCGTCGTAGTCTCCGCCTATTTATTCACTCTTATCCTCAATTTCTTTCTTTAACATTTTCTTTCCACTTTTTCCTTTTCCTTCACTCTTCTCTATCTGACTAATTTTTCTCTACAATTTCCTCACCACTTTCTCATTTTCTCATCCCCTTTTCTTCCTCTCCTTTCACTCTTCTTCCTTCTCCCTTCTCTTGTGATTTTCTTTTCAGCAAACCATGCCTATTTATAGGCATTTTCCACTTCTTCAATAGGTGCCATGAAATGGAGAAGTTAGGCAAAATTAGGCGCAACATTTGGTACAACAAATCTGTCGGCATCCAGTGAGTCTGGCTTACATCCATGCGACCGGGTTTGAGATGTCGACCACACCAACGTAAAAACCATGACGTTCGTGCCCACTATAAATCCAATTCACATAGAATTATGTGAGTCCAATCAATACCCTCAATCGACTGGAACTTGAGAAGCGACCGCACCCACATAAAACAACATGCGACCGAACCAACGTGAACTTTGTAGTCGTGACCCAACCGCAATATCATCTATTTTCTATCCCATGTTTATTTATTTAATTTAAATCCTAATTAACACATTTCATTTAATTAATCCTTATTTAATTTATTCCCAATAAATTCTTAATCAAATATCCTTTTTAACTAATTCTAATCATTTCTTTCTAATAAATCTTCAACGATTAACCAAATAATTGGTATAAATTATACTCCAATAATCTAAAATTATCTGAATATTCTAATATCCAAATTTACACCCGATTAATTTTTCATCATCCTTACTTAATTCCATTATGAAAAAATCGAGATATTACATAATCACTTAACAGTTTATAAAATTCGTAACCGAAATAACCACAACACATAAAGATGCAGACAACATTTAGTCAACAGGGAATACCAATATCCAATAATAACCCAACAACAGAGATCCAAAGCCAAAACCAATGGAGAACATTATAATCGGAACCAATCAGAGCATATAACCAAAATAGGCCACAAACAGTTTGCCATAGAACAAATAATAACAGGATATGGTTCGTCCAAATATTTAACCACAGAGTGCGTTTCTTTATCTTTTATCCAAACAATAGATTAACAACCAAATCCAACATATTAACGTTCCAATGATAAAATGCAAGAAGCTTTATTAACATATAGTAGTAACCAATCTCAGTCATAAACCTCATCCTAATAACTCACTAATCTCAACAGTTTCACCCAACAATGACACTGCAATATATCCTCATACAAATCACAGGAAGAATATAAACAACTCCATAATCCAATCCGAGGCAGAACCAATAATATCACAGAATATTAATCCTAAAGAGTATCACCCAATATACTTCATAGACATTACCCAAATAGCAGCAATTATTCTACAACAAAGTTACAGAGCATATACTTCATAGCTCGTCCAAACAATAACCAACATGGAGCATTCCCATATATTTCAATAATCCAACAAATCCATATCAACTAGCATCACCAGAAAACCAAACATCCGAAAACAGCAGAGAAGGAGAATTCATTACCAAAAGAGCAACCGAGGGAAACAATGCCCAATTCCAAAACGCCAGAGAACATTTGGCTCTAACTAGCAGTTCACACTTATCCAGAGTCCTCCTCACACAGACGTAGCTCACACAACTTCCATATAGGTAGAGAAGACATCTAGTGACGCAAGGTTTGATGGACAATCACACATTTCAAAAGATGAGGCCCAATGCAAGTCATCAACGTGGAAAGTTGTTATTGTCTCAGGAGAGGAGGAGAAAATTATCGGGGAAAGAAAAAATAGAAGAATGGTTGACTGAAGCAGATTTCTCGTTTAAAATAGACTTTTCGGTCGAAGGAGTCGTCAAAACCATCAACCAAACAACGACCGATTTTCTAAATTCTGCCTCTATTTTGTGTTTCGGTTGAACCTCATGACCACATCCCAACCGATGACTCGACCGCAAAATCGATAAATTTGACAGATTCAAAACCCGCTGCCTTTTTAGTCACGCATCACGTTCGCACCCTCGACCGCGTTGCGTCCGAAACCACAAAATCTAATCTGGAATGCATTTCGATCGAACTCTTCGACCCAACTTCGACTGGGGTAAGACAGAAAATGCAAAGAGCAATTCGTAATGCATTTTGGTAGAGATATTTGGCATCACCCTCGACCGCGAAGCGACCGAAAACTCAAACTGTATTCTGCCACATTATTCGGTCGAGTTGCTCAACCACGGAGTCGATTGCAGCCTCGACTAAAACCTTCCTGGACATGTTTCCTCCTATTTTTCATCCTTAAGTCAACAACCCAATATAATGCCCCACTTATTGACCTTAATTATCTTCTAATAAACCCCCTAAATTATAATCTACCAATTATTTTCTCGATAATTCCCGATAATTATCCAAGTAGTCCGAATACCCCCAATAAATTCCCAATTATTTCTATTAAATTTCGTTACGAAAAATTAGGGTATTACATAATAGGTTTAACGAGTGATACCAGATAACATGATAATATAATAAAATAAATAAATAACTATGTGAAAAAGTAAAATAGGGATTACAATTTATAAAAAAAAAAAAATTTACCTCATAAAAGTCTCTTAAGAGAAAATTATTAAAAATTTTAAAATTAAAGTAAATTCTACCGAATTTAATCATGATTCAGCAAATGAAAATCTAGTTGATAGAATTATGAAAATGTAAACTGGGGTGAGTTGACTAAACTCCATAGAGGTTAAATTTAATTAACAATAATTTATTAAAAACAATGCATGATTTGAAAACTTGTGTTTCATAAATTTATTTTGGATCATTGATTTAATGATCGATTCGATGAGTTAGTGTCCAATGATAAGCCTAATAAATATTTGATTAGGTCATTAAAAATTTGATAAATTACCAAAAGAATCACTGAACTGTGAAATCAATGATAAGTCAACCACTAAATAATTTTTGCTAACAAATAAAATACTCAACTATGAGAAGTGAACGGTTAGAGATCGAACGATAACTGGAAAAAGAAAATACAATGTGGGACACCAGATTTACGTGGAAAAATCCTTTCGGAAAAAAACCATGGGCAGAGGAATAAATCTACTATGAATATCAAAATACAACAGTAAATTTTGTGACTTTAGTTTATATGAATTTATAGAGAAAACAAAACCCTCAATGAGATTTATAATTTGAGCCATTAGCTCGACTCAATAGAATTCGGGTCACACCAAAATCTAACAATCTCCACATTAACATAAATTTTATGAAGAAGATCCATAGCGCATGGTCGTCAGCTCGACCAAACAAAACGAATTCAAAACCCTGAATTTTAACAATCTCCATCTTGAAACGAATTCTGCTGCAAGGAACAAATTTTTAAATTTTTAAAATTTTATTTTCCACGCCCTTAAAGAAGATCTGCAATGAGGGTTTGCCTACCCATTTCAAAAAAATATACAAATCATTAATATAAAAATTTTGAAGGGTAAATTCAGCAACTGATGCTAACCATGTTTAAGAAACACTTAAACCACAATGATGACATTTTCAAATCCCACGAAGTGTCATCTAAATATGTATGAACATATCTTACCTCTTGACATGCCATATCAAAATTGTCATTTAAAATCTTTTAAAATTTCACTATCATTATCTTACCATAACGAAATATTGAATCTCGATCCAAAAGTAAAATACCTACTTCAAAGATTTCATTGTCTTAAAAACACATTATTCCACAAAATATCTTACCAAAATCACTGGGTTCAATAAAAATTTTTCCCAAAATTGATGTGGAAAATTGTGGATATCACAAGATTCTAAAATATATCTAAAAAATTCAGATATTTCTATAATAACAAAGCAGCCCCAAAATCAAATCAAATCATCAAATAGTCACGGATATTACAAAATTCAAACTTTATTTGAATTTCAACTGAAAACAATCTTCAAGATTGAGATATTTTTGTGATTTCAAATCTTCCATAATCAAATTTAATCTCCAAAAAATCTTCAAAAAATTCCAATGATTTTCAACAATTTTTGTCTTTGGCAAAAATCTAACTTTACAAAGGACACTCTTGCGGCAGTCTCAATTGAAAAGGCTTGAAAGCGAGAATGGAGAACAACAATATAGATTCATGGCGAATGACAATAAATAAAAAAACTCTTCAACATTGAACCTATTGCTCAGAGATACAACGACTTTGGCGAACTCCAAACAGAAAAAAAAAAATCAAAACTTTCATGACAAACGAGACAATTGTTTCTAATGATGACTGGATGATAGAAACTAACAAATTTTATGAGCAAGATAAATGGCAGATGAAACAATTTTCCATTTTTTTTCCAAAAACTGTAATTTTCTAAAAAATTATGAAAACCTTGTTCGATCCAGAACAATTGGAGAGAATCGATGTTTCGACAAATTTTGAAAACCGAATTACATAATTTCTCTTCCAACCAAGCTCTGATACCACTTGTTAGAGATCGAACGATAACCAGAAAAAAGAAAATATAATGTGGAACACTAGATTTGCGTGGAAAAACTTTTTCAGGAAAAAACCATGGGAGATGTCAAGTTTATTAGCCTTTTTGTTAGGCTTAATGTATTTTGATGATGACTTGATAATGATTATTTTGATGCAAATAATAAGTTGGTTATTGTATTGTATTGATATTATTCTTAATTGTTTTATCATTATATTTATATTCGTATTTATTGGAAATATCCTCAAAACGGGTATTATTATATGCTAACATGTCTATCTAATTTTGTATAGTGAATACATAACGTTTTAGAACTTAAGAAAATCAAGAATGACAAAAAAGAGCAAAGGGTCGACAAAACTGGATAAAGGGTCAACTAAGTGAAGCTGCTCCGAAGGAAATGGTCGATCGCACGGTTGATCGCAAAATGGACAGATTGTCAAAACAGTCGTCCGCTGCGACTAAAAACACAACGGATCCTTCCCAACGGTCATAAAAATCCCACGGGAACATTTCAACGGCTAGGAGATGGTCAACCAAACCAGAGAGTGGTCAACCGGTTGAACAGTTTTTATAAATAGAAGCACTTCGAAGCCTAACACAACCAACAAGAGAAGTAGCAAAATTCTGCCAAAATTTACATTCAACTTCTCTAGCATTTAAGTGAGTTTGTAATCTAACTCTCCCTAACCCCAAACTTGAGATTTCAATTTGAGAGAGTTCGGAATAGTTTTTTGCGTTTTCAATTTTCAAATACCTCTACTAATTGTAAAGAGTGACTCCCTCCAAATTCGTTAAATTAGGGTGACGCCCCGAAACAGTTAACGGCTCGATTGACACCCGAAAGATCAAAAGGTGACACTATGGAATAGTCAAGGAAATGGTGATGTCCCAGAATAGTAAAACGGTGACGCCCCGAAATAGTCGTTGTACGGTTTGGTTGGCACCCGTAAGCCAATCGAAATTAGTGGATCTCCAAGTGAACTCTTGGAGCTCAAACGTTGGCAGATTGTCGAACCACGTAAACAACATCGTTTGCAATTCTCTTATCCTAACTCTTTACTTTATTGCATATATTTATGATTGATTATTTAATTATATGTATTAAATCACTTAAGGATTTAGATAATTAATTAGTTTCATTTTTAATATTTTTTTTCAATAGGTTAACAACGATGTTTGTGTCGTTTATTTTTTATAATTAAGTGCTTAATTTATTAATAAAATTTTTTTAGTGGTTGAGATGTTGGGAATTAGAGGTGGCTAACGAGCCGAGCCGAGCCGGCCGAGCCTGAAAAAGTCTGGCTCGTCGAGCCTGCCGAGCTTAACGAGCCGAGCCTAACGAGCCTGCCGAGCCTAACGAGCCGAGCTTAACGAGCCGAGCCTAACGAGCCGAGCCTAACGAGCCTGCCGAGCCTAACGAGCCGAGCCTTAACGAGCCGAGCGAGCCTAACGAGCCTTAACGAACCGAGCCTAACGAGCCAAATATACATAAATAATAATATCTTATATAATGTTTCGTAATTGATAAATACTCTTGTTGCATACTATTGCATACTATTGTTGCATACTATTGTTTCGTAATTGGTGTGCGGTATCATTTATTATTATAATAATTTATTATAATGTAAAAATACTATAATTAATAATTTAATTGAATAAATATTTTTATTACAATTTCAAAATGAAAATGAAAATTACAATTTCAAATATAAATTACAATTTCAAATCACAACTTACAAGATAAAGAAAATATATGAAAATGAAAATTACAATTTCAAATTTAAATAAAAATTTAGTCTTCGACATCCAAATTTTTGAATTCTTCAACTATGTCATCTTCTCGTTGTTGATCTCTCGTCACAGCGTCGTTCCAATCCTTCATGCAAATGAGTGCCTCAACGATTTCTGGTGCAAGTCTTCCTCGTTTATCATCGTACACACGTCCACCTGCACTAAAAGCAGACTCCGATGCTACTGTAGAGACCGGAGGTGTTAGTAGATCACGTGCCATTCTAGAAAGAATAGGAAATGAAATAGAGTTGACTTTCCACTAAGCCAAAATATCAAAATCCTCAGGGCAAGAAATGTTATGGTAGGTGTTAAGATAAATATCGAGTTCATTTCTTTGTGAATTATAAGAATGAACATTGCTATCTATTTGCTTAAATATATCATACATAAAATCTTGTGGATCTCCACCACAAGCACCACTACTAGAACTAGCATGCATATCATATGACGGAATTGAACGATTATTAGAATATTTAATTTCATAAGAAGAAAATAAATTATCAATTTCATTTCTTAATTGAGCACCATTAATTGAAGAAGAAATACCTAAATTAGAAGAAATTCTATCAAGCATTATACGCACTCCATCTAATTTAAATCTAGGATGCATTATGCATGCAAAACAAAAAATATGAGGTATGTTAAGCCAATATTTTTTAAATTTTTTTTCCATTTTTTCAATTAATGCACAAAATTCGTTTCTTTGTTTAAATATTTGAAAAGTACCCGTTAATTTTATAAAAATTGGGAGAACAAGATGAGTAGTGGGATAATAAATTCCCGAACATTTATTTGTAGCTTCATAAAATGGTTTTAAAAAATCAAGAAATAAATTAGCAATATCGCAACTATTATGATCAAGAGTAATACATTTTGTTTTTTCACTAATATAAGCACAAATAACTAACCAATATGGCTTAGCATTTTCTAACATTAAATAAGTCGAATTCCACCTTGTATTTACATCGGTTTTTAATTTTCTTGGTTTAAGTTGAGCAATTTTACAATATTCTTTATATTCTTGTTGTCGCGTATTAGATGAAGTAATAAAAGAAATTGCAGATCGAATAGATTCAATATGTAGCGAAATATGTGACATGCCATCTCGAACAACTAAATTTAAAATATGACAAACACATCTCATATGAAAAAGAGTATTATGAGCCGTATCTAATTGAAATAACCTTTTAAATTCAAAAATTGCAACATCGTTAGCAGCAGCATTATCTAGCGTAATACTAAAAATTCTATCTCTAATAGCATATTCTTGCAAAATTCCAACAATATATCTATAAATGGTAACGCCACTATGTGGATATTCACAACTACGAAATCCTAATATTCTTTTATTTAATTGCCAAGAGTCATCAATAAAATGAGAAGTTACGACAATATATCCTAAAGCATTAGGTGCACTCCATAAATCAGAAGTAATACAAATAGACATAGACGGAGCATTTGAAAAAAACTCAATTAATTCATTTTTCATATGATTATACATTTTAATAATATCACTTCGCGTCGTACTTCTAGGGACTCGTCTAAAACTAGGATTAATATACTCTTTCATAAAATTTTCAAATAACTCGCTATCAAACATAGATAAAGGTGCTTCAGATTGTGATATATATTTTGCTACTCCTTCTCTCATTTTATTATGTGAATACATAAAATTGGCACTGCCACTAGCATTTATGAGTGTTTGTGTAGGGTCTTTCACTTGCTTGTTAGCGTGACATTTTTCATAATGCCTACCAAGTGTGCTAGTAGAACTACCGGATACGTATGCATAATGTTTAATACAATATTTACATTGTGCTCTACTTTCTATTTTTCCACCAATTTTAATATCTTTTATTTCAAAATTATTCCATACCTCCGATGTTTTACTTCTTTTTTTTCTAGGTGACGATGTGGATGCATGTGCCGATGATTGATCAATTGCAATTGTGAGATTATCTTCCCTAATTTCTTCAATATCATCGTTAGTGTCATTAAAAGTGTCAATCAAAAAATCACGAGGATCCATAATTAAAAAAATTGACTACTACGAAACAATTAATAAATAAAATGATACCGCACACCAATTACGCAACAATAGTATGCAATTGTTGTGAATTGTGATCACCTCCTCCCCGAATACGAGTCCTACAAAAATTGCAAAAAAAAAAATTAGTTGTTTTGTAATACACATTAAATTAAAAAAATTAAAATTATAAAAATAAAATATACCTTTGAAATTGGGAGAATGATGGAGAGATTAAGCAATTGAGAAGGAGATATTGAGAGAAAAAGAGAAGAATTTGTGAAAAGATTGAGAGAATGTGAGAAAGTTGGGATGAAAAATTTGAGAAATAATGAGGAGTATATATAGAAAAAAAATTTTCAACCGTTAAATTTTTCAACCGTTGCCAACGGTCCGTTGGCATTTGGCAGTGACTCACTGCCAGTGAGGGGGCTCGCCACAGGGAGGGAGCTCACCTCCAGACTCCAGTGCGCTCCAGGCAACGGTCTAGAGACCGTTGCCAATGCCATCGCCCCTCGCCTGCTCGCCAACGGTCTTCAGACCGTTGCTTCTCTGTGAGATTTCTCACAGAGAAGCGGCGAAGGCTTCTCTGTGAGAAATCTCACAGAGAAGCGGCGAAGGCTCTGTCGCGACGTCGGGACAGAGAAGCGGCGAAGGACAGAGTCGCGACGTCGGGAGTTCGCGACGTCAGGAGTTCGCGACGTCGCGAGTTCGCGAAGGCTTCTCTGCGTCGGGAGTTCGCGTAGGCTTCTCTGCGTCGGGAGTTCGCGACGTCGGGACAGAGTCGGCGAGCTCTGTCTTGCCGGCGATCGCCATTGACGCAGTCCTCGTCGTCCTCGTCGTCCCGACTCTGTCCTCGTCGTCGCGAGCCCGGTCCTTCACGCGAGCTCTGTCCCCGTCGTCGCGAGCTCCGTCCCCGTCGTCGCGAGCTCCGTCCCCGTCGTCGCGACTCGTCAGCTCAGGCCAGAGGGATCCCGTCTCCCCGTCGTCGTGGGATCCCGTCTCCCCGAGTCGTGAGCTCGGGCTCACAGTGAACATCTGGCGGGCTGGCTCGCCTGCTGGCTAGCCGGGCCAGCCCGCCAGGCTCGCGAGCCAGCCCGCCAGGCAGGCTCGCGAGCCAGGCTCGCCGAGCTCGCGAGCCCGGGTGCTCGGGCTCGGCTCGGCCCGTCTACCGGGCCCGAGCTGAGCCCGCTTGGTACTGTAGCGATCCGAGCCAAGTGGGCGGGCTGGCATTAGACACCACTATTGGGAATTGTTTTGTTAATTTTCTTTAAAAAATTGTTAAAATTATCACATGGCGTTTTGTACTGCCATTCACGTGGGACAGAGTAACTTATTCTCTCTCCGTGGCCCCATATATATTCCGAGCCAGGCGCATAGCAACGAATTAAACCGTTAGTGGCAATCTTGTATTTATTTTCTATTTAAAGGGTAAATTCAAAACATGCCCAATTTAAGTCATCGACAAATTTTCGCACCCCTAAACAGAAAAAGCTCGAAAGCCGATAACGCTGCTCTCTCCTGAATTTATTTCGAAAATACATTTATACCCCTCCTCTCAATCAAATTTCATGCCAAACTAGGTAGTGAAACATCGCAAATATCTAGAACGACAGGGGTATTTTCAACTGCTATTAATTTGTACGTAATGTTTTAATCGCTTGGAGAGTCCGCTTCTTCTTCCTCGTTTCGCTGCTCCTGGACGGAGCTCTCAGTCTCCGATTTAGGGTTCTTGCGGCCGGATTTAGGGCCCCTGGAGGCCGGAGAGTGGGAGCGGGAGATAGAGGTTCGGGTTATTTTAATGTTGCTTTAGGGCGGAGTTCTGGTGGGGACAGATTTTTATAGAGGGAAGGAAATGGAGGTTGAGGTTAATGTTGAAGTTGAACCGGTTTTGTTTGAGGCGTATGAAATGGACATTGGGTACGAGTTTGATGCGGCTATGTATTTTGACTTTAATCGAGCTGAGAGTCCGGCGGAGGCTCGTCTGGCTGAGCTTTGGTTCCAATCTGCTAAAAGTTATCCTCCTTCCCGTGAGTATTCTTGAGCTTGGAATCTTGATGTTGTGGTGTTCTTCATTCTTGGTTGATTGGTTTTTGTAGTATCAAGCTTTGTTGAGCTGGTTCTTGAGCATTTTGGAATTATACATTTTAAGCTCTGCTTTTCCCTTTTCTAATCTGTTGAAGTTTTTTCATTTTTGTTTTGCATCTCATCGGCACTCTCATTCCTGGCTAAGCAACTTTCTTTCTGATTGTAAAATGAATGATTATTTTTGCCATTACTTCCTTTTATTATTCTTTCCCATTTATCATTCCTTCCCATTAGTTCCTTGTCTAACAGCAACCTTTCTATCTGTCTTCCACTTCATATATCTCTGTTGATATCCTGGACACTAATGGGGCGAACACTACATGTTTCAGCTTTTATGGCGAACTTATTTATTAGGGGGTCGACCATTTTGGAAACCATTGATTCCTCTCAAGAGTTACCCAAGCATGCCGAGATGAGCAGAGGAGAAAATATTATAAGTATTGGCTCAGTAATGTCAGTGGCTGATGCAAATAATAAAGGTAATGGACAGTAAAACCTTTTGCTTTGTTGAACTAGCATTCCCCTACAGACCTCAATCTAACCCAAGTAATCCCCCAGTTTAGCTTCTCTTAGTTGAGCTCATTCTTCATATGATCATAGGTCCGTAATAGAGCAAAATTAATGACTTTAGCAAGAGCTTTTCTGAACAACTTGACTATGTTTATCGCCAAACTCTTGAAATATATGTGTTATCTTGTAGGATATGGGATTTTCTCTTCTTTATGGGATGATAATGAGCAGAAATGTATCTATCAAAGCCACAAATCAAGTTCAGGTACATTGTGCTTTCATCAGTGAATGCATGGGTTAATCTCACGTTGAATTTTCCGTTTTGGGTGGTAAACAATCATTTGGAATCTTTCGTTGTTAGATTCTGAGAATATGATAGTGTTTTCTGCATGAAGTTTCTAAAGTTTTAAAGAGTATTTATTTAATTATTTGACTTGTCTCATTTTGTTTGTTAACTCTTTTTGTTGGATTGACATTTTACTATCCTTTATCCATTGAAAAACAAAAAAGTTGGAGGCAATACTGCCCGTAAGCCTTTCGTACCAAGGAGCTCAACGTTGATGAAACCAACTGCAAGCCAATTGGCCAAACAATCTCAACCCTGTAGTTCCAGGTGAATTTTGTTACTTGTTATGTTGTGTTTTGAGTTTTTATTTTAAATTATTGAACCGTTAAAATTGTTTATTTCTGTGTGCGTTCTCATGTTGAGAAATCTTTCAGAGTCTGTCTAAGAGTATTTGGACATTTGATTTTAAGCTCATCCGATATTAATTTATATTCCTTTTTAACTAGTACTTTTAAGTGATTATTTTAGATTTGGCTGATTTTTTAGTATTATTCATAGTTATTCTTTTTTTTTTTCCTCTGGTACATGTCAAGAAGATCACAGTTTTCGAGGAACAATTGTCAGCCATGTATTGTCTTCATGATGACTGTTAAATATTTTCCTTTTCTGTATTCTCAGATTTCAAAATTTACACTTGAAAAATGATGTGAAGACTTTCTGTAATTATTCTGGTGTTGAAAGCCATGCTTCCAAGAAACAAAAGCTTGATGGAGGTTACTCGCGCAAGGTACAATAGTTGTGAAGATCTATTTGTTTCTTTTTTTATTTCAATTGTAGAATGGATTAGGTACTAAGTGGTAATCAAAGCTAAGCTTGAAATTTTTATATTGATTTGAATTCCTTACTTAAGTGATTAAATTGCTGTTAAAACTATAAGAAACTTCCAGATGCATTTGAGCAAAGTAAAAGATTAGGTTGCCACTGGATTGGGCCAATGTTATTGTTTTAATATCTTATGCCATCATCACAAGATGATCCTAAAAGTATTCTTCTACTTAGGTCATGGAAGAGCAGCAGGCTAATTTTTTCCGAAAGGTTACAAGAAAGGTATATTGCTTTTTCTTTTTCAGGCTTTGAGTATATTTTCATTATTGTCAAAGTTTCTATTTCCCTTCTTCGATTGATTTTAGGATGTAAGTTAGAACTTTCTGTTCACCTTTGGGGACGAATTAAATGATCTCCATTTTATTTCCACAGGACTATTTGAAGCTTTGGTATAGTTTGTAAACATGTGTGCTTTTGCAGGATGTACCTGTGGATAAAAATGCTTTATTTTCCAAGCTGAAACTTACAATTCCCAGAGAGCCTGACCTTGAAACAACGCATAGGGCTCAGAGGATGAGGTTTATCTTGTGTTCTATTCCCGCTACAATGGAAAAATGGCGTGATGACAATCTTCAGGATGTACTTTTTTGTTAATGGTATTGCAGGTCGAAGAATAATAGTACAGAATTAGCACTGGAGACGGTGGGAACTCGCAGATTTGAAGCCCGTCCACTGAACAGAAAAGTAGGTACTTATTTTTGATAAAGTTAGATAAATCTGTGAATTACTGTATTTTGCCTTTGAAACTCATATTTATGGCAGATTTTAGAGGCTCCTTCATTTCCTCTCACCAAGAAAAGTACTCCAAAACTGCCCGAGTTTCGTGTAAGAGTTGAACATTTATTTACTTCGCAACACGTCGATGATATAAAGATATCTGATATTTGTGTGTAACTCTAGGAATTTCGCTTGAAGGCATTAGAGAGGGCAACACAAAATACACCTTCCGTTTTGTCAATCTCATCACAATGCAGTTATTTTGATAAGGTTAGATCTAATTTCATTGGACATAATCATTATAAGATATGATAACTATGATCAGGATAACTAGTTTGTAAAGATCAGATTCTTCTGTTGCAGGCGACAGATAAACATGGTACTTTTCATGTTTCAAGCAACGGCAACAAGGAGAGCAGAAGGTGGTAAAATAGAAAACAAAGCTTTGTTCTAATTTCAAATGACAAAAAGATGAAATGAAAAATCCATGTTATTCACATTTACTTTGGCAGGTCAAAAACTATAGATACTATAAAGCAGGATGGACCTGCTGTGATGCATGAATTTAAGGCTCGTCCGCTTAATAGGAAGGTAGTAATATATTATTTAAAACTATAATATTCTGACAGATGAATAATTCGTGTTATTTTTTTCCGTTCAATACAGATATTCTTAAGTAAAGGCGATATCGGTATCTTCAGAACTGCAAAACGTGAAGCCACAGTACCCAAGGTTATCGCCAGTTTTTCATCTATTCAAAACAGATGGCTTTTTGCTTTCTTGTTCAACAACTATATCAGAGTGTACAGTCTCTGCTCTACACTACTTTTGCTTCCTTGTTAAGAATTTTTCTCTTTACAGGAATTGAATTTGCATACCCAGAAGAGGTTTCAGCAACCCCCAACTGACCTTTTCTGTAAGGTAGTCTTTCTCTGTAAATCATTTTAATTCAAATTTAATTTACTTTATATGCATTCTGTCAGAAATTTTTCTTGATGCTCATTTTTTGTCGCTGTTGGTGTTAGCTTTCCTTGAAATCGGAACTCCCGCCTACTAATGGATCTAAGATGAAATTACCTCCTCCTGCTTCCATATTCAAAAAGGTTATACTTTGTTTATGTTTTTCTGGGTCGGTTTAAGATTTTACAAATGCAATATTATTGTCTTATTACTTGCTACTGATAAATTGAATCTTATGTCTTTGGGAATAAGGGCTCAAAAGAAAATAGATCCATGTATTTGCGACAAGAACATAAGGTATTGTTGTGCGAATCGTGTTTTTTTTGCCACAGGCTCTTTGCTGAGGCTTTACATTTTTCACATTCTTTTGTAGACGACACAGGTAGTTAAAGAGAAAACTCCCCTCATCGAAAACAGATTGGAATCGGAGTGATAGATGCAACCCAGAAGCCAGTAGGATGAAACCCAAGCTACAAAACTGTAAATTGCTCAGAAACATGGCAACTCACTCAGGCAAGCTTTCTTAAAAATAGCTATCTTCAGAGGTGTCATAATTCTAGAAAAAAATAGCTACTTAGCGAGGCGTCGATATAGAAATTGGCAGCTGAAATGAACATATTGTTATACCCAAAACATAAATTCCAAGTTCAATAAGCATGTTTGGATTGATGCCTAACAATATGATATTTGCTGTACAGAAATTCGAGCCACCTGTTTTTAAACGTTCTTCACCTTACCCATCAGTAAATTTGTAATCATGTTACTCAAGAAATATATCCATAGTTTCCTTAACATGCTCATACTGAACAACTGCTGCTGCAATTATGTTATGGTTTTAGCTAAGTTGGAATAGATTTATCGAGAAATTTCTCTAGGTTGGAATTATAATTATGCAAATCAAGGCAAAGCAAGATGCCAATATCTTAGATGATGAAAATTATGAGTAACAGATGCAATTCTTTGAATTCGGGTTTCATCATCTTAGCAGATTCAAGTAAAATGATTTTACTATTTTGTTGCTGATCATCAACTCATGAACTTATTAGGTCATTCAACTTTATTTTTAGCCGAATAATTTACTGAACTTAATAGTTTCAGCAATTAAGTCCCGTTATTAAATGATTTGTCAAAGAAATTATATTTTTGTTACGTGATCTTTTATGTTGAGCGATTTGCAAGAAGAAACGATATAATAATTTTTGTAATTTTATGATTCTGAGTGCTGAGATTTTCAACTTATTTATATGAAAATCGCCAAAATTGTTATATCGAGAGTTGTTTCTCTTTAGAAATTGCTTATCAAAGATTCAAAATAGATCACGCGACCAAAATGTGATTTCTTTAATGACATGTTTAACGATAAAGACTTAATTGTTAACATCCTTAAGTTTAGAGAATTATTTGACTAAAGTAAAAGTTTAGAAATTCCTAAAGTTTAAAGGTCACTTTACACTTTAGTCTATTTTACTTATGCGCCGAAGAATCTTATTATGGGCGGATTGGTTTTCTTAGTTTTGAAATGGATTAAATTGTTTGGGAGGATGAAGGTTCTTAATATTAGGAACATCCCACCAAGTTGATAGGGAAGCTCGAGTTTTCTCGATATTGAATCAGTATTAAACTTTCAGGCCGATATTTAACTCTCAAAAGAGCATAAACGAGGGTCGCCCTCGACGCGAACATCTCCAAGCCAACCATAACATGGATTGACATGTTCAATCAACACCCACGAGAAAATACCAAATTCACACACTGATCATACAAAGCAGGGGGGAGTTCATGTTTCAAACTAAGCGATATTGACAAGAATTGCTCCTAGTTTCGAATCCGAGCAAGATGAACAACATGCTCAAGAACAAGACAGCAGTTTAGACTTGTTTACCATCTTCTAAGTTGCTAGAAATGGATAAAGATAACTTTTAACCTAAGTTAGATCATAATTTGTCAAGGATCCCAACAAGTTACTCATAATTTCACCATCATCATCGTCTCCATCAACAAAGTTCACTGAAATCCACATCTGATTTTTATTCCGGTTTATTGAGTTACAGACAGGATTCTCTCAAGACATCCCAACAATGAACGATAAATGCAGGAAATCTATACAGATAAATTCCATCACTTGCTTTGATCCTTCACCCTCAAATTATAAGAATCAAATTTGACAAAAAAAAAGCTTAAAAATCAGACCAATCAATCGAAGAAGAAGCTGAAACGAACCCCCAATTTCTGCTGAAATTTCCCAGTCAATGAGTAATTGCAGCCTTGGATCTTTTCTTCGCCTCACTGTAAAGAACAACCCCCATAACCGTTACAGCAAATCCTGTCATTCCCATAACTGTAACTGGGTTTCGAAAGATCAAAACGGAAACTATGGCCGCCACTGCCGCCTTGGCATTTCCGAGAACTTGCAGTGTGAGTGCACTGGTGTGTTTGGTCACTAAGAAATTAGTCAAATTCACCAAATAGGCGACAGTCGCATTACCCAGCAATAAGAAAACAATATTTGGATCTCCTCTCGCTTTCTCGACAGTAATGGCGGCAACATTGCCTTCGATGTAGAGGGTAAAAGGGAGCAAAATCACGGCCGCCATGGGAGCCATGTAAAGCAACAAATTCATCGAATGAAGCTTCTCTGCCTCAGAGGTTAACAAAATCCCCTGAACCACCGATTTCAAGGCCCGCCCAGCAGTTGAACCGACGCAAACTAAAAACCCAAATAGGTGAAACAATGGCTCGCTATTGCTGGCGAGAACAATCCCAAAAACCACAGGCATAAGAGCGAGGTAGACTTCCGCAGATTCTTTCTTACAGGTGATGACAAAAGCAAAAATGGCGGTGAAAAACGGGGTCGTAGCGCCGATTGCCTGATTAAACGATACCGGAAGGTAACGAAGGGAAGTATTACCGCAGACAACTGAGAAGCAGAAAATGGCGCTAAGAGCGAAGATCTTGAGGAACTGTTTGTGAGAAAGAATGTGTTGCAGAGGAACTAACTCGAGGAAATTAATGGCTATGTAACTGTAAGTGGCGCAGGAAATCATATGCAGCATCGTAAGGAAGATTGGAAATCGGTAGCCATAGTAGCTGAGGAGATACTTGTTGAGGAGGAGAACTCCAATATTAGACAAGTACCAAGAAAGTACGATCAGAGCGGTTAAAATGGTCGGAGAGTTGAACGATCCGACAGCGTAGTTTGAGCTGCTGTTTCTCACGTCGCTCGGAGGCGTCGGCGGAATGTCGATAACGTCATCCGCCGTAGCGGTGGTGGTTTCCAACCGAGGATTGCTCATTCGCCGAGTGGTCCATGACTGTGCCTCCAGCATTTGGCGAGGGGCAGAAACAGAGGAGTGAAGGTGGGGAAAACCCAATAACCTTCACTTTCTCACTCTAAAAGTTCTATTTTTTGGGAGGGAGAGAGAGTAAAATGAAAAAGGACCAGCACTGTTCTGTGTGCGACTGCGACCTACGGCAGAAGCTTAGGTCGAGGATGACGATGGATAATATGAATGATGTGTAAGATGACTGAAAAAATCTAAGCGGACGGTGGATATTTAGATTTAGATGAATAGAAGAAACTCAACCGTTGGATTAAGATAGAAGGATATAAAGGGAATAAAAACTAAAACAATATAATTGGCGTCGCCCGGACTCGAACCGGAGACCTTCAGTGTGTTAGACTGACGTGATAACCAACTACACCACGACACCATGCCTGATTCCTGAAGTTCGTTTTCAATTAGATTCCAGTAACTTAGCTAAGATGGATTGAATTAATGATTTGATCTGCAGCTAAGAGCCCAAAAATGGCGTAAAAAGCTCTCTTAATTACTTGATCATAGACGATCTTGGATGATTACTACGTCAATATAATAAGTGCATCAATAAAAATCAAGTTTTAACTCGAAAGCTTCCGTGTCGTTCGTTCGTTCATACGCTCTTTGGCAACAAAATATCAAAGCAACCTGTAAATGAGATCATGCGAAAACAGTGATGATTTCTATGCGCTTCCAAAACAAACAAGATTTTTTATTCTCTTAGATTCGTTCGATGACAAAGAAGACCCGAAATGATTGTGGGTTCGAGTGAATCGGCCGAAAAGTCAGACCTTGCTTGTGACAAAATCAGAATTGGTTGATTCCCATATGGTTGTGCCATCGCAACTGCATACCTTCTTGTAATTCTCGCCAACTCCGGCACTCCTCGCAATTACGGCTGCTGCAATGCCAAGATCGGATCTGTCTTCAGTTTCGTACACTGCTATCGACCGTCCAATGAGATCGGTAATCCTCAGTTTTTGTTTGGTCCCAGAGAAAAAACAGTCACCGTTCTCATCGACATCCAATGTTCTCAGGTCACCAACTGGCTGAAATAGACAAACAAGGGTTCTGAGTTATTCTTTCAGCCAAACACAATTAAGTTAATAAAGTAAAAACTCGATGAGAAGAAATTTAGGCACATAAGTTGAAGTAGACCTCATTAGCAGGCTCTCCGCCAATAGGATCGAACGGTTTTCCCGTGCTGGCAGCACCTCTTGTCAGATCACCAAATTCATTGATTGACCAGCCATGTATTCCGGGAGATAAGCCGTTAAAGTTGGCTTCAATCCTCACCAATTCCATGTTGACCTGAGCTAATCGAACCACTCCGAATATTTTTGGACCTTTGAATTCAGCAACAGCAGCTGACACTAAGAATTCTGCACAAAAAGAAAATAGTATTTGATAGGTTACCATGAGATTAGGAGATGAGGTTATTCAACTGTAACTTCTCTCGGTGCTCCTAACACAATATTGTCCTCTTTGGATCGAAGCCCACACGGTTTTGTTATTGGGATTAGCTCAAAACACATTGTACTAAGTAGAAAGGGAAACCCAACTTACAAACCATGTATTTTCTACTCTCCAAAGCAATATGAGATTATGCACTCCCACTAATATAAGTTGGACTCACACTTGGGCATGTCATGGCCTTCACAGGGCGGACTGCCACAATCTCTCCCTCCTGGAGACCCGACGTCCTAGTTGACCACACTTCTAGTCAGGATTTCGCTCTGATACCATTTGTAACATCCTTCAATGCTCTTAGCACAATATTTTCCTCTTTGGGCCGAAGTCCGTACGGTTTTGTTCTTGGAGTTAGCCCAAAATGCGTTGTACTAGTTAGGAACAGAAACTTTATTTATAAACCATGCATTTTCTATTATCTCAAGCGAAGTGGGATTGTGCACCACTACTGATATGGGCCGAACCCACACCTGAGCTTTTTCTGGCCTTCACAGGGCGGGTTGCCACGTCAACTGTTTTAGTTTGGTAAGAGTATTAATAATAGGAGGGGAGAAGAATTAGTGGGTTAATTGAGCATTCCGTGAGGAGATATTAGGGAGATACAAGAGTCTCAAAAATTCGGGGAAGTGTGTGAGGTGGTGTCCTGTTCTAGAGATATCGGAATTGTTGTAATTGATACTTGATTTCTTGTATAAGATTCGAGGTTCCATCATTTCCCTGAAAACTATATCTCTCTCTCAGAGGGCAAAACTCTTCTACACATTGCTGTAATTTAGTTTAATTAATAGAAAAACTTGTCAATCGTTAAATAATAACATATGCAGTTGCTTCTAATTCTTCCCTCAATCTCTCTCCCCCATGTTTTCGGTGAATCAATGGCCGAAAACAGCTCTCGAGATGAAAAAAAACCAGTTTCCATCTGGTTTTATTGCCAAAAATGCAGCTACATGATTTACAAACCCAGAAAGAAGCTACTGAGAAAGATATAATAAGAACTGAATTCAGGCCAAAAAAAAGAGTGAGAAAGATTGAGAGAGCTACCGTCAGGTACCCCTTGTCCGATGAGTCTAGCTTTCCGTCCGGTCTGTTCCAAAGCTTCGGTCATGCTCTTCACAGGCGTTGAACCACGGATTCTCACCACCTGATTGTCGAGGTCCACCTCAACGCTCTTTACTCCTGATCAATTACAGGAAAGACTGTGTATAACTCAGGCAACCATAAATTCAAATTATGTTCTGCAGAAGAAAACCTACAAGACGAAAGAACGCTTTCCAATCCAAACAAGGATTCTGTTCTTAAGAAAATTGAAACAATAAACAACTGCTTCTGCGAGTGTAAATAATAACTTAGAATTTGATCAAGGCTCACCGTCGACGGTCTGCAGTTTGTTCTTCACGGAATTAACACATCCCCCGCATTTCATATCCACCATGTACTCCGTCTGATACCAAATCAGCGGCATATCAGAAGTTAACCCTAATCTGATTCTAATTGGAGACGAGTATTTGCAAATAAAACCGATTCCTCAAAAGAATAGCAGGGATGGTAAAGGTGTTTAAGCTTTGTTTCTACCCGAACCGCAATGAAACTACGAAATAGAACTAAGAAACTGTAGAAAAATAGAACTCAATATCTGAGAATGAGATAAAAGTCCAACAATCATACTGACCAGAAGCTCAGGCGATTCAGCATCCTTCTGCCAAAAAAAATTAAGAAATCGCGAGATTCAGATTAGGATCCACTAAATAAAAACAAGAACGAACACATTACAAGCAAAACAGAGGAAAACCCAATTGGGTTTTTGTAAATAACACCAAACCTGAGAGGAATTGGCTTCTGAGGCTGGCGCTTCCATGTGGAGAGCCGACGGTGGGCGGGTCAAACTTCTGACAAGAGCCAAACGATTTAGGTTTAAAATACGAGGGGAGAGTAAGGAGAGACTGTTTAGTTTCTGGTATTGAAAAGATGAAGATGATGAAGAAGAAGAAGAGAGATAAGAGAAGGCTATGGCGGCGGCAGGTACAGCAGAGGCAGCGATGGCTGTTGCGGAGGAAGTGATTGACCTCAGAAATGCCATTTATTATGATTTCTCAGTTGTATAAGATGGGAGCATAGGGAGTAATTTCTTCAAGATTCTGTTCCCTTTCTCCATCTAGAAATTTCTATGCTCAACCTCACATCATCAGATTGAAGTTCTGTCTTTTCTTCCCCCTGTTCTATCGTCTTTGTCCAATGAGATCTTGTTAACACAAATTTCGTAAAAAACCATCCTCAAGCATGTGATAGAAATTTGAAGCCAACTCTTTCTATCAAATACTCTCCTATGAATCTATCCATTCATGAATGAACATTACTGAATAATTGTGACTATCAATACAAATTATTGTATTATATGAAGAGAATTGATGTTTTGATGAATTTTGAATCTAGTTTCTACCCCAACCAGACTCTGAGACTAATTATTTGCAACTCTAGAATTTGAGTCACACCAAAATTTAACAGAAAAAATTCTTAACAGCAAACTCTTCCTCTTCCTTCCCCTTCACCTTCAGTATAATTTCTTCTTAATTTTACTATAACAAATAAACATAGCTCCATTTTCTGAATTTCTTCCTCTCCATTTTCTTATATGAACATTTTGTAAGTACCCAAGAAATTGTATGTCAGAAAGCAATCTAATCAGATGTTCTTTATTGCCATTGAAATTTTTAACCACTTGGATACATGTACATGAATCCATCGCCACTTTCTATTTTGAGAAACTTAATATATTAGCAAACTCCAGACCAATTTTCAAAGTCTATGGTTCCGCTTCAATTGCAATACCAATTCTAAGAAGACGAAAAAACTCTCTCCCACATAAGTGTCCACTCTCTTGCACGATGCCACCAGCTTTCATCCATCCCGGGCATCCCTTGCAAGCACCGTCAATATTCAATTTAAGAATTTCATCTCTTGGGGAATGCTAACTAATGGAAGATATGAACTTCCTAGTTTGACTACAATTATTATGTGCAAGTTACCCTCCATATTTGAGTGAACAAATATAATTAACTACAGTTTCAAACATATTGGATGGGCGAGAAAAATTAATTTCATGATCTTCTTTATATTTCCAATTCTATAATTAAAAAATTGAGCATGCGAAGAAAGAGTTCTAATTCCAAGGAGAACGTATTCTACTTGTAATTTTCAATTTTTTTGTATTCTAATTTTCTCGGTCTTGTCTGTAAAACCAAGTCCACCCTCTAAAAATAATTACTTTCCAAAACTCTTAATTCTTGTGCAATCATGCAACATATGCATCTCCATTTCTTCAACATTAGGACAATGAAAGCAGTAGGTCAAGTTTACAAGATTACGACGAAACTTTTGGGCTTTCGTGAGGAGTCTTCCATGAGCAAATATCCAAAGGAAATGGTTGATGCGGTATGGGACATGACAATGTCGAATGGACCTCCAAATTGCCTTAGGATTTTCATTATTGAAACATGAAATGGGCAAATATGCATATTTAATATTGAACATTCCATCATAAGAGTATTTCCAATAAACCACAATCTCACTTTCCATTATCCAAGAGTCTTCCCAAATGTTCACCTTTGACCCATCTCTAATCGACCAAGTTGAAAATTCTTTTAGTTGAGATAAGATTGGCTGAACCGCTTTTCAAAGAGGTGTTGCACAATATGTCTAGTTAGTGCCATGTCAAAAACCATATTTTGCTTTCCAAACTCTCATCCAAAGAGGATCCTTTTGTTGATAATTCCAAGCTAATTTAAACATAAAAGGCCATATTAATAGACCTCAAATTAAGGATGCCCAAACCTTGTACATTTCTAGGCTTGCACACGTCTTTCCACGCAAGAAGGTGCATCTTTCTTTCCCCTTCGATACCGCCTCACAAAAACCTACTTTTCAGACCTTCAATATGATTGAGAATTCCTTTCGGTAAAAGTGTTAGGAGTAGTTGCGCCAAATTTGGTCTAATTTTCTAGACAGTTTTCATTGAGAAAAGTTGTCCACTTTATTTACAATATATGCGCCAATTTTAAAAACTCAATTAGATGTCTTGATGGAAGAACATAATTGAGATAGTCGTCTTCGTAAGAGAGTTTTCCTGAAGAGAAAACATTGAGAAAGAAGTTCCCCAATCCTTCGATTTCATTCAGAAAATACACCATCGTATAGAAATCAGTTGGTTTAGAAGAAACTCTAAGGAAGGAAACAGTTGTCCCAAATTTCCATGAGGTATTACAATTTATTTCCGCACTTAATCTAAATGCTTTATTTTTGTTACAAAAGTATGTTTATATCGTTGATGTAATGTTAAGTATAACAAAAAGAGCTGTTTGCATTGTATATTGGGATAAAAAAAATTAACATAGAATTTAAAAATGTAACTCTTCCAGCAAAAGATAGACAATTGTTTTTCCATCCTGTAAGTCTTCTTCTAACTTTATCAGTTATATGACCCTAATTGCTCTTAAATTATTTACCGTTCCAAATTGGAACTCAAAAATATTTACCTACATTATTGGTAATAGAGAAACATGAGAGTCGACCAATTGATGCTGTGACATTCTTATCCGTTTCTTTAGAAAAGTAAATAGCATTGTTATTTAGGCTAGTTTTCTAACCAATCTTTAAAATTCTCAAATTTATTCCGTTCAAAACGATTTTCGTAAGCTGTCCTGATAATCGTTTTTGAAACTGTCAGTAGCTCGTATGTTTTATTTTACTGCGTTTTAAAAGAGCTCTAGTATGTTTTGCTGAGTAAAATAATTTTGGTAAAAGTCAAACTAATAATGTAGTCTGCCTGCCAGCACGAGCCTCGACGTGAGAAATCCTTCATCGCTGTAAGTATATTTCCTAATTCTTTCCTAATATTTTAATAATGCGTGATTTCCTTATTATAGTATGATAAATGAATTGTTAGGAACTAAATGTAGGGACTAGCGAACTAAGTAGCTTTGGCGGTAAGTATTTTGATTGTATCTTGGGTTGGTAAATTCATAAATGTACTCGATATCTTTAGATGTATATTTTGGATTTGAGATTTTGGATTTGAATTGTTGGATTTTGGATTGAGATAAATGAATATACTGAAACTGTTGGGATTTTTATACAGGATTTATAGCTTTTGGGGAGTCTAAAAATAGAGGAGACTCTGCCCAAATTTTTGGAAATAAGTGAAGAAAATCCCAAGTGAATTTAGATAAATTAGATAGATAAACAAGGTCACTTAAATTATAACGAACTACATAGAGTCTATAAAAAAAAAATAAAAAATAAAAAATAAAAATCCAATTGGACCAACTGGATAATTAAACGTGAACACTTAAGTTACAACAAAACAACTAAATTGAAGTAGGGACGTAAGACCGACTAGTAAAGTTAGTGCTGATTGGATATTGACCTTTGAGGAAGAATTAAGAGTATAGGGTTTGGTCTTTTATGGAAGGCAGTCGAAAGAGGAACTTGTTGGATTTTAGGTGAAGCTGAGTTCCTACGTAAGGTTGAATTCCTTCAAGGATGAGAAGGGTATTGAAGGACAGTTGATAAAGAATGCGCTAAGTTAGATTTCCCATAAGGATGAGAGATTCAAGGATTAGTCTAGTAGTATGACCAACTTGGACTTAATGGCACTTTTCCGACATGAAGTACTCCATGTTCGTTAATAGGACTTGGATTGAGTGCTTGCCTTGAGTATTGAAGTAAGTGTGGACTTGGAGGAGTCAAAAATGTCAAACTTGGATTAGGTTCTCTATCTCAGTTCGAAACCAACCAAGGTGACCAAGTATATGATTACACAACTGTACGGCAATGATGGAAGCAATCAGTCAAACTTCTCTAGAAACAAGTAACATGAACCTAAATAGAAACTGAAACGAAAACAGAAACGGGAACAGATACATACACGGAAACAGAAACGGAAACAGAAACGAATTCCTAGAAACAAATTTCTAGAAGTGAAATTCTAGACATTCATTTCTAGAAGTGAATTTCTAGGAATAGATACGGATATGGATACAGATACGGATATAGACACAGATACAGATGCGGACACAGAAACAGAACAGATACAGATACAGAAACGGGAACGGTTATAGATACAAAAAGAGAAGTAAGATTGAACGCGCCCAACTTAGCCATGGAGCAGTGTAGTTCATAACTCGGGAAAGCTTAATTGAACGGATTTGATGGTGGAGAACATGTTCGAGTATGCCAAAGTCGTGAAGTGGGAGTGAAGGGTCTCATGTGCTTGGACTCAAGTGACAAAGTATAAGGAACCTGAAGGGTAGAATGGTATAGGAAAGGTGAGCTCCACGCCAAGTTATGAGTCTAGTGGTGGTAAGAAGTTCGATGAGACTCTTTCTTGGTGTTGAATCACTTGAGAATAAGTGGAAAAATTTGACGTGGGATATCAAATTAAGGAGAAAAATGTTGTGGATTCAGGAGTTGAACGACAACTATGGAATAATTATTGGATTAAAGGGATAGTTCAAGATAAGAGAGTTGTCGTGTTGCTCTTGATATTGAAGAATAATTGTGATTAAGACATTTCTTCCTTTGGAATTGAGGTAATCAATGTTGCATAGCGAAAGTGTGGTGAGTGAATACGAGAGTTTGGTCGACTTTTTGGTACAAGTGAATGCATTTTTGGATAACGACGAGTTTAGTTGACCAAGAAGAGGGAGTAGTTAGGACCGTTAAAGGGAACTACGTCATCAAATGGGGTGACTAAGAAGAGATTTGATGTATAGTTCAACGTTAGTGACGTTAGCGAGAGTACGATGTAGAACAAATTTCGAGGACGAAATTTATTTTAAGGGGGTAAGTATGTAACACCCCGACTTTTTATGAGAATTTAATAAATATAATTAGAGCATAATTGGTAATAATCAAATTATTGAATAATTATCGGGGTGTTACCAAAGTCGTAACCGTTAGGTTTAATTTAAAAGGAATCAGTTGCAGTTAATTAATAAAAATAAATTTAGAAAATAGAATTAAGAAATTTAAATTAGAACTCTAATGATTTTTAAACAATGTTTAGGATAAGTTAGGAATTAAAAATTGGGTCGGTTAATATTCCATACGAATATTTAACATTTAAAAATCTTTTAATATTATTTAATTAGGGTTAAAAAGGGAAATAGAAATTTGGTTAGTACTTTTAATTTGGTGCTGAAGAAAACGTGAAGAGAGGATTTGAGAGAGATTAGCGTCGAGCATTTTGGGATTTCAAAATTTAAACGAGAGTGAGAGATTGAGGGATAAATAAAGAAAAACAAAATTTTACTTGGCCCTTGGCCATTTTCGGTACGCAGAAACAAACAATAGCAAGCAGGGATGATGGGTTTGCACGCTCGAGGGATGCTCACGGCTGGCTAGACATAAAAGGGTAAAAGAAAAACTGTTTTAATTAAGTTGTAATAAATCGTATTTAAATGATTTGGTTTCTTTAATTGAATTGTATTCATGCTTCCACAACGTTTTATATTAATGGTTTTGATTTCACGCTTCCGCATAAGTTTTTAATAAATGTGATTTTATATTGAGTTTTACGAAAGAGTTAGTAGCGATCCGGTTAGACGCACTCTGATTTACTTCAAAAAGAAAATTCAAATTTTTACGTATTTTAAAGGATTTACGAAAATCCGGGTCGTTACAAGTCTCTCCCCAAAACAATTTTCTTTCAATGGGGTTTGGGATAGCATAAATTGGGGAAACAAGACAATCAAAATCCTTTTCATCCTTAATTTTTATAAGCATATATTGAGAAGAAGTTGAGATTAGTTCAAGCTTTATATTTAGGTTAAAATTGAGAGCCCAAATACCACTTGAGTGTCCTACAACATCAACTTTACAAAAGGAAAGTCACTTCAATTTCTGTGGGAAGACAAGAACGATCCAAAGTTCTGTTGATTGTGAGGGTTTATCCTATACCAATGAGAATACATAGTCTTATATCGTTTAGAAGAGTAAAAAGTGAATGATTTATAAGTAGAATTCTCTTCCCTACCTAATACAATACGTTTTGAGTTAACTCAAAGAACAAAATCGTATGAGATTCAGCTCCAAAAAAATAATATTATATTAAGAGATCTGAGAACTTCACAAGCTCTTAGACCCAATCTGCGTCGTCCAACCCCAAATCCATCCAATTTAATTCTAATTTTGTGTAAAGTAAATAACAATTACTATTATAAAAAAAATTCAAATGTGTAGATTTGTAAATATTTACTGCGGGATTGATATTATTTCATCTAAATAATATCGATTTATTTTGTTTCATTTAAATATTATTTTTCCTTTGATTTCCAAGTCATATTTAGTTGATATTTGAGTTGGCTATAAATAAAATAATAATGGTAATAAAAATATGATAGTTTCAAGAATTTGAACACAACACATGAATTTTGTTACTTTGTCTTTGTAGTAGGGACTTTTATTAGGAAATATTTCTATAAATTCGTAATGCCTCGTAAAAACCGAGTTTTTCAACATTTATAACACAAAGAAAACCCGAGAAATATGTAATGCTCGGAAGGTTCAACCGACCCGAAAAAGAAGAAGAAAAAAAGCCAAAGGTTGATTAGTGGAAATTAATAGAAGATTGGTAGGTCAACCCTACTTGCCAATTAGAAGGAGCAACATTCCAAGCATAAACAGTCTCTTTGGAAGTGTAGGAGGTCAGCATAAAAGATAGAGGTTGACCACCCAATGAGGCAAATGCTTGGTATGAAGCTCCCCAATTGTGGCTCATGCTTATCCACCCTGTCTTGCTTCCTTTTACTTGCATTGTCACTAAATCTCCCCCTCCTCCGACGTTCATCACGTACACGAGAAGCCAATATCCGTTCCCCTGAAAGTTGAATCTCAACCCCCCGCTCCTCACGCATGGTACCCTATAAAGAAAAAGTTTCAGTTTTCAGATCATCTGATTTGTAAATATTGACGAGTAAAAAATCTCGTGTATGAAATATGAAATGAAAAGTCAGATGTCACATGTAAGATTGTTAAGATGATGATTGGTATGGTAGTACCTTCGGTAGAGGACCGGGACAATGCCAGCTTGCCAATTGGCGATTGTCATGAAGGCGGGCTTGGACATGTCGAAGTGAGCTCTGGGAGGGTTGCACCAGCCACCATCATTGGAGTCTTCGGACCAATTTGGAGGGCAGAGGTTAGTGGCCGTGATGGTGGTGAATGCTACGTTGGTGAAGCATGCCTTTGATTGAAAACATTTTATTTGGTAACATGTCCCACATGCGTATCCGTTATTGAATAACGTAGAGCTCAATGCAGCCGTTTCCACTCCATACCCATTCGAAAACAAGTTTCCGTACCCGCATGCCCCTCCTGTCGTTCCCATTTTTTGTTGTTATTAATGATAATTTAACTATTAATGAATGTAAATCATTTTTAAGCATGATTTGATTATATTTTTATACCTTCCTAATAACATTCAATAAATCAAAACACAATAAGGAGGAGACGGTCACTAACCCATCGTCTCGGAGGCCGTTTCATCCCCGTAAAAGGTGGCGTGAGCGGGTGTCCAAGGGCCCGGTTGAAAGACGGTGACTGCCAACACTGATTTTCCGTTGACTGCCAAAATAAGCAAGACGAAGAAGAAGTTCAACCTCCCCATTGCCAAGGCTTTTGTCCAACTTCTGGAAAACTACAATTTCATGTCCAATTGACTTAAAACCATTGTCTTATATAATGTCCAAAAAAATCTCTCTGCATAAAGCTCAAGGCCGTTTCCCTTCGTGCCTCTCACTAAGATCACAGCCCTTCAAAGTCAAATCTTGATTTAAAATTACTTCCTTTTGAGTGGGATGATCAAATGGTGGGCCCTTGCATCAGCAGTTCTGCAAATTTTGGACGGTCGTGATTTGCTAATTTAGGTCGAGAATTTTGAGCTTCAACGTGCTGGCAGGTTTGGACTTGATTCTCTTGCCTTCAATCTACATGTTTTAATATAATTTTATTTTAATTAATAAAATGAGTTTCAATCGAGACAATGCATAATTGTGTATTGTTGTTACATGTATTTAAATAATTTTATTTTAATATATTATTTAATTATATTCTGTTTTGTTCTTTTTTTTATTTAATTATCAATATTAACCCTAAAGTGTAAAATATTTTTAACTAACACCTTAAATTTTTATTTTTGTTATTTACCACCTCAAAGTTTGAAGCGTTGGCAATAGACATCTTTACCATTAAATGGCGGATACCAACGCTTCTGCGGCCATGTGTCTTTATAAAAATAAATATTAATACTTCGATAATGAAGCAGTGTAGTGGAAGACAAGTATTTGCTGCGAAAATGTTATTTTTTGCTATGCAAAGGATAATTTCCACAGATAATATTCTTTATTTAATAGATCTCTTAAAGATGAGTGTGCTTGTTGCTAACGTCTCAATATTTGAAGTGTTAGATAACAAAAATAAAAGTTCAAGATGTCAGTTAAAAAGGCTATCATACTTTAGGGTTAATGTTAATAATTACCCTAATATTTGTTATTTTAATAAAATTTTAACTTGGTTGTTGTTGTTGTTGATGTCAACCTCATTGTTGTCTTCTATGCTTGTTAAAAAGTTGGACTTAAAGCCCAAGAATTAAATGGGCCAAGCCTGTAAATTTTGTGAGCCCAAAAAGGAAATGGGCCGAAGCCTGTATATTCTCGAGAAAGAGAGAACGATGCGGAGGAAATTTGCTTTACTGTGACTCAGTGCTCGGCGTTATGGAGAAAAGAAGAGACGAGAAGATGAGCGGAGGAGCATCTGCGGCTGCCGGAGCTCAGCCCCAGGCTCGTCCATCGGGCTGGCCTCTTGGTCCTCCTATGCAACCTAGGGCTCAGCCTCCTCCTCCTCGACCTCGTTTTGAACCCGTCGACCGTGAAAAGGTTTTTCCTACTTAGGGCTTCTTCTCCATTTTTCTCCTATTCTATTAATTCCATGCTGTGTTTCATCTACTTTTTTCATTGATCCTCTTTTTTCTTTCTTCATTTGCTGTGGAATTCAGACTTGCCCTTTGCTGCTTCGGGTTTTTACTAAGGTATGCTCCCCTGTTAGTCATGAATTTTGTAATTTTTCCTGTGTAATGTTTTAAAGAATTTTTTGGGTATGCTTCTTTAAATGTGATGTCTGCAAGTAGCTGGAATCTTGGATGCTTGAACTTTCTTTGATATGAAGCGAGTTGGGAGATGGAGTTCATTATAAATACATTTGCCTCTGATTTTTAGTGTCTTTACACATTCATCGATCTAATTGGTCTGATGAATAATTAACTGCAACACTAAATACTTGAACTTGAACATAAAAAGTTCTCCTGTTAGCCATTCGTTTTTGCAGAGATAAAATGTCATTTAGGATCTTTGCAAATGCTTTGTAATTACAGAGTCTGTGAAAGGATTTCTGTTAAGGCTCGTTGCTGAGATATTAATGAAGTTTCTGGAAGCAGTATATGATAAACAAGTTCATATTTTATTCTTGAAAGCTGATTTTACATGCTGTCTAGTCATCTTCTAAGTTCAAATTTCTGCAGATTGGTAGTCATCATACAGAGGAAGACTTTGCTGTTAGAGGCAAGGAACCTAAAGACGAGGTTCAGATTTATACATGGAAAGATGCAACCCTCCGGGAACTCACTGATTTGGTACCACAGCATCATGCTTTTTCAATAAACATTATCTTTTTTTTCCTGAGTGATGAATGTGACTTGTTCTTTATATGATGCTATGAAATCTATTCTCAGGTCAAAGAGGTTGCTCCGGAGGCACGGAGAAGAAACGCAAAACTTTCGTTCGCATTTGTATATCCGGATAAGCGTGGTCGTTTTGTGTTGAAACAGGTAAATGCCAATGAAATTGTCATATTATTTCAGATTTCTATGCTTTTATAATATTTATATTCTGTATTTATGTCTACCTGCTGGAACTTGTGTTTTTAAGAAATATAAAAATGTTGTGACTAAAATTAGCCTACTAGAAATAAAAATTATGGTGGCAGATGGCACACAAACATGCTGACTTTTATTTCCAGCTCTTGGTCTCTGCATTTATATGCAAAACGTATTTTGATGTTTTTGTAGGTGGGGATGACACATTCTTATGGAAACAGTCGACGCTTAGATGATGGCAAGGCTTTGGGGGACCTAGATTTCCAGGTAAATGTCGAACTAGATTTGGTTTCTCTGATCGAGGTAATTTAGTTAAAACATCTTACTTGATTTACTTATGAGAATGTAGATTGGAGATTACTTGGATGTGGCTATCTTATGACAAATTTTGGGTTCTCCTGCGTGACAGTCAATTTCTCGATTGCCTCACGCAAATCGAAAGTTTTCTGTTTCACTAAGATGGATTCAATGCGGCTTTGTACCAGGAATTTAGATAATGCTTGTTTTATTTTCTGAAAATTGAATAGTGGGTGTCTTGAAACAGTTTTTGGCAATTTGACAAATGTGTAAGATCTTGAATTTTCTAGGAATAGTTGCTCATCTTTCTAACAATTTTTATGCCAATTCTTGATAATTCAGCTCGAACTTTGATACAGTTCCCTTCCTTTTAAGAAAAATATCCTGGAACAACACAAACAAGGAACAAAACTCAATTCAATCAAACCAACATCAACAAACAAATCACAGGCTTTCGAGAGATTTGAACTCTCTCGATCAAAAGGCTTCGCAATTCGAGCATGCCCCCTCTCCTTAGCTCAGTCAACATAGTAATTTTCCAACGATAAACTTAAGTTGGTATCAAAATTAGATAAACTTAAGCTCGTACAGGGATAATACTTTTGAGTATGTACTTAATTTGTACAGCATCAATACACAAAAAAGAACTCTTACTTGCTGCCATTTTTACAACAATCGAAAATTTGTCTCCAAAGCCATCAAATATTGTTGGCATCCATACGAACAAGCCTCGGGTCGGTATTGTCCTGCCATCAACAGTCTTGAATTTAGAATAGTATTAAAAAGCTTGTAGATGAAATTAATCCTATGTCATTTGATCGCCCACGACAAATGAATGTTTTTAGTTGGTTGGATTAAATTTTTCTCAAACTATAGAATCTATTCTTCTTAAATATCAGGATTGACTCCATGCATCCACAGCCAAAATTGGTCTCCAATTTTGAACGCGGACGCTAAGTTCCGAGATCAATTTTGACCGTGAACGCCTGATCCCAAGGCTGCGAATGTCTAGACATAAACGCAGACACTCAGTTCCAAGGCCAATTTGTCCACGAACACCCGGACATGAACGCAATTGCATGCAGTCAAACCGCAGACGCCCGAGAAGGATTAGTTTGTTAAAAGATGATAGTTTAAAGATTGGTTTATCAACAAAAAATAGTTTAAGAGTCAATTTGTCATTAATCTCATAGTTGAAGGGTTATTTTGATAAATACCCTTGAATTTAAGATGCGACTTTCCTGAAATGTACCTCTTATTAGGCATTACTTCCTTCTGGCAATGTAATCAACCGAGACTTCGCGTTATACAACATTTCCGTCGAACAGCTGCAGCGATAATCAGTCTGTCACAGCCAAAATAACGAAAGAAACTGTCTTTAATTGGTGGAATTAGACTTACTTTGAGCATTTCAGAGTATTGGTGGTTCCTCCGCTTGAAATTGATAGTATGGTCCCAAAGAATGAAACATTCTCGGTACCACATGTAGGACAAGGGCCCTGGAACAAAAAATGTTATGAAATCAACAAAATTATGAGTTTCAAAAAACAGATATAGCAGCTTCATTTGTTGACGTTGACAGAATTTTCAGTGGTCGTGATGATCATCTCCATTTAAGCTGGTTTTAGACTATAACCAAATCAAAGAAGAGGGTAAGAAAGATTTTACCTTCAAGATCAAAAAGTCTTTGATGATTGCATTGGTGATTGTGAGGGCTATATAAACTATGAGAGGCACAGCAGCAAACCATGTGAAGATGAAACTGAACGGCTCAGGAAGCTACTTTATCGACCAAAAATAAACAACATAAATAGTTGAAAACTATGCATTATAAGGTTGCTTAGCCACAAAATTTGCTTAGTCGTTGAAGTCTTTGAATTACAAACACTTGCTGCTTACTTGCTCACCAACCCACACTCTTTGAGAGAGAGAGAGAGAGAGAGAGAGAGATCTTCTCTATTTCTTGTAAACCAATGAATTACAATCACAGTAGCAGACTACCTGTCTCCCACGCCTTCACACACATCTACTATTTTCCTATCCCCTAATTCTCTATTACTCTGTCTTTATATAATAGACGACTAACAACTACTCTCTTATAACCTCTTAACCTATCAGTAAGTTTCTCCTAAATGGTTGTACTCTTTCCTTTTGTTGAGAGAGAAATAAGTTGTTATTGTGCTATTTTTATAATAATTGTAATTTTATTTTAGCAATAGTGAATTTCTTCTACGTTTTGTTATATATTTACTCGTATACATCAAATTTTCCTAGTTTTCTCATTTCTAATTCAATTGAATATTTATGCTTCATACCAAAACTTCATAACAACGATTAGAAGGGCTTAAATTTACCTCTAACAAATATGTGATTTCGAATCCAGTGAGATCATCCAAGAAGAAAAACCTGCAAAGAATAACGAGTAAAAGAGCAAGAACAAAAGATTAAACAGTAGAAATTGGCCGTGTTTTATAAGAACATGCAAGGAGAATTTTATGGCTGCCTCTCGTTCTTGTTCTTTTGTTGTAACTGTCTCAAATCATGTGTGACTTACAATCCGAGAGCGATGACGGTTGCGGGAACATTTAAGAGAAACATCTTGAGGTAGTCAACAGAGAGATCACTATAGACCTGTTAAAAAATCAGCTAATCAATACACATTCAGCAACCTTAGCCATCCCCATGACAGAGTGGAATTCAATTTTAGTGTCCGAAATCATCGAAACAGTCTGTTTTTGGAACACAAGGATCATCAAGACAAAAGGGTCGGTTTACGTTTTCGAGTCCTCTTGTGTTCTGATGACATATTTGTCGCCGACACTAGCAAATATTCATCCAGTGTGACAAAAAAGGCTTAAACTAAGTCATGCATAGGAATGAAATTAAATATGAAACCATTTGTACCTTCTTGCTACGTAAACTGCATCGAGGACCCTCGACGACAATGTCACTCCCTTCCATCTATAAACATAGATATCTACGATTAATAGCATAGTCTTTGCAGATTCAATCCAACTTTCGTGTGTCGATCGAAATAAATCTGTGCTACTTCCTCCTCTGTCTCTTCATTTTACAGCAAACTATGAAATTCCTTGGACTTTAAAGTTAGAAACAAACACACAAACCTTGAGTCTCAACTTCAGATCATCGAACTCAGCATCAGTCATAATTGGATTTCCCGATACATACGCCATTGAAGCTTCGAGGAATTTCTGCTCATCAGAACCTGTTTATAAAAGTTAGATATCAGTACCCAAAAAAACAGTGATTCAGGCATTCAGCTGAATTTATAAAAATTTGAAAACTCCATGGTTGTCTGTACTTAGCATGACAACACTGCTTCCTTCCCACATTAATTCTTCCTTAAGATTATCAAATTCCTCGTTTGACATTATAGCTTTTCCTTCATAATAGAACGCCTGCAAGAAATTCACACACAGCACAATTAGAGCATGATTTCAAAACACCTAATAAATTTCTTCAAAAAACGTTGTAATTTTAGACGACAGAGAAGAAATAAAGACTATAGAGACCTGTAAAGCCTGAAGAAAATCTTGCTCAAGTTCACCCAATGATTTCTTGTCCTTTCTGTCTATACTACAATACTGCAGAACTTTACTATCAACAACATCGTCTTCCCCAATCTTCCCTGCAAGAACAAAACCAAATCAGCATCAAACTATAGAGCCCGAAAGTATAGCCAGACAAAAAACGTAACGTAACTATTTCCCCCAACTATTATAGGTAAACTGGTACCAACCCTGCTGATCGGTAGAAGCTCGGGCGGGAAGTATAAGCATCGAACGGTGAAAAGACGATTGGCGGCCGATAAATCGAACTGACTGGGACCTCAAAGAAGAAGACGACGAAGAGAAAGAGAGAGAAACTCTAGGTTTCTGAACTGGATGAGTATGGGGACGAGGAGATGTAAAAGATAAGGCTAATTTGGCAGCCATTGGAGGCGAACGGTGAGCAAAAGAATCTGAACGCTGTTGCAGAGGGGTCGATGCGGAGAAGGTCGATAAGGCAGTGGGAAAATGAGTGGAGGGAAACTCAAAACGGGTTAAATGAAGTTGGTTAAAGGTGACTCATCTGCCACGTCACCTCCGTTGTCGTGTTTTTATTGGCTGTACGAACCTGCCATGTCTTGAGAGGTTGCCCACGTCGGCATTTGGCCTCCTCCTGCTGTTTGGTTTTTATTTTCTATTTCAATTTCTCAATTCAGCAACAGAACCCGGTTCAGACCTGGAAAAAAAAAATGGAACCAAGCCTGACCCAGACGATCGAACCTGGTTATAGAAGGTGGGCCCGACGGCAAATATCGTCGTGGACTTCTAGCGATTTTTGTTGGAATCTGACTGATATCACTAGATGCCGGCAAATTTTTGCCTGAATTCTATTGGAATCCGATGGTGGCTGGCCGAGTCCGGCCTAGCCTTCAGCCCCCCAAGGCCCATCGGGCCCAACTTGGGTCAACAAAGGGCCCGCCTGGTCCAGTCCATTGTTGACGCTAAATTTAGAATTTATCGTTACATAGCATTCACATATTAGACATTAAACTATTTTTTGACAAATCGAAACTCAAACTTTCAGTTATCAACAATTTGAATTTTTTCATTCAATTAAACTCGTGTATACAAAATTTTTTTTATTTAATTAGGTATTTTAACACGATTTACAATTTATCCGGCGATTTCTAACATGATTTTAAATTCTATTAATCTTTCGATAGAATTCAAAATCTTCAGATAGAAAATTAAAACAGTTTGAAATTTAGATTAAAAATTTTCGAATAAGTTATAAATTAGGTTAAATGAAAAAATGTAATATACACATTTTTAATTTAACAAAATAATAATTTAAAATCTAATCAACGAACGACCCGATTAAATTATCGACTAAAAAATCATTGTATCGAGATTTGTTTCTTTCGCAAAATAGTCTAGCATAAAAGTACAGAGACAATTGCTAACACTCATAAGTTTAAGGACGTATTTATTTTCAAGACTAATTTAAAAATATAGTTTAAAAAGAATATTATAATATATTAAAAAAAGAAAAAATGACAAATCAATCATCGTGGTTTCAGGTCAATGACAAGTCAACCACTATGGTTTAAATCTTAACAAGTTAACCACTAACGTATGAAAAAATAACAAATTTAACATCGCAGTGACGTTCGCCGTTAAAAATTAGTGGGGACGCTACAGCGGTGTCGTGTGTTGCGAAGGAAAACACAAAGTTTTGCCTAGACGCCGTTGGGGTGTCATCAGGACGCCGCAGCGGCCTCCCGGGACACCGTAGAGGCCTCCCGGGACACCGCAGCGGCGTCCTAGGACACCCCTGCGGTCTCCTTCAAAATCACAGTTTTTATTAGATTTTCGACCTATTCAACTTCAAACGACCATAACTTTCACTATGAATGTCGGAATTGGACGCATAAGGTATCAAATCGAAGCTCTCTCAGAGATCTACATCATTCCATGAGAAAACCCCTCCATCCCCTTTTCTCGACCCCAAAATCAATCGTTTAAGCTCTCAAATATGCGATTTAACATTTTTAATCGTAAACTATGTATGACGCAGTGGCGCCATCCCGGGACACAGCCGAGGGGTCCAAGGATGCCGTTGCGGCCTCCCGGGACACCGCCGAGGTGTCCTAGGATGCCATTGTGGCGTCCCAGGACACCGTGGCGGCGTCTCGACTGATTTTAACGTCGATGGTAACTGCGATGGTTGATTTGTCATTTACACATACGTTAGTGGTTAACTTGTTAAAATTTATACCATAATAGTTGACTTATCATTGATTTAAAATCACAATGGTTAATTTGTGATTTTCTCTAAAAAAAAAATATATATATATATAAGGAGTACATCAAATTATTCCTTAAATTCAGCGTCAAATGTTGACTAATAGCTTTAACGTAAGAGAACCGTTAAAATTACCACGTGAACGGTCAAATCTAATAAAAAGGGTTGTTGTTAGTTTTGACCTTTTTCAGTATTTAAATGCAAAACTATGATCCGGCCCACAGAATGTTTTCCCAGACGGAACTATGGTAGGTGGATAAATATAAAATAAAACAATTAATTGGGTTTTTTTTAAATTTAATTAATAAATATATTATAATTATTCTCCACTGGGTTTTTTTTTAAATAGACCTTATATTATAATTAAATTGACCTTTTTTTAATTGCCACCGAACATTTTCTGCCATAATTATGATGACCCATTGGGCAAAACTCAAATATTATTAATATTATTTATTTTTATGAGCTTTAAGAGAGAGAGAGAGAGAGAGAGAGAGGGAGGGACAAAGAGACAGGCAGATAAGATATGATGATGGATGACTGACTGAAGGATGAAGAACACGAGTTGCCAACAACTACCATTAAGACCTGCTCCTCTAAATCCTCGAGGACCCACCAAGGAAATTGAAATTATAGAGTTTTCCTAGATTTTCTCTTTTTTACAAGGACATGGAAAATAGTGGATCCCCCACCTTTCCAAAGTTCTATTGATTCTACATGACTGATATGTCAAAGACAGAAAGCCAACAACGTTTCAATCAATCCCACCATTCAACCCTCACTAAAAGTTAATTCATTCGCCCATGTCTTAAAAAAAAAAAATAGAAAAATTATTAAGGACTCATATTTTTTTTTTCTAATAAATTAACAACTAAAACGTTGAAAAAAAAACACTACTAATATCATTGTCATGTTTATTATTAAACACATTGATTTTAATCTGTGGCGGCTCTAAATTTTAAAAATATCTTTATAACATTGACGCTCACTGCGGATCATATACGACTTGCCTCAGGTTGATTATAAACCGCGACAGATTAATACAGATCTGCTGCGGGTTGAGAATAAATAGCGGCGAATTAATACTGATTCGCCGCGGGTTGACAATACACCGTGGTTAATACTGATCCGCTGTGGGTTGACAATACTCCATGGCGGATTAATACTGATCCGCCGCCGGTTGAGTAACTTGTGCATAACTATCCTTCAGATTCAAGTAAATTGAAACGCAGTTGATCAAAAAGTGAAATATTGGCTCGAGAAAATATTGCTAATTTTACAGTTTCATATTAATCAATTTTCATTCATCACCAACAATGAAAATATCAATTTCATTACAACTATATCATGTACATGTGCATCACATCTGCAAACCAATTTACCAATTCTATTACAACCATATCATGCATATGTGCATGACAAACACAAACCAAATTTCATTACAACCATATCATGTACATGTGCACTAAGAATCGGTGTGCTCTAACCACATCAAGCATTTGTATTGTTTCTTGAGGAACATTCAATTGTCTACCTCAAAGAAACTGTTGTAGATGACGTATATCTAGTTTCGACACACAATTCATCTATTGCTCCTTGCACAGTTTCTCACTCAATCCCACTATTTGATATTCCATATTAGATGGACTCGCTGTGATGCAAAACCAAAGCTTCGCTTGCTACTCGTTTGGTAGAGGTATGACGGCTTTCCATCTTTCTTAAGCAAGTGTGAACGTCGTCATAGCACTTTATTTGAAACGTCATTTCACCTGGCATCCCTCAACCGATGCTTCGGCAAGTTGACCGCAAACCACGAAGTACTCGCCGACGGTGGAAGCAATGTTGTAGTAGAGTTCAACGGCGATGTTATGAGGGTTAAGTACTACGGTTTTCCTGGAGAGCAAGCCAAAAGTTTTCGATGTTTTGGGAGCTGTAAAGAGGTGAAAGAGTTGGAGGCTAAGTTTCGGCCATTGTTGGTACAGTACTCATAGTTCTATAACTGTCTGACAATGGTCGAAACCTAGCCTCTAAATATGTCACCTCTTTACAGCTCCCAAAACATCGAAGACGAAAACTTTGGTCTTGCTCGTCAAGAAATTCGTAGTTCTTAACCATCAGAACATCGTCGTTGAGCTATACTCCAACATTGTTTCCACCATCGTCGAGGATTTCATAGTTCGTAGTTAACTCGCCGGACCTTACATGCGATTCTTATATACTAGGGCTCTGAGAACACAGGACTAGACACGATAAATCAGGGCTTACCAGTCTTAAGCCATCACTATTTATAGTCAACCGCAGTGGCTTGGTATTAAACCACTGCAGTTAATTGGCAACCAGCGACAGTCGTATATGATCCGAGTCGGGTCATCAATATTATAAGGTTATTTTTTTAAACACGTTGAGCTGCGGCGGATTATTAGACTAGTCGTCGCGGCTCGTTGACTAGCGTTTAACGGCAAACATGACAGCAATGTTAGCAGTGACTTTTTTCCATAGTTTAGTGGTTATTTTATTAGCAAAAAAAGTTTAGTGGTTGACTTGTCATTGATTATAAAGTAGGATTGTTGGTTTGTTATTTTCCCAATAAAATAACATAAAAAGTTGGATCCAAATTAAGTGGATTAAATTGTATAATAATGTAAAACCATATGAAAAAAATTCCAAATTAATATAAAAAATATATAAAAAGCTAATATCAATTATGCGTCAATGTGTCCTTTCTAAGATTTGAAATGAAGAGTTAATTAGGAATAGTTAATTTAACTCTATAAAGATTTCAAGTGTTATGTTTTGCACCACAAGGATCATGTATCAAAACTATGAATAAAAAATGATATCTAAAAAACATGTCTAAAAAAACCATCAATAGGGTGATGCACCTGCAGAATGATGATTAGAAATTTAACCAGTAAATGGTAGCGGTGAAATGTTGATCAACCGAAGGTTTGAAAGTGAGGAGAAGCAACTGATCAAGCCCTGAAGGAGTTCGACCTCAAATTTGGTATTTTTTTATCATCCGCAAAGTTGCGGTAGCATGGGCGGTCGATCGAATGGAGGTTGCGGTCGATTGCCTTCTTAGACAGTTTCAACAATTTATGTAATTCACTTTAGGAAAGTTCTGACTTTATAAACCTATAACTCTATCGTTTTAGAAGCTTTTGCTCTGAAATTTTGATAGCAACTTCCTTGATGAATCAATAATAACTCTTCCAAAAATTAGAATAAGAAACTTCACGGATTTGAAAATATGTGCGGAAGAAGTCGATTGGCCGGATTAGCAAGTAGGCACACTTGTAACTTCTGTATAAATGTCTTTGCCAGTGAAACTCCTTTTGAAAATTGGACACCCTTCACACACTCTTCCTTCAAGAAGCAAGAACGTGGGTATCGATAAGAAAAGCTACCCAACTTACAAATAACCTCAATCTTGTGATGTAACACACACAAGAGAAACTTTGTTTATGACATATCAAAGGTTTGAAAAAGAATCACTCCAATTTCAAAAATAAGTAAAAGTTTTTCTATTTAAATTCTCACTATCTAAAACAATTACTTAGATTGATTATAAATAACCAATTACAAACTTAATAATAGTAAATAACTAAAATCAAAACTTGAATTTCTAGGCAAAACACTAATGATCAAAAAATGAGAAGGTCAGAGGCCTAATTGGTCCAATACGGCCTCCGAAAAGAACCAATGACGATTGGGGCAAAATGATGCGAACCTAGGGTATTAACGAAACCTAGACCTAGCAACAAACGTAGAATGACAGCGAATCGTCGTACGAACCAAGAAATGGAGTAACTTGACCCAAGCCAAACTTGTCGACTAGAACCAAAGTTATCAAAAGAGTAGCTTGACCCTAACAAAATTGGTTGGTTGAACCAAAACTATCAAAGCTTGATCTTCAAGATGGATACTTGAAAATACCAAGTTCTTCCTAAGAAGATAAAGAAAGGAGAACATCACAAAGAGAAACTCACAAGTTGTATCTCAAAATCAATTCAAGTCAAGTCCCTTATATAGGCAATTTTCCACAAAGAAAATATATTAAAATATTCTAACCCACCATTCTTTACTAAGAAAATATGTTAAAATATTATAACCTACCATTCTCTACTAAGGAAATATGTTAAAATATTATAACCCAGCATTATCCACTAAGGAAATATGTTAAAATATTCTAACTCACCATTCTCTACTAAGAAAATATGTTAAAATATTCTAACCCACCATTCTCCATTAAGAAAATATGTTAAAATATTCTAACCTACCATTCAAATATGTTAAAATATTCTAACCCACCATTCTCCACTAAGAAAATATATTAAAATACTTTAAAAGGTAAAACTATTGGGTTTCGGTGGAGTTGGCGGATGACAGGGCTCGTTGACAGGACGCACTGACGTGGCGTGCTGACGAGGCATGGTGACAAAGCGCGCTGATGGGCAGGGCACTGAGCTGGACCCAGCTTGGGTGGAGGACGGGGAGCGTCGACCCGCAAAGAATGCGCAGTGCACAAGGGTAGAAGGAGACGCGATTGTTCGGCACGTTTACGAACTGGGTCCTAAGATGAACCTCGTTGTTGGGTTGGCGCGCTGGTGCGTAGGCAAAATGGTACACATGGGTACAGGGGCTGCGCACTGGGCTGCTAACTGGATGCTCACGCTGCATGTGGGCCTTTGGGCCTTTTTGATATGCCGCAAGGTCCCTTGACTAGATCGAGAGTCTGAGAGATTTCTAATTTCTTTGCTCATTTGCAAGGGATCAATTCTATGCTAATCTTGAAGGAGAACCAACAATTGAAGACATGGAGAAACCCTTCAATTTATTGGTTTGGACACATAGAGCAGACAACTCAAGTGATGCTCCTCTCGGCCCTCAAGAAAAGCACTCCCACTAAGGCCGTGTGTTTCAATCCTTTTTTGTACATTTTATGCTAATGTTTTTTGGAGATTTTCATGCTGGTGTTTTTTTTTTAGAGATTTGCATGGTTTTAGAAAATGAACTTTTGCATGAGAAATGGAGTGGCGATGCTAGAGTCCATGGATCACACAAGCCAAGTCTACTCGGCCATCCACCTAGCGGATTGGTTACCATTTTTTCAACATTGCCATTTTATTTTATTATTTGTTTCTTTTCTTTTCCTTATTTTTGTAACCCTAATGGGAGCACTATATATATTACATGTTAGCTACTGAGAAGGTAGTGAACATTTTGTCAAAAAACCCTAGCTTTGAAGAGAGACTTTTCACCTCTTTGTGAGGAACAAATCGGCCAAGCTTCTTGGAGTAAATCTAAGTGAGTGAGCCACCATTTATTCAATCCTTGTTTGTTTTGGTTGAAGATCTTATTGTAATACCCTAACTTTTTAAATGGGTTGACTATCGGGGTATTACCAAGAACGTACTCGTTAAATTATATATTATGAAATTTAACGTAATCAAAATAAAATAAATATTAATTTAATGAATTTGATTTAATATTTTGGATTTGTTAATTGTTTTATATTAAAGATTAATTTAATTATTTTACATTAAGGATAAATTGTATAAACTCAAATTAAAATATGTGTTACTTACATTAAGGAGGAAAAATTAAAATGAAAGAAGAAATAATTGAAAGAATTAATATTATAGAAATAAAATTTATAAAATGGATAAATTGGAAATTGAATTTATAATAATTGTTAATAGATTTAAATGGAATATTAAATATATGCTGAACCGGTTCAGCAAAAACTGAACCGGTCCAGTGCATTGAAATAGAGAATGGCCAAAAGGCCATTCTCTTGTGTGTGGGTTCGAACAGAATGAGAAGGGAGAGAGGAAGCCGAGGCGAGAGAGGTCGGGACCGAGTGGGAGAGCGCCGACGAGCGACCAACGAACAACGACGATCGTTCGAGACGGTGGCCGACGACGAGATGGTTCTGGCGCGCGGCGTAGAGCGGCGAGACGCGACGGGACGACGGCTGTTTAGGGCACGTTTTGGGTGTTTTTCTGCTGGTCACGATTTTTCGGCGATGTTTTCGTCTTCGGAGCTTCTGGCGGCGATGCATTCCAGCATCTGTTCGAGGTAAGGCATTCGTTTCTCCTTCTCCTTCACATTCTGCTGCCCGACAGGTTAGAACGACGAACCACGACCCCGGATTTGAATGGACCAGCTTGTCGTTTGGAATCGAACCGGCTCGTAGTGACGTGGCATCCTTGTGCTGGAGGCCGACAGTAGGAAGTGGGTGTGATGCATTTTCCACTTCTAGCTGTGTGGGGTTCTGCCGACACTTGATGGGGAGCAACTTAAATGGCGTTGGTTGACGAATTGATGAAGGGACTATAAACTGTTGATAAATTGAAGTGGCTATCGGCTGAGGACGTGAGGATTAAATTGACTGAGAGCTACAAGCTCTCGGGTGAATTCTCTTGGAGGCCGAATGGGTATGAGTGAGCTAGAGGTGAAGAGCAGTTGTTGTCCGTGTGAGCTGCTCTGTCCAAGAGTTGGAGCTACTGCTGTGTGAGCCGTGGAGTGTGTTCGTCAAGGTAAGGAAAGGGTAGAGTCGGCCGTCTAAGCCCTACCCACGAGTACGTTTGTGTGAGTTGTGTATGTTGACTGAATCCTGTCGTTACTTTTCTTCGATATGGTTAACTATTCTTTGAAGTGCTCATTTTTAGTTGCTGCACATGGAATTCAGATTTTTAAATTAATGCTCACTGTTAGATTTGTTAATCGGCTTCAGATGATCTTTCCTTGCAGGTTATTATGTTGTCATTGCTGGTTTAGTTATTAATAGTTCCTTAGATGAATTTCTATTACTTTTCCTTAGTTGATTTCTTAAGCTGTTGAACTGTGTGGCTGTTTTTTCGTATAGGTTGCATTAGTATTATGCACTGTAACATTACTATTATTTCTTTGGTTGTAGTTTTTAGATTCCTTGCAGGTGGATATCTCAATTGATGACCGTATGGAACTTTGGGTAGCTTGGTGATAGTGTTCCATAAAATTGCTCTGTTCTTGTTATTTTAATTTGAATGCTAATGTTAAAGGAAATAGATGGTCAATGCATGATAGGGTGAAAGTTTCGGCTTAATGTTTGAGTGTTGTATTCCTAACCATTCTATTTGTATGATTTACATTTTGTTCATTGTTTGTTTTAGTATTTAAATTTTGTTTTATTGTTAATCTTTTCCTTACTAAGCCTTTTTAGACTTACAGTTTACTCGTGGTGTAGGTATCCGTAGGAGAAGATAGCGTGCAGATTTGACACAGTTGATGAGCGATTTTACACGCGAGTGGGCTTGTGGTTGGCCAGACTCCAAAAAGCAAAGATAATTGTGTTGTAATTTGATTTAATTAAGTTTTCATAAATTGAAATAAAATGGCGAGTTTATTTCTTTCAATATTTACGCTTCCGCATATGTATTATTCTCGCAATGTTTTTAAGTGTTTTCTAACGGCCTGACTCGCACTCTGATATTTCTTTCATAAATTTTAACACGTTTTTAAAAGGGATTTACGAAGAATATCCGGTCGTTACACTTATTGTCCCTTCTTGCCCTACTGCCTCTAAGGTAGTAGATCCAGAGTGTAAGTGAGATAAAACGCACATCCCAGCCCGGTTGGAAACACTCATTGTGGAGCTCAATCAAACCTAAGGTGCAGATCGGTTCACCTTATGCTCCTTCTGATTTTGTTTTCCATTTTTACTCCAACATTCCCAGTACCAAAGTTAACGAAACCACTGCCAAAATCACCCCACATTCATCAGGGTTCCAAGGAAAGAAGAATAATTAGAAAAGAAGTTCGGGTTCAGAAGTTACACACCTTTCTTTGCTAAAGATTCAATCTGTCGATTCCCACCGACTTTCGAGCAGCTTTCGTACGAGATCTCGAGTTGCATACAGGCTTTTGAGCTGAAATTTGGAGAGAGTAAACTAGATATATATTAGCGTGAGGTGTCCAAAAATCAGCTTCATAGGAGCTCTGGAGAGGAAGTTCAACCATCGCTAATCTGAAGCAGCTGCCACCTCCTACTTGCAAGTAAGCTACTTGCTTGAAGTACTCCATTTTCATTGGTCCGATTTTTTATCCCTCTTTTGGACGCACGTCACTTTTGGAAAAGTAGCCTCATCTTGCTTCCTAGTGAATCTTGGGGTTTGTATGTTTTCTGGATCACATCACAAAATTTTGGAATAAAGTTAATTTCGGTTCAAAACAAGGCCTGGTTTTGGCCAAAAATATGATGGATCGTTGCCCAAAAATAGCCTGGGCCACGGTTCAAGGGATCCTGGGCAGCGGCTCAGAATATTTCAAGCCGCAACCCCCCCTTCATTCCCAATGACTACAAAGTCGCTGGTCGATGAGTGGCCTAGGTATGGGTAGGTATTCATCTTCCCACAACTAGCCTCCCTTTCAAACAATGAATTCCTTCTTAACATAACCATAATTGTGATTTATACCCACAATTCATCATCACTATCAATGACAAAAATTTTCCACAAAAAAATAAAAAATTTCCTCCCACAGCTATAGGAGTTTCTCCCTTGTCAAGTTAGTCTGTTGCTGTCGACTTTTAATGTCAATGTCCAACTCTCAAACCTTAAGGAAAACAATTTCGTCCATCAACACCGATCACCAAAGAGAAATAGAAAAATTCAAGTTTGAAACTCACATTGGATGAGACTGAACTGCCAACAGCTAGAAAAATTCTTTTTCTCTTCACAACCACGATTCGATGGAGAGAAAATCAGAGAGGAGATTTTCTGAAAGCAGAGGAGAGGAGTGGGAATTGACTCCTCCACTCTTAAAAATCGGGGGGCAAACTTGCTCTTGGCAACAACCTTAAAAAATTTTAAAATTATTTATTTTTTTTATATTTATAAAAAAAAAAAAACTTTTGATTTTACCATAAACATGACATTAAAATATACATATATAATAAAAACTGATATGATGTAACCAAAACATGTCATAAGTATGAGATATAACTCAAAATAAGTTTTAGAAAACAATGATACAGATATATAAACATAATAATTAAAATCTTTACCTCAATTAATGAATACCACTTAACCATCAAAGTGCAACTCGACAAAATTCAAATAAACGTCAAGCCTCAAAACCTATCATAAATACATTATCAGTAGGTACATAAGACTCTAAAAAACTTATAAAAATATCTTTCGATCCAATTTGGTATGGTCCGATTTGGGTCGGTTTGGTATAATTTGATTTAGTTTGGGTTGGTTCAGTCATGTTCGGTCTGATTTTGTCTTGTTTGATCTAGATTGATCTTGGTCTGTCCAGCTTGATTTGGGTTTGTCGGTTTAGCTCTGGGCTAAGTAGTCTGGGTTAGTCCTTTTCTATCTATCAGGTCGGCGGTCGAAATCACAAGTTCCGACTCTAGAAGCTTCTCCTCACGGTGGTTGACAATTCCTTTCAACTTTTGACAATTAGTTTTGGTTGGAGGAGATTATTTTCCTTTTGAAAGGCTGCCAACTCATATAGGGGTCCACCAATAATAAATCTCTCTCTCGCTCCTAGTAATCATTTATGGCAATATTCAATTTTGGTAACATTTTTCATCCACGTCCAATAATAAGAATATCTCAGCTCGACCTACTACAATAATTGAGCGGGCTCGACCTGGGCCTGGTAGGCGGTCCGAGCCGAGCTCAAAACCCTGGGCTCATGAGCCCGTCGAGCCCGGGCTCGCGAGCCTGGTGGGCTGGCCTGGCGAGCCCGCCTGCCAGCCAGCTTGGTGGTCCCCAACTCCCCCGACTCCTCTGTGTGAATTGGCGATTCGGGGAAGTGGCGAACGCAGAGACGGAACAGAGGCCGGCGATTCTTCTCCAGATCGAACGGAGGCAGGTGATTCTTCTCCAGAACAAACGTGGGTTCTCGGCGATTCTTCTCCAGATAGGCAATTCTTCTCCAGAATGAATGTGGTTTCTCGGCGATTTTGCGTCGAAGCCGGAAAACTCCACTGGCGACCGTCTGGAGCTGGAGGATTGGAGGACTTCTTCTGGAGAAGAATGAGGGAGACCGTCGGTGCCCAGCTTCGTCGCGGAGCCCTTTCTCTCTCGCCGCGAAGAAGACAGTGAAGAAGGGGAGAAGAAGTCTCGATCTGGAGAAGAAGACCGTCACGTTAGCCAACAGAAGTCTTCTTCTATACTCCTCTCTCATTTTCTTATTTAAAAAAATAATAATTATCTTTATTTAATTTAAATAATAACTTATAACTATATACAAATTTATATATGTATATATTAAATTTCATTAAAATATTTATATATACACTACATTTTAAATAACCCGCTTGACACTTCGATCTAAATCTGACTCAAATCCCGAATCGTTTAAAGCATTAATCAAAAATACTTCGATCTAATTTATAATATATTTATATAAGATATTATCATTTATGTATATTTGGCTCGTTAGGCTCAACTCGTTAAGGCTCGTTAGGCTCGGTTGGCTCATTAAGCTTGGCTCGTTAGGCTCGGCAGGCTCGTTAGTCTCGGATCGTTAGGCTCGGCTCGGCAGGCTCTTTAAGCTCGGTAGGCTCGACGAGCCAGACTTTTCTAGGCTCGACCGGCTCGACTCGGCTTGTTAGCCACCTCTAATTTAAGTACAATTTTCTTCCCAACTTAATAAAATGTACTTTTCAGATAAAGATTTAAGAAAAAATTATGCAAATTTTGATATAACACAGATATTATAAACCATCGTTGTCTTACAAGTTTAATGAAAATTTTCTCTTACAACAATCATGAGTAAGCCAAGCCAAAATGAAAATTTTAATTATTATTACATATCATCTAAGAAATAATTATTATTATGCACTAAAATTCATAGTGGATGGAAGAAAATGGACTATATGAATATTTTTTTTATTGTACCCGTGACATGTTATAGAATATTATATTAATTCTTATGTCATAGCATTTAAATTATTGATATATTCCATTAAAAAATTTAAAAATAATTATAATGAAAGTACATTTTAAATATTTAATTAAACTTAATAGAGAACAAAAAAGGGTAGCTAATCTTCAAACCTAATTAAGTTGGTTTAACTTTGAATTTATTAAAATACTTTAATTATTTTATCATTGGAAATAATTTTTAAAAAGTTCATATAACTTTATTGTTCTTAAATATGCTTACAAAAGTAAAGCCATGAAAAAATAATAATTAAAATTAATGTTAAAAAATTTAGTCAATGTTGAAAAGGAAACGTCAATGCATAAATGTGTATTAATTTAAAGCTTAGTTTTAATATAAAGTAATAATTATTATTGGTTGAGCAAGGATTAGATTGTTAGGTGAAAGGTCACAACTAATCATGTGTTCAAGGGTAGCTGGTTTTTCTCCTTCCTAGTTCCTACTTCTCAAATGCAGCACCATTTTGACCTTATTTTCCACCCTTTTTCTGTTAAATAAATAATGAAAGTAACATTTATAACCCAAGATATAGACGTGGCGTCGTCCAGTTCTTTCAGTATAATATTGTCCGCTTTGAGATGAAACCTGCACAATTTTATTCTTGAGGTTAATCTAATACACGTTGTACTAAATAGGGTGGAGAACTCTACTTATAAATCATTCACATTTCACTTTCTCCAACAATGTGAGATTATGCACCATCGTTAATATGAATCGAGTTATCAAAATCAACAAAATCTTAGATCACACTTAGTATAAGACTCTTTTTCCCATCAATTGGACAGCTTTCATTGATTTTCATTTATTAATTATGTATTAATTTCAATTTAATTGATTAAATGTTATTAAATGTGGACTACGTGACATGTTGACCAGGTTATTTGTGAGATTCTTACGTTGATGTGTTGCATGTGCTTTGTACACATAATGCATGTGCAGTCATGCACAGACATCTGCTTGACTAGTCCCTACAACAGCGATAATTAAATATAAATCCCAAAAAAACAAAGAAAGAATTCCTATATTTGCGTAGAAAAGTATAGCACGTAAAAGCTACGAGCATGTTACAGAAATTCACTATATCAAAATTGAAATACATAAAAGAATTTGTATATACGATAAATATATATATGAAATCGATCAAATCATGCCGAGGTTGTCTCATTTCTTTTGTCGACACTGTCCGAATTCAAAGCAAATTTATAATTTTATTTTGGAATTTTTGTCATGCTGTTGATTTTTCGACCCACCTCAGACAGAACTTGAGTCGTCGAACTCCACGAGAAAGTGTAATTACAATTATAACATCTCTCGAGAATCAAACATGTTTTTATGGTTTTGAAAAGTAACATCATATGAAAAACAAACTAATTACTAAAAAAAAAAAAAACACATAACAAAACCATATTAATCACTACCATAATTTAGATTAACGAGTATTTGTCAAAAAGCGATCATAAAAGTTGACGTATTTATTTTTAGTTATGTTTACTCTTTATTCTTATGATAAATATTGAGAAGTGAAATTAATAATTTATTATATTAATTACATAAATATATTTGATACGTGGAATAAGCTCCTTCTATGATATTTTTGATGCAGATGGGTAGACTTATTCCAAAAGGATTTCTACTCCGTTCCTATGTTTAAAAATTGGTTGGTCAAGTTGGGGTTTGGGTTTGATTGTTCAAGTTCGACCTAACTTCCTGCGTCCTTGACCTCCCAATTTGATTCAGTGGCCGGGAAAGAGAAGATGATCACGTGCTTGACCTACCAATCGCACTCTTTCTCTTTCTTACTTGTTTCTCTCTCAATTCATGTGGATCATGAAAAGATAAAAAAATGGAATTTTTTCGAAGGAAATCGAAGTCATTGAAGAAAGTTATGATGGGCATGTTCTTCCATCTATAAAAGCCAGTAAAGCTAAAGCTTTAGCACAAAAGGGGGTGTCTACTCAAATTAACACCAACAACGAATTTTTAGAGAGAGAGAGAGAGAGAGAGAGAGAGAGAGAGAGAGAGAGAGAGAGAGAGAGAGGATGTCTATCTCCGTAGCTTCGAGAGTGGAAAGCTTGGCAAGCAGTGGAATTCTTTCAATCCCAAAAGAGTACGTGAGGCCTCAAGAAGAACTCAATAGCATCGGAGACGTATTCGAAGAGGAAAGAAAGCGCGAAGGACCTCAAGTACCCACCATAGATTTAAACGACATCGAGTCAGAAGACCAGTCTGTGAGAGAAAAATGTCACCAGGAGCTGAAGAAGGCGGCCATGGAGTGGGGAGTGATGCATCTGGTCAACCATGGAATTTCAGACGAGCTGATTGCTCGAGTGAAAGAGGCTGGAAGGGTGTTCTTCGATCAACCGATAGAGGAGAAAGAGAAGTACGCAAACGATCAAGCTTCTGGTAAAATTCAAGGGTATGGCAGTAAGTTAGCTAATAATGCCAGTGGACAGCTCGAGTGGGAGGATTACTTCTTCCACCTTGTTTATCCCGAGGAGAAACGTGATCTGTCCATTTGGCCAAAGAACCCTACTGAGTACACGTGAGTTTCTGTCTTTTTACTCCATACCCATTTCCATTTTTCTCGTTTTATTCAAACCCATTTGGTTTTTTGGCATGATCGATAATCTCTATACCTAAAGTTTCTATCTTTAATCTGTTATACCCATACCCTTGTCGGCATGATTCGTGTTTTTAACAGACTAAAGTCTCTATATTTAATCTGTTTTACTCATCTTTGATTAAAAAAAGAAGCAAGATCTTGACTCATAAAGACGAAAGACTTGTAGGTAAGAGATTAGTTACAGTTATTAAACTAATCTTTCCTTAATTATTTCTTAATTATGCAGAGAGGTAACGACAGAGTATGCAAAACAACTGAGGATATTAGCGACAAAAATCCTTTCAGTCCTCTCGATTGGGTTAGGATTAGAGGAAGGACGGCTAGAAAAAGAAGTAGGAGGGATAGAAGAGCTTCTTCTCCAAATGAAAATCAACTACTACCCAATATGCCCTCAACCAGAGCTAGCCCTAGGAGTAGAAGCTCACACAGACGTAAGTGCTCTAACCTTCATCCTCCATAACATGGTTCCTGGCCTGCAACTCTTCTACAACGACGAATGGGTAACGGCGAAATGCGTTCCAAATTCTATAATTATGCACATCGGAGACACCATTGAAATACTGAGCAATGGAAAATATAAGAGCATTCTTCATAGAGGACTTGTCAACAAAAAGACAGTGAGGATTTCTTGGGCTGTTTTCTGCGAGCCACCCAAGGAGAAGATCATTCTCAAGCCACTGCCGGATGTGGTGTCGGAGGCGGAGCCGCCGATCTTCCCGCCGAGGACCTTTGCTCAGCATATTCACCACAAGCTGTTCAGGAAGAGCCAGGAAGGCTTTGGTTCCAAGTGAAAAAAAAAGGGAAAAAAATGAAATCTTTGAATATCGTCTCGGATGAAATCTTTGTTTTTGTGTCTGTCTCTCAAATTGTCGTGTTGGTCTATCTTTATTTTTCATTTAATTAAATAAAAACTAATTTATATGGCTATTTTCTTAATTTTGTAATGCTTTTTCATTGTAAACATCCTATTTGAACATGATTCCCACTAATCATTCTATTCTAATATAGGTTGATTCAAGGATATTTTGTGTCTTCTATGTGTTAGAATATATCTAGAATATTCTGTGTGTGACAAACTTTACAACTATATTTCCTTCTAGAATTATCTTTTTCATCTATATAAGAGAAAAATATTTGTAATAGAATTAAAAAAGAATATGCAATGTAGTCTTTGGATTCCTCCTTTCTCAACACTATGATCATTTTTTTAAGGGTACGAGATCGGGAATAAAATAATTGATGACTTTAGGGATGAACATTTTTAGTAGCGAAGACAAACCCGAGAGAGAGAGATGCTCCCATCCACTGCACCTAATTAAGATAGGATACACGTTTGATTCAGCGTATCAGAAAAAAAAACTGTAAAAACAGGGACACTAAAATTTACGGGGAAAAATCACAGGTAAAGGAGAAATTTATTATTAGAAAATCTAAGTACAATGAGTTTTACGACTCAAGTATAGATATATAGAGAAAATAAATAACCCTAATATTGGATATGGGCTAACCTGACCCAACTAGAATTCGAGTCACACCGAACTCTAACAGTATCAGCCAGAGTAGCATTTCGGTTGGCCATTACATAGTGCCATTGTGGCCGCGGTATTCTTGTACTCAGACGCTAAAGGAATTGTTTTCTTGTATTTAGTTTTGCATAGTTGACACTGTACATGTTAATAATACGGTAAAACATTTCTCGATTTGCATATCTGGCACTGTGGTCGTGTAGACCAATGTCACGACCTTGATATCCATCTTCGTGGTTGTGTATGCGAATGCGATAGTTATTCATAGAAAATATTTATTTTGAATTGGGCCACGAGTGTGACTTGGAAGCTCAATGTCAATGTGGAAGACCCAGAACCATTACTTCTAATCAACCACAACCACAGGCTTAGGTTTTAGCAGAAGTTTAGATAAAGCTGAGCTTAGTCCACTGCGTAGGCTTATTTCAATGATTGGTATCAATAATGACTTTTGTTTTGAAATCATTAAATTAGTATCAATCTTTGTTTTTAAGATTGAATTCCAACAATTGATATCATTGGACATATTTTTTCAATTGGTATCATTAATAGAACTATTTTGTATTTGGACTTATTGAGATCAATTTTCTTCAAATTAGTTTATCTTTTCAAATGATTTTTAAACTTGGTATATATGAGATTCCCCAACTATTTGATTTTGTGCATAATGATAGGGGGAGAAAATTTGTTTTCAAAATTTAATTTCATCAATGGATTGTTTTTCAATTGGTATATATTTTGTTTAAACTTGGATGTGTCATAATTTTTTGGTTGTATTCCCTTTTATATGCTAGTTGATAAATTTATAAGGGAAGAAATTTATTAAGTTGTTTTATTATTGCTCTAAAGGGAGAGCAAATGTTTTAAATTAGATTATATACCCAATCGATTGTTTTTTGTATAATTACATAGGGGGGAGATAATTGAATTGATATTTTGATTTTAAATTTGGTATCTCTCATAGATTTTTATTTTGAATTCCATTTTGAATTTACAATTGGTTTCATACTTTACAAAATTGATTTGATTTTAGCTTTGCATTTACAATTGATATCAATTTTTGAATTTTTTTTTGTGTGATCTTCAATTGGTATCCTTAGTTAATTTCTTATTTATATCATTCTAGAAATTGAAAATTTGTTTATCATTCTTGATTTTAATTGGTATCTATTTTTAGGACTCTAATGTTTATTCCCTCAAATGAGTTTATAAGCTTAATGACAAAAAAGGGGGACAATATTATTGGTTGAATTTATTTTGAATGTGGTTGTATTAATGGTATCTTCTCTTGACCACATTAATTTGATTTGAAAGTGCATATTTTCCTCCATTTTTGCTTTGATATAGATTCTTTAAAAGGGGGAGAAGATTTTTTAAGTAGAACGATTTTGATGAATTTTTTTAAACTTTGATTGCTTTAGACTCTCCTCCCTATGAAATTTCTTTTTGATTATGACAAAAAGGGGGAGATAAATATATAAGTTGATTATGAGGTAGTGACAATTATTATGAAATAAAAATTGGGGTAACATGTATGCATGAAATTAAATGTAGATATATTGCATAACTTACAGGGGAGAGATCAAATATGCAATACCAAATGCACATGCTTAGTTTTTAGGGTAACCAACTTATTAGATTTTGTCATCATAAAAAAAAGAGAGATTGTTAATCTTTTTGTTAGGCTAAGTTTTATTTTGATGATGACTAAAATGTTGTCTAATTTAATAAAATCAATAAGTTGTGTTTTGCATTATTCGAATATTATTCTTAATATTCTTATCATAATATTTATATTCATGTGTATTGGAAATACCCTCAAAATGGGTATTATTAGTGTTCTAACATGTTTTTCTAAGTCTATGTAGTGTTGAATATCATTTTGAGACTTAAAATAGTTGAAGGTTTAGTTTGGAGTGTGCTGAGGACGAACTGCGGACTAAGAGACTCGACCAAAACTGTGTTTTGGTCTTTCAGTCGACATGCGGTCGAACCTGGTTGAGAAGCGTTTGAATCTGTAATATTTCTAGGGCTTTTCAGATGAGCTGCGGTCGAGTAGCGGTCGAAGATTTGCGACTGAAAAAGTTGAAAAGTTCAGGTCCAAGAGTTTTCGGTCTACTAGCTATCGAGGCGCGGTTGAGGACATGCGACCGAAAAGTCCAGACTTTGCCAACAGATAGATTTCTAACGGTCGAATTTTTAACGGCTAAATATGCAATGGCTATATGCGGTCGACCGAAAACATTGAGGATGAACCAAAAAGTCCGCAGTCTATAAATTAAGAAGCACTCCAAGCTCAACGTAACGAACGGAGAATCACGGCGAAGCCCTGCCAAATTCAAGACTCGATTCATACACACTGTGAGCTATTGTAAATTCAATTCTCCCACCCATAAACTTGTGAGTTATTATTGGGAAAATTTGGATTAGTTTTTAGAGTTTATTTTTAAGAATTTACATTGTGCTAAATTGTAAAGGGCGATGCCCTAAGAATTCGTTATACAAGGGTGACGCCCCCAAATTACGCAATGGCACAATTGAACGCCCGTAACTTCAATCAACGGGTGACTCCCTGCAATAGTCGAATTTAGGGTGACGCCCCGTAATAGTCAAAGGCTGACGACCTTATAATTAGTCAAGAGTGACACCCAGTGAATAGTCAATTTGAAAATGGTTTTATTAGCACCCGTAAGCCAATTGTTTAGTGATCTCCAAGTGGAATCTTGGAGCACGGACGTAGGCGGGTTTGCCAAACTGCTTAAACAATATTGTGTGCACTTTCTCTTACCCTTACTCTTTACATTATTGCATATATGTGTGATTGTTTATTTAATTATATTCGATAAATGACTTAGAGATTTAGAGATTATATATTATATGAAATAAATTGAAACGCTAT
>CM039470.1:4525243-4553421 GCA_022433065.1 Begonia loranthoides
TTCTTGCGTGCATTGCTTCTAGTCTAGCGATTATAGGAGTATATTGATCATTCAATAAGGTATTGTCATCGACAGATAATCATCTATTCTCTTATGAGTGTCGAATGGGTCTTTGAGTGACCATCATTTTTCATTGATAATATTTTCATATTGGAAAACGATGTTGGCTTATTTTCTAGGTATAATTGTTTATGTATAAAACATATTTTTGATAAAATCCACATCGATGGCCTTGGACCTATTTATCTAATGATAAAGAGTTTTCAAATTAAAATTTATGTACGGTAAACAAAAAGCATGACATTGTTTACTAAAGACGAGAAAGACTAATTTTTGCATGCATTGCTTCTAGTCTAGATATCTTTACTAAGTTAGTCACTCACCCCAAACGACCCCTCCCATTCCAGGTAAAGGTAAGAGCAGCTAAAGGACTTGGAGTTGGAGATTTCTTTCCTTATTTATTTTCTTGGTGAGGATAAAATCTATAGTTTGTATAAGTAAATTATGTTGGTTGGATTTGTTGTACAATATTTTGACCATATATTTTTTATGTACCTTTTATCCTTGTGATCACTATACGAACTTAGGCATATAACCTTTGGGTCACTCTGAATTTATAAAAGTCTTCCACTAAAATCTACACCTTAGGTTGAGTGATTGGGTTCTCTAAGAGGATCGGGTCTCCTAACCCGGCGGTTCTGTTAGGCTCGTCTCCGGATCGTAACAAGTTCACCAACAACCCTATGAGAGGCTAGATCTTCGAATCACACTAACAGTATTTTCCTCTAGGCTCATGAAGCATGACCATTCTAGACCACCTTTTTGTGCAGTGTTTTTCTTTGTTTTTATTACGCTATCTTGATTATTATTGATCACTCTGTGGACGCTGACACATGGATTTTGAGTTTTGTTCTTGATTTTATATTAAAACTTCAGTTATCTTCCTAGTCTTAGGTTGGACGATTAGGTTTTCTCTGACAATTTGGTCATTTGACTTGACATTTTTGTTAAGTCCGCCTTCGTGTCGAGACAAACATACCAAGGAGGACATTGATAATGTTATTGGGTCATATAATTGATTTTACTTATATTTTAAGTTTTAAAATAATAAAGTCTATTTAATGTTTCAAGTTATAAACTTTTGAAAATAATTTTAAATTAATTTCGTTTATAATAAACTCTCATTTATTTATTAAATTTTTAATAATATTAGTATTTTGGTCTTAGATTATTTTAGTAACGTTGATTACTAATAAATGTTTCCATCTTAATTAATGATTTCACTATTTTAAAAAATTTAAAAAGTTTTAGAATTTATAATTTATAATTCCCTAATTAAATCTAATTTATAAATTTATTTAGTATTTAAAAATTGATTTAAAATGATATACGTGGCCAATATTTCCGTACACAAACAAATCTTATTACTTTACCTTTCTTCTTCGCTGCGCTCACATGGGTTTACCGAGTCAACTCAGTCGACTATAATTACTTTCTAAAATTAAATTTTAATTATTATAAATTATTAAATTAATAAGTAAATAAAATGTGTGTAAATTATTAAAATTTAAAAGGGAGGGAGGGAGACTGTTTCGCCGGTTTAACAGTAGTCCTCGCCGGAGCGAAAAGTTCAGTTGACTGTAAATGGAAAAAGTGTTTCTTGACGAAGATCAAACGACGCTTCATGTCGGCTGAGATGTAGATTTTCTTGTCCTAAAGGACGGAATATAGAAGGAAGTCAGTGCATAATCTTTCGTCCTATCTCTTGTAAACATTTTCCGGTCTCTCTCTCTCTCTGTCTCTCTCTCTCTCTTTAGGATGAGGTTGATTTCGAGGATGGGTCCTTCTTCTTATTCTTTCATGGCCTACTGTATTATTTTATTGTTTTTCTTCTGTGCTGCTGACCATACCAAACCAATGATCCTCTTTTCTTTTCTTTCTCCGCCTCTTCGCTGCGGTCACCTTTGTTTACCAAATCAACTCAGCCTATTGTACTATTACCTTTTTACAAACCATCGGCTGCAAATTGCAGCTTCTTTCCTATGGCACTATCTAAATCGTAAGAATTCATTGTTCGAACGGTATCCATCTTCAACATCCATTTTTAAGTCATCTCTTTTTGTTCTGCTGGTAAGTCTTTTCACTTTCTATTTTCAACGGTTGACAAGGGTGGCATCTCTTAAATTGCTGCTTCTTTCCTACGGCACTATCTAAATCGTAAGAATCCATTTTTCGAACGGTATCCATCTTCAACCTCCATTTTCAAGTCATCTCTTTTTGTTCTGCCGGTAAGTCTTTTCACTTTCTATTTTCAACGGTTGACAAGGGTGGTATCTCTTAAACTGAGGTTATTTAATATCTGATAGATCAGATCCGGTGAAGGCAGCAGCTGGACTTCATATCAATTCAACTACTGTGTTTTGTTGTGAAGTTTCTTCAATGTTGAAACCAAAGTTTTTTGAAACATTGTCATTTGGTGGATCACAACATGGTCAGGGTCAACAAGTTCTGCCATTTCCAACAAACAAGGGATCCTTGAGGGTTTTGCTCTTACATGGAGCCTTAGACATTTGGATCAATGAGGCCAAAAACCTTCCTAATATGGATATGTTTCATAAGACTTTAGGAGATGTGTTTTTAAAAATACCCGTGAAAATTAGCAGCAAAATTGAAGGGCGTGCATCTAGTGTAATAACCAGTGATCCCTATGTCACCGTTTCTGTTTCTGGTGCTGTAATTGGAAGAACTTTTGTTATTCCTAACAGTGAAAACCCTGTTTGGAGGCAGCATTTTAATGTTCCTGTCGCACATTATGGATCAGAAGTGCAGTTTGTAGTGAAAGACGATGATGTTGTGGGATCTCAGATCATTGGCGCTGTTGGTATTCCGGTGGAACAATTATACTCTGAGGTGAAAGTTGAAGGTATCTTTCCAATCCTTAATTCAGGAGGGAAGCCCTGCAAAGATGGAGCTGTCTTGAGTTTATCAATTCAGTATATACCGATTAACAAGATAACCCTTTATGATGGTAGATTAGATCCATCTTATGATAGCCATGGTGTCTCTGCCACTTATTTTCCTCCTAGGAAAGGAGGCAAAGTTACACTTTATCAAGATGCTCACGTCCATGATGATCTCCTTCCAAATATCAAGCTTTATGGTGGTGATAAGTACAATCATGGATCTTGCTGGCGTGACGTCTTCAATGCCATTAGTCAAGCTCGTCGTTTGATCTACATTACTGGTTGGTCTGTTTATCATGATGTTGAACTCGTTCGGGATGCTAATAATCCCGAGGAATATATTTTGGGAAATCTTCTCAAAGCCAAGTCACAAGAAGGTGTGAGAGTGTTGCTGCTTATATGGGATGATCCAACTTCTAAAAGTATTTTGGGATATAGAACGGTATGGTCTTGAACAAATGTCCCTGGTAGTAATTTTGTTTTATGCTCTATTGTTTTCAGTTCCTTAAGTTTTCTTATATTCTCATCATCTATATAAACTTTTACCAATTGTTCTATTCTCCTTTTTGGGATATACAAGTTCATCATAATCTAGTTGAAATTCAAAGACCGATGTAATTGACTTTAGATTTTCCATAAGAGACTTTGCTTTTGGCAAATGCAACCTTATATTCATGCAGCTCTTGTCATATTGGATTCACACATTTATATCTTATGCAGGATGGACTCATGGGAACAAACGATGAGGAAACTCGCCGTTTTTTTAAGCACTCTTCTGTCAAAGTGATTCTCTGTCCAAGGTCTGCCGGAAGTGGTCATAGCTGGGCTAAACAACAGGTAGAAAGAATAGAGGACTACATAAATTTTTCTGAGGTCTTGCTCATATTGCCATTAATGCGTAGGTAGAGATAGGCATGAACTTTGCTCCTTTTCCCTTCTACCTGGAAGTAGGATTAGCCGTCAGGAATGTAGAAACCTCCTATTTCTAATCAATTTTAGACCAGTTTCTATCATTTTATCTATATGACGCTGCTAGTTTGAGAATGGAACTGAATACAGATAGAGCTACACTTGACTCAACTAATTGAGAACATGGGACTAAAATGAGTCTATAAATTATCACTTTGCATCGAATTGGATGAGGAAATGATGAACTTTTACTCTCATTACTTAGTTGAGATCTATAAAATGGAGAAATAAGATACTCATGGGAACACTCTGGTACTATCTTTTAGTGCAGCCTTCCTAAACGATTGGGGGATAAGGATCGGCATTTGTCTAAATATAATCTTACAAAGTAATCGCGCGTGTTGTTTGCATTTATAAAAGAAAATGAGGATATTGTGGAGGAAAGGGATAATAGCTACTTTTTTAGTGTTATGACTTGAACATCACTCTTAAGTACTTTGACAGTTGATCTCGTGATTGTATAGACTTTTGTAATCATCTCCCTTTAATGAAGATTTTGGATGCATTTATCAGGAAGTTGGAACAATTTATACCCATCATCAGAAGACTGTGATTGTGGATGCTGATGCAGGTAATTATAGAAGAAAGATCATAGCATTTGTTGGAGGTCTTGATCTATGCAAGGGCCGATACGATACCCCACAGCATCCTCTTTTCAGGACACTGAATACTGTCCACAGAGATGACTTCCACAACCCAAATTTCGCGGTAACTTTTCAACATAAAAAGCAATATTGTCCATGACTCTCTGACTTAATGTTTCTCTCAAATCCTTCCAATCCCTAGTTTCATATGTTTTTCATAACAAGAAACAAAAGATGTATTGAGAAGAATTGTATGTAAAGGGTGGTTAAATTGTAATGTTTAGAAGTATAAGCCCATGGACCCATAAAAGTTATCCTAACCTCAGTTTTGTATGGAAATCACAATCCACATACAAAATGGAACAAAACTACTTTTCTTGTATTTTGATAGTTCAAATAATATATAACTTCAATTCTCCATCTACATTTTTTTAATAACAGGAACTAATTCCTGGTGGTCCACGAGAGCCATGGCATGATTTGCATTGTCAAATTGATGGTCCAGCTGCATACGATGTCCTCACCAATTTTGAGGAGCGTTGGAGGAAGGCTTCTGAAGCTCATGGACTGAAGAAACTAAAATCATCAACTGAGGATGCATTACTCAAGATTGAACGAATTTCTGAAATCATTGGAGCAGAAGATGCGTCTCGTCTAGGTATTGTTGATCCAGAAGGTTGGAATGTGCAGGTATGAAGAAAAAAAATATGGCATCTTTTGGCTAATGTTTGAAAAAATATGAAACTGTTAACAGAGAAAGAAAGACAATTGAAAACAAGCTGTTGAAGAAAGTAGTAATGAAAGCAGTTTCTTTTCCTAATATTTCTTCAATCATACCTATGTCAATCGAGAGTCATAACAGGATTGAATTCATCTGCATCTGCAGATTTTCCGTTCAATTGATTCTAACTCCGTGATAGGCTTTCCAGACGAACCAAAACACACAGCAGAGAAGGTGAGGGAAAATTTATCTTTCGTATTTCTAACATTACTTGGTAAAAATCCAAGTTTATGTTAATGGCAGCTCAGGAAAGTTACTCATCTGTTGCACTTAATGATTATGATCTTACAGAACTTAGTATGTGGAAAGAACGTGCTCATAGACATGAGCATTCATACAGCATATATCAGTGCAATTCGAGCAGCCCAACATTTTATTTACATCGAGAATCAGTATTTCCTCGGTTCTTCATACAATTGGAATTCTCACAAAGATTTAGGTGGGACATTCTACCCTTTGAACTTCACTTGAGAATTGTAATGGAGATAACAAATAATTTTCCTCAATCTTCGCTCCTATCACTTTCATCATTTGTGTTATAGACCTTTTTTTGAATGCACGCAGGGGCGAACAATTTAATACCCATGGAAATTGCTCTTAAAATTGTGAACAAAATCAAAGCAAAAGAGAGGTTTTCTGCTTATATTGTTGTTCCTATGTGGCCAGAAGGCAATCCCACAAGCACTCCTATCCAAAGAATTCTCTATTGGCAGGTAGCTTCCCTTGCCATTTTCAAATTTTCTTCTCACTCTTAAGCATCCATATTCATGTAGGAACGTTGTTTTTGTTTTCATCTGGAAGGTAAGCCGGTGCTCTACAACTGTTATACTCAATCTTAAGTGTTTTTGGTAAACTCAAATAGTAAATCTGAAGATGAACTTGCAATTGACATTGAAACTACCAACTTAAGCTATCCAGTTCTTTTCTTGGACTTGCATAATCTAGTGGAATATTAGCACATAGTGTGTATATACTTTGAATTTCCCCCTTGATTTACTTGTTCGCTGTTTCTGACCAAGAAATCGGCTTCTTACGTTGTGTTTTGTTGTTGTGTAGAGAAAAACCATGCAGATGATGTATGAAATGATTTACAACGCTTTAAAGGAGGTTGGACTTGAGAATACATACGAGCCACAAGATTATTTGAATTTCTTTTGCCTCGGAAATCGAGAAGCATCGGATGGAGAGCACGTTGTTAAAGCTGGGAAATCTGCTGGCACAAAAACTCAAGTATTTTCCTTATCCTTACTATGAGAAATTTATATGTTTGAGAAGTTATCACTAAAAACTTTGAAAAACGGTAGGGTACCATCCCTTCTATTCTAGTCTAATACATTATTCGTTGTGTATGCTGGCTGAAGACAATACTATACATTGTTTATCCAGGCACTAGCTCAGAAAGCTCGTCGCTTTATGATCTATGTCCACTCGAAAGGGATGATAGTGGACGACGAGTATGTAATTCTGGGATCTGCAAATATCAATCAGCGATCTATGGAAGGCACTCGAGACACAGAAATTGCCATGGGTGCATACCAGCCTCTTCATACCAGGTCAAGCGGATTCTCCCGCCCACTTGGTCAGGTAAGCAGTAGGAGATTAAATTATGAAAAGTCATGTTATTTTGGCTGCTGCATTTTGGTATAATAGTAGGAATGGCAGTGGAGAGTTCTGGTAGAAGAGAGTTAAGATGATAATAAGGTTTGAAATTTAGTCATCCAACACATGAAGAAGAGAGGTTAGATCAAGTGAGAGATAGGAAGTTTTGGAGGTGGGAAAGAATAAAAGCAATAGGAAATAAGAGAAGTTCTAAAGGGAATTGCCAAAAGAGTAAAAAACCAATGGAAATTAACAAAACAACTACTGGACTATGATATCAATGACACTGTCTTTTGTTATGTTTTGAGTAGATATACGGGTATAGAATGTCGTTATGGGCAGAGCACATGGGGACTCGGGAGGAATGTTTCGAGCAGCCCGACAGCGTCGAATGTACACGCCGGGTTAGATCTTTGAGCGAGAAAAATTGGAGCCAATATGTGGGGGAGGAGTTGGTGGAGATGAGAGGCCATCTTCTCAAGTATCCGCTCGAAGTCGATCGAACCGGCAAGGTTAAGCATCTTCCTGCCTTCGAAATGTTTCCGGACGTCGGAGGTAACATAATGGGAACATTCACCGTCATACAAGAAAATCTCACAATCTAATCTACTTTGATTATTCCATAGAATGCTTGAAATATAGTCTAATATGTTCTCATAAGCTTTGCTTAATGTCATTTCTGATCTTCAAGCAAAGATTAAGTATTGTTCTTGGAGGTGAACTTGGACATCTCAATCATTCTCGCTACATGAACATTATGGTTCATTTTATTTGTGGATGTCAGATAAATTGTCACGCCAATAAAAGGACCAAAGTGAGAAAACAAGAACCTCAACAACATTTATGAATTTCTTTAATGGATTTTTAATTTTTTTATTTATTATTTTATGTAAATAGTAAATAAATAAAAAAATCCAAGTGTTTAGTTAGGCTTGGAAAAATATTGAAATATATTAGAGAGTAATATGAAACTAATATTATGTTTATTTTATATTCTTTAGGCTAAAATTAATATAATTAATGATTTATTTAATATTAGAATAATTGCACATTAATAACTTATTTAATATTGTATTAATTACATTGATTAATATTTATTAAGAATTAAAAAATATTGTGCTAATTAATATTTATTAACTAAGGTTTTATAACAAATTTAGTTAAATTTAAATAAGGGTAAATGAAAAATTGTGGTTTGCGGTCGATGACAAGCCAACCATTATCCTTTATTTTTTAACAAATTAATCACTGACGTATGGAAAAATGAAAAAGCCAATATTGCTGTCACGTTCACCATAACAAAATACTGCAGCGCCGTCTCTCAGAGACTGCGGTCTCTGTGAGAGATGCTCTCTCATAGAGACCAATGAACGTCACGACGTTCTTCCATCAGAACGCCGCAGAGCTCGCGCAGCCTCCAATTGGGTCATGAGGATTGAGCTTGGGAAGAAAAATTCACACCATTCTGAGATTGAGTTGCCATTGCTGACAGGAGAATTGAAGAGTGGAATGGTTGAAGGCCAAAGCAAAATAGACGAAGAGGACAGAATTGCAATGCAAATGATCCTTTTGTTTTTACTTTTCTACACGCTAGTCTGCTTCGTTAGTTTTTTTTGCAGTTGATCGATCTTTGCAATCTCTCTTTGGTTTCTAAAAAATAACAAATTTTCGTCAGTTTTGTTTGGGAACTTACTTTCATTGCCAATAACCAATGTCGGCGTTCTTCCTGATGAACGTCGCGGCGTCCAGATCAGCTTGTTAACGAAATGTGATAGTGATGTTTGCTTTGTCATTTTTCCATAAGTAAGTGGTTAATTTATTAGAAAATAAAAGATAATAGTTAATTTGTCATTGATTGTAAAGTACAATGCTCAATTTGTCATTTACCCTTTAAATAATTATTTAAAATTATTAATAAAGGGTCGAATGCGAAATTTAAAAAGAATTGGGAAATAAATAGGGAAGGGAGTGCAAATGACAACGAGCCTAAAATCGAAAGATGGAAGCAAAAAGACAGCTACTTTATTGAGATCCGAAAGATCTGCCATTTCCGAGCTGACCTTCTTCCTCCTGCCCAACCGACAACGACGAGCACCCGCTCTCTCTCTCCAATGGGTTTTCACACCAATGGTGTCTCCTCCTCCGGCCACTTCAAGTTCCTGATCTATGGCCGGACGGGCTGGATTGGTGGTCTGCTTGGAAAACTCTGCGAAGCACAAGGCATCGACTTTGTCTACGGCTCCGGTCGACTCGAGAACCGGACTTCCCTGGAAGCCGACATTGCTGCCGTCAAACCCACCCACGTTTTTAACGCCGCTGGAGTGACCGGCCGACCGAACGTTGACTGGTGCGAGTCTCATAAGGTCGAGACGATCCGAACCAATGTGGTCGGGACCTTGACGTTAGCTGACGTTTGCCGTGAGAAAGGTCTGGTTTTGATTAACTATGCCACTGGCTGTATTTTCGAGTACGATTCGACCCATTTACTAGGGTCCGGTGTGGGCTTCAAGGAGGAAGACAGCCCGAATTTCGTAGGATCATTCTACTCAAAGACCAAAGCTATGGTGAGAGAATTGAATTACTTTTCTTTTCCATTTCCTTGCCCTTCGTGATGGATTTGATTGTTTTATCTGGGTTTTTCTGAATCTGTGCTTTGAATTCGGTGATCTATGATTGATTTTATCTGGCTTCATTTGGTGTTGATCTTGGAGCTCTGTAATGTTGTTAGATCTACAGCATTTTGTGTGTGTTTTTTAATCTGTTTTTGTCTGTGAATTAAACTGAGAAATTGGCATACATTTGTAATCATTGATTTGTTTTTGCTGGTAAAATTTGTGTTGTCATATAACAAGAACTAAAATTTAAAGATTGAGGCAAAATCCAATCGGTTTGGATACCCATTCGATAGATTTGTGGTAGAAATTAGTCTGGCATGTGTTCTTTCTAGATCAGAACTAGTAGACGAAGCTATGATATTCATGATGAACAGTGACAACATTAGATGCAGTCAGTTTTTTGAAATTTCATTTCCTTTTTTACAATGTTGAAGGTAGAAGAGTTGCTGAAAAATTACGAGAATGTTTGTACATTGAGAGTTCGAATGCCAATCTCGTCGGATTTATCTAACCCGCGCAACTTCATCACGAAGATCACTCGATACGAGAAGGTCGTCGACATCCCAAACTCGATGACAATCCTGGACGAACTCCTCCCGATTTCAATAGAAATGGCAAAAAGAAACCTGACCGGAATCTGGAATTTCACGAACCCTGGAGTGGTCAGCCACAACGAGATCTTAGAGATGTACAGAGACTACATCAACCCAGATTTCAAGTGGAAAAACTTCACGCTCGAGGAGCAAGCGAAGGTGATAGTCGCTCCGAGGAGTAATAACGAGCTCGATGCGAAGAAACTGAAAGAGCAATTTCCTGAGCTTCTGTCGATCAAGGAGTCTCTGATCAAGCATGTGTTCAAGCCAAATCAGAAATTCTCTGCAGCTTGAAAAGATTTTTTAATTGCATCAAATTGGGACTTTGTTTTTGGTTGGATTTGGGTTTGGGTTTGATCATCATCATCATATCGGGAAGGGATGCTTGTCTTTCCACAAAGAATTGGGGAAGTTGTTATTCATAATTGAATGTTGGGTCTGTATTTGTATTTGATTTCAATCAATGAATAATTTTTGGTAATTTTTATGAACATTGTTGCATGCTTCAATTTTCTTATGTAGAAGAAAATGGAAGGACCCTTGTCAATGCATGGGCTGACAAGGGAGTGTTTGTCTCGAGGGAAAATCATGATAATATTAGGCAGACGCTTAAATGGGGGAGCTCATTTTGTGAAGTTCAGAAAGTCCTACGGGTGAGTCCAACCCATATTAATGGGGATATTGAGACAGTAGAAAATGCATGGTTTATAAGTAGGGTTCCTCTTCTTAACTAGTATAACGCGTTTTGGGTTAACCCCAAGAATAAAATTGTACGAGCTTCAACTCAAAGTAGACAGTATTGTATTGTGAGCACTGAAAGACGTTACATTAAATGTACGTAGAAAGTGTTCGCTTCATATTTTGGGTTTTTTTTTTTTGGATTTTGAAACAAATACTTTGATGCACCAAATTAGTATAAGAGCAAAGATTTTGCCTCAAATATCCAAAGACAATTTTATCGGAAAATGATCGAAACAAATATTTTGCTGCACCAAATTAGTACAAGAGCAAAGATTTTACCTCAAATGTCCGAAGACAATTGTATCGGAAAATGAATCAACACCGACGTCAATGGTGGTTCGATAGTATTAATCACCAGTTTGATGAAATTGATTAAAAAAACTCTTAGAGATTAAAAAAATTCTTTGCAATTTCATACATATTGTTATTACGTATAAAATGAGCGATGAACTCATGAAATAACGATCAAAAATCAGATATCTTTACTCTGACTATTCGAACCATTTAATTACTTTATTTTGTAACAGAACAATTACTAATTTAGAATACAAAAACTAATAACCCATAAATATGAAAAGAAAAATGCAGAGTGACACTTGATTATTAATGAAATCCATTGGATCGAGCACATTGCATCGCCATACACAAAATTACAACCTGCGTGATATCAATAAAGTGGGGAGGACTTCTAAAATTCACAGATTACTGGGGGAGACTTCAGCAGCAGCAGCAGCAATAACACCAACAGCAAAAATGGAAAATTAAGAGTTTCCCTAATCAACAACATGATTGTGTTTGAGCGCTGGAGCAATGAAGAAGCTGGGGATTTAATAGGGGATGCTGCTGACTGCAGTTTTCCAGACGATCAGTGGCCGTTTATGGCCACACCATTTTCGCCGCATAAATTGTCGCTCTCCTTTTTGGAGTAGAATCGCCTATACATGGAGTCGACTTCAGTGAGATAGTATGTGCCTGGAGGTAGAAGGCTGCAGTCCTTGCTTGTCACAAAGTCCTTCGCTCCGTACCTATGCTCCATTAGCTTCAGCGTTTCGATAAACTTCTCGGGAGAAATCTGCACGAAAAAACAGTATGTTAAAACATATTGATTAATTATATTATGGTCTTCCATCATGAACTTCAAACAAATGGTGTGTGCAAATGATTGGTAAAACTATTGAGCACATATTGACAAACTACGAAGTTTTTAACCCAATCGTCTTTAAAAGAATCCAAACACGTCACAATAGGCAGGGAATATTTAACATTCTCCAACTTCTTCTAGAGGTCACTATGAATGATCAATCTTGGTCTTCAAATATTGTCTGCATATAATTTACAAAATTGCTGAGCCTACAACGCAATGGCATCTGTTTTCTGAGCATTCACTCTTCATTGGCATATTCATACATTTGATTAAATTATTTTCTAATTTACATACAACATAAAGGATCCAAGCACTTGACACTTCAAAAGAAAAATAAAAACCGTGCATAATTATTCCAATGAAAAGAGATGTACCTCGAGCCTAGACTTCAACTTCGCATCAATGTTCAACACAGCTGCAATCTTGGACAGGCTAAAGGGAGATTGGCCCTCACTGAGTTTCAGGGAGAACATGGTAGCAGTTGAGCCACTCCCGTATGAGAACATTACCACCCGCTTACCGGACTGCAAGGTTTCAAAAACAAAAATATGGAAAATAGAAAAAGAAAACATGCCAATATGATGGGGAGAAGTAATAACGATATTTACCAATGATTTATGTTTGTTATGAAGAAGAGAAACAAATGCTGCATAAAGAGACGCAGTATACATGTTGCCAACTTGCTTTGGTATTAAAGTAGTGGGTTGAACCTTGACATCATATAAATGCTTTGCCAGTTGTTGGGACACCTGCAGGTCAATTGTTTTAATAATAAAAAAGAAGTTAATCAAAATTATTTTCCACATTTATATAGAGTTGGTCAAAAAGAAGTTATCTTAAAGAAATTATCTTCCTCAATTGTATCTTCCTTTTTATCAATATATTTGTGTTTCTAGTAGAACAGAAATAAACCTTTTCAAGATCCCGGCTCTGGTAGCTTTCATCGCTAGACAAGGTTGCAAATGGGCCCAGCTTTTCTTTGGTAACTTCGTCAACAGAGCTGCAAAAAGAATAGTACGTTAATATTGGGACGTGCAGCTAGAAATTTTTTTATTATAGTTTATGAAGGGCAAAAGCAAAGAACCTGGCATTTCTCAAGAAGTCATTAACCAACAACCGAGCAAAGCTTTTCTGTACAAGCTGTAGAAGTTCAAAGAAAATGTTTTCAAAGGATTAATTACTTCAAGCTTTTAAGAATATTTAGGAAGAAAAAGCTGCAAAATAGATATAAGTCTATTTATGATTAGGTACCTTGTTATATGGAGAGTGAAATACAAAATAGTCACCATCAGAAAGAGAAAACTGTTTGCCCTCGAATTTATTGTACCTAAATATACAAGCGTAAGTAAAGCCTTCACCAAATCCTCAACTTCAAGCATTTCTTCAATAGATACTTACTTCTGACATAATTGATTATAGCAAGCATCCAGGGCAACGAGGTAACATGTTTGAGAGAGTTTCCCATCGACAACCTAAAAGCCATTTTACCAACAAAATCAGAAGGCAAATTGAAATTTAAATAGGTAAAGCCAATCAAAGTCATAGAACAGATGACTTGCAAGTTTGAACTGAAAAAACGTTTTCTATCTCTAGAAAATTTTGGAACCAAATAAAAAAGTTGGAGATTTTATAAAATGGCTAAATAGAATCATAGGTTCAAGGTAAGAAGAAAGATGACTGCTAATTTTGACAATTTCCGCAAAAGAATAAAATAATTACCGGATATTCACTTGCTAAGTTGGGCTTGTAGAAATCATATACATGAGACATATAACTCGCCCTAAATTTGCTTTCAAAAACAATAGGTGCATCAGGGCCAACTAGCATAGCAATAGCAGCTGCTCCACCAGTTGGGCGGGCTGGTCCTTCAGCATAAACCTGACAAAGCAACGTGTAAGTGCTTATGAGGGAAAGAAAATTATCAAACGGTTATCAAAAACTTTTTTCAAGGGAAAAGCCTCAATGCATCAAATGGAGTATCAAATATAATTTCATAGATAAAAAAGAAAGAGGTTTCAGTGCATACCGCACTGTCAGTGCACACCACAAGTCCATAGCGTCCGTCCCAAGAACTGCTCTCTACCCAATTGACACAGTTGAATAAAGCAGCAGTACCACCATAGCAAGCATTAGAAGAATCAACCCCTTCAATATCCGTATTACCACATTTCTGTTTGTTTTACAAGAGAATGAAATTTAGTACACATTTTAAAAACAGCAGATGCCTTCAAAGAGAGTGCAAATAATTTAAAAAATCATAATCTTGAATCCTGAAAGTAACAAACATCACAGCTATCCACCAACTCACGGTGATTTAGAGTTATATCAATTAAATTTAGACCTCACCATTGGCTTCTATTTTTCCAAGTATTTTGACAGGATTTAAGCAAGATTTAAATAAGGTAACGAACAGTCCTATAAGTTATGTTTCCAGCTTCATTTCCAACTTCCCTTATTATATTAAAATGTGCCTTGCATTTTTAACAAAAATTCAAAGTACAATTATAAATATAGACGAATCAAGACAAGATTTCATGATACCTCAAAGATTTGCATCAGGAAGGTCTTAATTGATTTGCTCTTGTCTATCACAGTTTCACTGCCTACTTCCAGCCGGCCAATTTGTTTTGGATCAATACCGTATTTCTCAAGTAGAGAAGTCACGACTGTCAGACTGAAAATCCAAAAATCAATGAGCAAAAGACCTTGAGAACAGAAGACACAGTAAGGTATAAAGACTAGAAACACAAGATGTGGACTATGTTTACAGAATATTTTACAAATAGAAATTTATGCACAGCAGTATATATCAGTGCTTTCTTCATCTTTGCCAGACTAGCTTAAAAAATTCTACAAATTATGGACTTGGTAGATTCCTTGTCCAAGAAAATATACTGCCGTGCTTTTTACCAGAATTACAATATCCTTGTACTATGATTTAGCTGGTTTCTTATTATTATATATATTTTTGTCTAATACCACATTTCTTTCCTTAGGTAACCCCGAGGATCAAAAACATACTAGTACTAAGATTTAGCTACCTTCTTATAATAACTGTTTTGTCTTGTATTATATTCCTATTGTCAGGTCGACCACTGATCACTCTAGCAGTTACATAAACTTGAGTAATTCAACATTAAACTGACCAAACTCAAGAAGAAAATTTGTAGTGCATCAAGCAGGTTGAAAAAACCGTTATGAAGAATCCCAACCTCATGGAGATGACATCTTCCACGTCTGTACAGAATGCCATAGCATCCTGTCCAAGACCAATCGTATATTTCCCCTTGCTTGCATTGTCATGAGTTTCCAACGCTTCCTGTGTTATAATACATGACAAGCGCAAAAAAAAAAAAAAAAAAAAGAAAAGAAAATCAGTGACATAAAACAAACATATGATTTTCAAGGGTCTAAATTAACCAATCGCCAATTCAAGCCAAACAACAAAAAAGTTAAAAGGAGTTAGACACTGTGACATAATTGCGCTGGTTAGCTGGCTCCCAAAAAGGCAACGAGAATGAGCTTTTCTTCTTTTTTTTTTTTTGTTGGATTAATTTCTTTTCATTAGCAACATAATTTCAGAGTTAAACAATGACTCTGCATGAAGCTATAAAAAGGAAAATTTATCTGAGCTTAAGTTAATTCTGTTTTCTGTTTAACCATGTAGATTAATGCAATAACATGCAATCAGATAACAATCGACAAGCTTTTGTTCTGACTAAAGTCGGAGATCCTTTCTCTTTACACTTATCTTAAAATGAACAATTTGCATGTTATCTTGAAACAATTTCTAAAGAAAAGTTGAGAACGGATTTAGTGAAGGAAAAGAAAGCAAAATATTGGCATCTGAGATCTTCAGCTAAACAAAACGGAAATTAAATTTTCACCTCAGCAAAGCACCTTTTTATTTGATCTCACTTTCATTATTTTCTCCAAAAAAAAATATCAAAACTAATACTAAATCCAAACGTAAAACCAGGAGAATTTCAAAAATTTTTCAGAACCAAGGGATAAAAAAAAACAGAATCAATCAACAAAAACCAACAGATAGAGAGGAAGAAACCGTCACCTGTTGAACAAAGGTGGAAGGGAAGTAGATGTCGAGAGCGAGAACTCCTACATTCTTAGCCATTTCTCTCAACTCAACGCCAATTCAACGATCCAAAACACAAACAGCCAAACGACTTCCGCTCCCTTTCGCCTGCGTCAGGGACTCCGCGCCGTCCAAGAGCTCCACAGGAGAGGAAGGAAAGAGATGGCACAGAGAGAAAGAAAGAGCGGAAATGCTAGAATGGCGCAAACGAAAGTGGTGATGCTCACGGACAGAATTAGGCGGTATCATTTATATAGAAAATGGAGTCTGCAATGGAGGAGCTTAGTCCAACCTACCTCTCACATGCGTGAGACGCCATATGTTCGTGCCAAGTAGCTGGTGTGAAATTACGGTTTTCTACCAACACGTGGCTATAATTATATGCCATTTGACACGAAGACAAAGACTATTTTACCTTAGATTAACAACTTGGGTAAATAGAGATTAAATTCTATTTGAAGGCGATTCTTGTAAATTTTCATTTTTTAAATTATTCATTAATTTAAAAACAAATTTTAAACTATAGTCTTATTTTTAAAATATAAAAATTTAAATCTACTCCACTAAAATATTTGGTTGATGGTCCTGCACTATGCTTGCTTAAATTTAGTCGATAAAATAACGTTTTAAAATATCTTTGTCTATTACTTGACACGTTAATTTTATTTATAAAAATTTGACAAAATACATGTTTAAAAGTCTGTTTTTAGTGCAGAAAATATCATTTTCGCAACGAGAAATACGTTTTTATTGTAAAAAGCAGATCTATTATAGAAAGACGACTTATCTTCTACAAAAAGATAAATAAATAAATTAAATAAAAAAATACCATTGTAATATTTGTTTTGTTTTTTTTTTAATTTAATATTTTAATTATTCATAAAATTATTTTAAGAGTGGGGAGCAATTTTTCTCGTATAATTCAATAGGTGGGACCCAAGAGAAAACGAAACATCAAAATTGAATCCAACGGTTATGATTGGATATAACACAACACACCACGTGATTCTTTCCCCTCCTAAGCAATTATCTTTTTCCCAAATTAATATTATTTTTCATTTAAGGGGGGAAGGTGATGTCTTGGTTCCAACATGGTGGAGATACGTGATTGGTCCATGGATTTTCCTTCATTTTATTGTAATTCATTAAAGTCTTCAAAGGGTGATAGTGTGTCTAGTTGGGCTTAGAGATTAATTATGACTTATCAATTAATTGATATAATTAATCTTTTATTTTAGTTATTTATAATTTATTTTAATTAAAATAATTGATAATTTAGACAGTGTATTTTAAACTTAACAACAATTAAAAGGAGAAAAAAAGACTGAAATGCTAACAAGAGTCTCTTATTGAATTCAACTGACCCCGATAGCACCCTGGACTATATAATGTATTTTATCTGCTGGGTTATGGGTGGATATTATTTCAGAGGTTTCTATTATAACAATCTACCCTTATTTAATTTCTGTAACTGATACCATTTATTTTATTTTTCTACAATTTAAATCACGTGCTGTTAATATTAGCAATTTAAACCTCGAGATTAAAAAAAATCATTAACAAGTTCATGAGTTTTTTTTTTTTAATTACTGTAAATTAATTAGCGACACATACATGCATTACTTGTTCTAATATATTATATGAAAATTGAATGTGTAATTAGGGAGATAAATTATAAGTAGTACACAATATTCTATAAATATGAGGAAAAGTTGTTAGACAATGTTAGACACGTGAGTCACGTGTCAGACTTTGTAAAGTACTAGTGTTTAAGCACGTGACAGGGAATCTTCTGGCAACCAATTTATGTCACCTAAGTGACAGTGTGTAACGCCCCCACTTGCATGTTCTGTTCTTCCAGCTCCCTCCTCCACCGTCTGATCGTCCTCCCTCAACGATCCTGATGCAACGCCAAACTCCCCAAAACTTTAGTTCATTCAATTTTATAGAGCAATAATTATAATCTAATTAATTAAAATTTATTCTCCCCTCTATTATTATTTTTTAATTTATAATATAATAAATTATAAATACTTTAAATAAATTATTAATTATACTAATTAATATTTATTACTTTAGAATAACAGCATAATATTTACCAAAAATTGGAAAATATTTTTATTTTATTTTTAAAATATTTAAATATTAAATTTATTTATTTTATAATATTTGAGTTCACATGCATCTCGAGGCATGATATTTTATGGATATAAGAGTGCAAATTGTGGACCGTCAGATTAGTCAACTGAGTACACGTGGATTGAGCAGGGCCGCCACAGTGGCAGTTCCAGTCAAAGCGAGTTAATAATTAGCATAATTTTGAACTGATATAGAAGAACACTTTTTAATTAATCTCGCGAGAATTATATCATATTTCTTAATTTAAGCTTAAAATTTTAATTCATTGTAGAATTATTAAAATTATTTTACGTAAATTAAATCTTATGATATGTTGGGAATCTCATACGGTATTCATCCACGCCTGAAGCGTATCTTAATATCTGAAAATTGGATTAGACTGGCCCTTTCATAATTACAAAAGTTACGATTGTGTTCTAGCTATTGTCATAACAGTTTGAAGGAAAATTAATAAAACAATCATTAAATTATGAGATCAATAACAAGTTAACTACTAAACAATTTTCGCTAACAAATAAAATACTCACTAAAAACAAACAGAGCAAATATCATTGTCATGTTTTTTTTTTGTTAAAAAAATATTTTCTTTCTGTAACGAAACATTATCTTTTCTCTGCGGAGAGAGAGTCCTTAAAATATAACTCATAAAAGATAACTTTATGTTGTGGAAAGATTACTTTCTACTGCAAAAAATGAGTCATTGGTGATGAGAACTGGACGACAACGACGGACCAGAAGGAAGAAAGAGAAGATGGTGAAGAGAATTAGACCGGTGAAATCGAGAGGAGAGGTGAACTACCTCAAGATGTTAGGAAAATTGAAAACGTGATAATTGTTTTCCCTTTTTTTTTAGTATTATGAACTTTCGGCATCGTCTTCACGGTAATGTTTCTTTCAACAAGTTAACTGCAATGTTTGCGTCCTGTATTTTTCATAGTTAAGTATTTTTTTTGTTAACAAAAATTGTTTAGTAGTTGACTTGTCATTGATCTCATAGTTCAGTGGTTGTTTTATTAATATCCCCAATTTTAATAAACTATACCCCCATTAACAAATATAGTGCACAAAATTATAATCTAAACCTTATTTTAAGCCTCAAAAAAAGGGGAAAATAAAACTTAGATTACTTATATAACGTGACACTAATTCAAACGTGATTAGGTGATTGACAATTTGAAGGTCAAAGATGATGATGGAAATAAATAAAAATGAAGCATAAAATAATCAGCAAATCAAAGTTGATCAAAATGGAAAATTTGGACTTCCTCCACCATGACCCATGTCTAATAGTTGGTGGGAAAATATAATTAAATCATAATGCTAAATTTTTTCTATGCAAATGAACCCGTAAAGTCCATACAATTTCTTGAATATTGACCTAATCGAAAATTAATATTTGAAATTCTTCTTTCGAATACGGAGCACCTAGACCTTAAAACTACAAGTAAATCGACCCCGATTAAAAAAAATCGCTAAAAATTTCGCGCGAAGCGTGCTAGCCATTTAAGATTCGTTCTCTGTAAACATCTTTTACTTGTGAGTAGAACAACCTTCGGATTTTTCCTTTGATTTAATCCTTTTTTCCGTTTTTTGTTTCTTTGAAAAAACACAATTTCATATTATTTTTTTTTCCCATTTTTCAATTTATAATGACGTGAAACCAAAGTTTCACTTTGTATTTCACGATGGCGTCGCTACGGGAACGTCTTACTAGAAGTTTATGATATAAACTTCGTTAAAGTGGTTGAATAGTATGATAACCCTTCACTAATTGTCACAATTATTTATTAGTGTTCATTCATGAATAGACATATTCATCGGAGATTTTTTTATGGGAAGAATTGCTTCAAGTTTGTAACGTATGGTTGGTCCTAAGCCTATACACTCGAGAAGAACAAAAAAAATAAATAAATAAATAAAACATCAATGGTGGGAGAGATATATTACGCCTTCGATTTAATTACTTATTAGATTTATAAAGCATTTTTAGATCATATAGATTTCTACAAATCTTAGCCCCACATGTCACTGTTTGAAGGTCACACAAGAGACTATGTCAGAGATGGTAAAACTTGTCGCAGTCCACCTTATAAAGGTAAGAATGACCCAATATTTTGTTTATTGTGAGAGTCCAGTCCATACCAATGAGGGTGGACAATCTCATATCGCTTGTGAGAGTGAAAAAGTAAATAGTTTATAAGTAGAATTCTTCTTCCTACTAAGTACAACACGTTTTGGACTAACCCCAAAAAATAAAATCATGCGAGATTCATCCATAAACTGACAATATTGTACTAGAAGAACTGAAGAGTCTACAAAGCTTGAGGTGACATTCAGAGATAAAGAATGTGGGGAAAGACTTGTTTAGAAAGAGAGATTTAAAGTAAAGACGAAATAACTCAAAATAGTCAAATACATATCGATCACCACGTTAATCTTTTCAAAAAAAAATTGTGAAGTGTCAATTTGCTTACGGATTTAAGTTCATAGCATTAAAATAACGTTTAACATTAAATCGGTCAAATGCACGTTATTGAAAATAAAAATATAAATGTTGGGCATGGGTGATATTTTGTTCATACTCTTAACAAAAATTATAATAAATTGGTCTTTTGAAAATCAAACTAACTTGTCCCCACCAAGCTGATTTTGACATAGAACTATTGTACCCGTCTTTTTTGTTGGCTATGGCCAATATTTAAGTCACATACCAAATAAATTACTTTTTTTTTTTTTGCAAGGAATTATGTATTTTTCTTAATTATTTATGAACAAATTATTATTATAAGATAGTATTTTAATAATATGATACAATATATCATCACAGTTGTAACCCAAATGAGTAGATCAACAAATTATGGTGTGTAACTAAGATTTGAGGGAAGTATTATCAATATTTTTAATAATTATGGTGGGTGTAGCACACAATCTTATATTATTTTTTAAAATCAACATTCTTTAAATAATTTTATTTATTATTATTTATTTGTGTATTTCCTACCTACCATTGTGTTTATTGTGTTTGAATAATAGAGTCTTATTTTCAAAGTCAAATCAAAGTATTGATGTTTAATTGACTTAAATTTTCTATCCAATATATTTTACATTGAATTGTTAAAATAACAATGTTATCTACTACCTCAAAATTTGAAACGCTAGCAACAGACACTCTTACTGTTAGAGGATTCGTTAAATGACAGATATTATCTTGCGGAAATTACTTTTTTTATTTCAAAAAATATCATTTCCGTAGCGGATACTTGCTTTCCACTGAGGAAAGTAAGTCCTTGAAATAAGATTTACTTTTCATAGTGGAAGACATGTTTCTGCTGTGAAAATATCATTTCTACCCCTGCGGAAAACAAGTCATTGACTACAACTACTTTATGTACGAGTCTCTTACCGAAAGACGACTTATTCGCTGCGAAAATATTTTTTCCTCAAAACAAATATTTTTCATCTTCAATACCCGCACAGTCTAGGATGCTGCTTCGTCGCCGAAGTGCAGATATTTAATTTTATAAGGACACGTGATTGCAGAAGTGTTGGTATCAATCATTTAACTGATCGCCTAATGATAAAGGTGTTCATTGTTAATACTTCAAATTTTGAAACGTTAGATAACAAAAATAATTTTACTAAACATTTAATCTTAAAGCATATATTCATAAGATTACTCTCCATGTGGTAAATTGGGCCGAGCCTCTAAGGTTAGGCCCAATCTTCATAACATGCCTAACCTTGGTATTTACCATTTGAGCCAGGCTTAGGACATTAGTAAATAATTAAATTTCCATTAACCCTAAGGTCTTAATTGTCTATTTGCATTGTTGTCATTTTTTTCGATAATGCTATGACAGACGCATTTTCATTGCGAAAAGAGTATTTTTTGTTATAGCACAAACAAGTCTTCCATTGCATAAAGTAAATTATATTCCCCGCTACGGACTTGCTTTTTCCAGTAGAAGGCAAGTATCCGCAGCAGAAGAGGTATTTTTCACATCGAAAGAGGTATTTTCCACTGCATAAGGTATATATCTGCTGCGGAAAGAGTATTTTCACTTTTCTAACAGAAAATGTGATAACGATGTTTACTTTGTTTATTTCTCTTAGTTCAATTTTTTTTTTGTTAGCAAAAATTATTTAATTTTTGTCTTGTCACTGAACTTATAGTTAAGATTATGATTTTTTGATTGTTACCAATTTGGTCACTATCATTGTAAAAGTCGTCAAATCTATAATATGCCCAACAAGGCCATCCAAAATAGACAAGTATTTGAACAAAGTAAATTAATATAAGGTGTTGTAAGTAAAGCAAGTAGCAATAATGGAGGCTATGCAAAAGAAAAGTGAAGGTATTAGAGTGGCATTCAAAAGCCTACTCTGCCCCAAGTATCCGGCCATCGTTATGGTTCCGTCTGCAATCACTCGAGCAATCGTCCCGGCCTCAGTCGACAGCAGCCCCCCATTGTAAGTGCCGAGCGAAAGCCTCGAAGACATGACCCTCGAAAGCAACGACAAGTTCACACCTTCGAGAACTTCAGCCGAAACAAACATGATCAGACCGGAGCAGACGTATTGGGTAATTGTGTATGGACTTATTATGTGGAAGCTCAGGAGGATGCCTATGCAAACCATTATTTCAGATGCCAAAAGTATTTGCCTGCAATTCGATCGATATGAAGATCAGCGAGAATGGTATAAACTCCGGCAAGATGACAACTGACAGTCGAACGTCTTAAATATCTTACGCTGATCGTTCAAAACCGGAAGCATAACAATATAGGATGAGAGAAGCTACCTGTCTTCAAACATGTTGCTGATGTAGCTTCCAACAATGATGTTTACCGGAAGTACCGTCAGGCCGATGCAGGCTAGAAATATGGCGACCGAGCTTGTCGACCAATCGAAGTAGTACGAGGTAACAAGACTAGATTCCGATAGTAAGATTTCCATGGCGTATTTGAGCATGAAGTATATCAGCATCTGAACCTGATCAAAATTACACAACATATCAAAATGTTTAAAACTCCAACAAGTTTCTTATGATGTCCTCTCGGGTTCGGCTCGTCGAGAGCTTGATGACGAAGAACATATCAAAGCGAAGTACCTTCACAGATGGAGTGAGTAGTCTATAAGCAGATTTGATCGAGGTCGCTGGTCGTCGGGAATCCTCAGAACGTTCTTCACTGTCATCGCATTCCTCCTCACCATCTTCATCCAGATTCTTGTCTTCTGAACTAGAAAGCAGTGGCTGTTCGGTATCTTTCTCGAGAGCGTCGCTATCTTCGGCTGCTGCAATTCACAAGGTATACACTACATTATCGGCATTTGTAACAGAAGATCGACATCTTACGGCTAAATGCCATTTTCGACAAGTTATCGAAAGTGAGCTTACCATTACTAAGTTCGTGATAAGGCTCTCTAAATGAGATCCACAGCCACAACAGATAGACCAGCCAAGCCACAGCCATAACCCATCCAGGCAAAGTGTTTTGGTCAAATGTAAGCTTATAGATCTTAAATCTGGTTTGAAGAACTCCAGCAAGTGCAGGACCACAAGCCATTCCAAGAGCACTGGCACTCACAAAACCTGCCGAAGCTTGCATTCGAAGCCGTGATGGTACACAATCGCTGATATAACGGCGGTTAACAGCTCTGGCTGAACCCAATCTTGATTCAAGCAGAACAGAATTTCATTATTGAATTCAATTAAGTTAAGAGTTTGCAAGAACAAAATTAAAGAAAAAATTGCATACCCGCATAAAAGACGACCGGCCAAAAGAACCCACATCGATTTGAGGTCGTAAGCAAGCGCATACAACATGTTTCCGATGCAAAGAACACAGCTGCTAAATACAAGTGGTCTGAAGTATGATTTATTCGACCAAGAACTGAAGTAGACTGAAGAAAATAATTGAGCAACTGCCATTGATCCAATCACCACACCACAAACTGTTGGTGCAGCTCCGAGGCTTAAAGAGTAATCATCGGCCGTCGGAACGATAATATAAGTATTGACCATGTAAAGGAACGTATTTGCCAAGTTCAAAAGAAGAGACATGAAATGGTATTTATCGTCGGCCTGCCCTTCCTCCACCGGAGCGGGAATCTCTTCTTGCATAATGAGTGCATGTTGAGCCAAGAAATTTAGAAAATTTGTCGATCGAGTTAACCTGTCGACTGCAGCTTTTACCGAATCGATGATTGGATCCTGCTGATAAAATGCCGAAATAAACAGAGTATTGACCAATAAGATGGAAAAAAACATGTTCTTAGATGATGTTTTTTGATGAAACACACCTTGAGAGCAACGGAAGGCTGGTCGTATATCGATAAGCAGCTTCCCTGACGGTCCTGGAGCTCGTGTAGATTACGAGTAATGGCTCCAACAACTGCCCCTATTCCCTGCATATTCGATTATTTGTTCATAATTTGATCCACCCGAAGACAATAAATTTGCATCGATCGATGTTTCTTCACTTCAAAAATGGTTTTTTTCAATCCCATACTATAATCACAACGATTAATTCAAAACTAAAATCAAATGCACATGTTTATATATTACCACATGTCTGAATATTTGCTGCAGCTGGGAGTGAGGATGATTGGCTCGAGTTTTGACATAGTAATTGGTAAATCGATAGCCAAGCCGTTTATCGAATTTCTTGAGAATTTTTCTCAGACCGATTGCGTTTATCTCGACGAAAAAGAGAAGCTTTAAAAGATCTTCCCCCACATCTCGGTAAGCTTCTCGCAGTTCTGATAATTGGGAAACAGCCAGAGGTTGCTGTTGAAGGGCATCGTTTCGCTCGTCGAGTTTAGCCAGCTTGCTTGCAAGAACACCTTGTTGTTCCAACAAAAAAAGAACAATCTTCTCAATCTGAAAAATTAAGATTACCAAAACCATAAGAAACTCAATAAGAAAAAGAAGTCAATCCTAAGATTCTTAGTTTATGCACCTGATGATCCAACATTTTCGAGAAGTCCTTGAGAACATGCTTCCGATCGTGAACTCCGACTTTGATTTGTTGCGTATATTGTCTTACCTTCTTCTTCATTAATTTGTAGTTAATGTAGTATCTGCAAAGAACATAGCAAACACGTAATCATTTCACCTATTTTTCTCAATTGAATATTTTTGAGTTCGGTATAACCCGAATTCTATCAAGTCAGGCTAGTGGGCCCTGTTGTAGATTATTTTCTCTTTAAATTCATGTAAGCTAGAATTACAAAATTCACGGTTGTATTTCGATTTTCACAGTAGATTTATTTCTCTGCCTGTGATTTTTTTTTCGAAAGGATTTTTTCATATAAATCTGGTATCTCACATTCTATTTTCTTTTTCCGGTTATTGTTCGTTCTTCTCTCGGTTGGCCCGAAACCAACAATTCTACGTAGCCGCAATCAATCAAAAAAGAAAAACATCTGTGCAATTATGGGTTTAACATCCCTTTTTTTAATCTTAGTATAACGATCATACCCTTTCCATTCTTCAATTTGTCGTTCCTTCAACTTCTTTCCGAAGGCGACCATGATGATCTCCTGCTGTAAAAACACATTGTATCTCTCAAATTTACAAGAACAGACTCTAAATTTGGCTCGCTGATAACAAAAAACAAAATCTGAATTTGCTTACAGTGATTCCAGTAGCATACAGAAGAAAAGCTGCTTCCTTGATGGAAGTTTTCGATAATTTCCCGGTTCAAGCAAAGCTTCGCCGGAGTAATCAACAATGGAATTCGAAATCGGAGCAGAAAACTGTCGGAAAGATTTTCAAAAAGGTAGTATGTTTAGTTGCCTAGAAAACACAGAACGAAAAATAATAGAAAAAACCATCGATTCTTCCATTCTTCATCGTCAACCTCCATGCAGAAACTGAGAAGTTCTGAACTCGATTGAGCGAACGAAATCCCTATCGATCTTCTTTAATGGTGGATTCTCCGCAACCAAACGGAGAAAAAGAAAACCCATTAAGAAAGAGAGCGAGTTACCTGGAGAACACCTCCACTCTGATTGCTTTCAGAACCCAAACTTTTTAGGCCGCCATTAAAGTGGTGGGTTGGAAGAAGAAGCAGCAAAGAAAAGTTGGGCAAGGATCCTCTCCTCCCGATAGTCTGAATTTTATACTGGGAAGCATGAAAAGCAGAAAAAGCTGCCATCAAAAGGAAGAGAGAGGAGAGAGAGAGAGAAGATCTTGATTAACGAGAAAATCATGCAGATACATTGAAGTGTCACTCCACTTAATTATGACATAATTAAGAATTAATGATATTTTTTTAATTAAAATTTAGGAAAATCTCATTGAAGAGACATAATTATATCCATTAAACTTAATTAAATATTAAAGAAAACAAGAGAGAGGGAGAGGCAGATGTTGTTCCATTCGACAGAGACAAAGACTGTCGAAGTTTTTGAATAAAGGGTGAATGACACGCGGTCTACAATATATGATAAGTTAATTATTGTGATTTATTTTCTAATAATTTAACTATTTACGTATGTTAAAATGATAACTTCACCATCAAAAAAAAAAAAATGACAAATCAACCATCGTGATTTTTGATCAATGACAAGTCAACTACTGTGGTATATTTGCTAACAAGTTAACCACTAACGTATGAGAAATTGACAAATCCAACTTCACACTCAAGTTAACCTAGGCAAAATTGCCTGGACACCGCAAATAAGTGTCTGGACGCCGCTTGTTTGCGGCGTCCAGGCAATTTTGCCTGGGCGGCGTCCAAGCACTTGTTTACGGTGTCCAAGCAGTTTTGCCAAGGTTAACTTAAGTGTGATGTTGGATTTGTTAATTTCTCATACGTTAGTGGTTAACTTGTTAGCAAATATACCACAGTGGTTGACTAGTCATTGATCGGAAACCACGATGGTTGATTTGTCATTTTCCCGAAAAAAAATTGAGGGTATGTCAATTTTGGTTTGGACACCGCGACGTTTGCAGGCAATTTTTGCCTGGAGACCGCAGTGTCCAGGCAAAAATTGCTTGGACACCGCATGCAATTTTGCCTTGACATCGCAGGCAATTTTGTCTGGACACCGCGGTCTCCAGACAAAAATTTCCTAGACACCGCAGGCAAATTTGCCTGTACACCGCCGGTGTCCAGGCAAAAATGTCTGCGGTGTCTAGGCAAAAAGACCACTTAAACTTCAAACAACCATAACTTTTTCTACAAGTGTCAGAATTTGACGCACAAGGTATCAATTTGTAGGTCTCTGAAAGAGCTTCTATTTAATACCTTATGCGTACAATTCCGAGACATGTAACAAAAGTCATGGTTGCTTGAAGTTCAGCAGGGCGTTTTGCCTGGACACCGCGGTCTCCAGGCAAAATTGCCTGCGGTCTCCAAGCAAAAATTGCCTGGAGACCGCGGTGTCCAGGCAAAACGACCTGCTGAACTTCAAAAGACCATAATTTTTGCTACGAGTGTCTGAATTTGACGCACAAGGTATCAATTTGTAAGTCTCTAAAAGATCTTCGATTTGATACCTTATGCGTCCAATTCCGATACTTGTAGCAAAGGTTATGATTGTTTGAAGTTCAGCAAGTCGTTTTGCTTGGACACCGCTGTCTCCAAGCAAAATTGCCTGCGATGTCTAGGCAAAAATTGCCTGGAGACCGCGGTGTCCAAGCAAAAATTGCCTGGAGACCGCGGTGTTCAAGCAAAACGACCTGCTGAACTTCAAATAACCATAACTTTTGGTACAAGTGTCGGAATTTGACGCACAAAGTATCAATTTATAGGTCTCTGAAAGAGCTTCGATTTGATAACTTATGCGTCCAATTCTGACATTAGTAGAAAAAGTTATGGTCATTTAAAGTTTAGTATGTCGTTTTGCCTGGACACCGCTGTCTCCAGGCAATTTTTACCTGGACACCGCTGTAACACCCCATTTTCATTTTTTTTTCTAGCTTCGCAATGTAGTCAAGTTAGAATA